>CM024812.1:472500-1030000 GCA_014281875.1 Nibea albiflora | reverse complement strand
ACGTGCGCAGAGAGTGATGACGAGGGTGTACACAGAGACCCCGAGGGCGCAGAGAGTGACGGCGAGGGTATACAAAGAGACCAGGCACGCAGAGAGTGACAACAAGGGTATACCACAGAGACCGCGAGGGTGCAGAGAGTGACGGCGAGGGTATACACAGAGACCAGGCACGCAGAGAGTGACAACAAGGGTATACACAGAGACCGCGAGGGTGCAGAGAGTGACGGCGAGGGTATACACAGAGACCCCGAGGGTGCAGAGAGTGACGCGAGGGTATACACAGAGACCAGGCACGCAGAGAGTGACAACAAGGGTATACACAGAGACCGCGAGCACGCAGAGAGTGACAGCAAGGGTGTACGTGGAGGCCCAGAGAGTGACGGCGAGGGTATACACAGAGACCCCGAGGGTGCAGAGAGTGACGCGAGGGTATACACAGAGACCAGGCACGCAGAGAGTGACAACAAGGGTATACACAGAGACCGCGAGCACGCAGAGAGTGACAGCAAGGGTGTACGTGGAGGCCCAGAGGGCGCAGAAAGTGACGGCGAGGGTATACACAGAGGCCTCGGGCGCACAGAGAGTGACGGCGAGGGTATACACAGAGACCGCAAGCACGCAGAGAGTGACAGCAAGGGTGTACGTGGAGGCCCAGAGGCCGCAGAAAGTGACGTCGAGGGTATACACAGAGGCCGCAAGCGCACAGAGAGTGACGGCGAGGGTATACACAGAGACCGCAAGCACGCAGAGAGTGACAGCAAGGGTGTACGTGGAGGCCCAGAGGCCGCAGAAAGTGACGTCGAGGGTATACACAGAGGCCCAGAGGGCACAGAGAGTGACGGCAAGGGTGTACGTGGAGGCCCAGAGGGCGCAGAGAGTGACAGCGAGGGTATACACAGAGACCGAGAGCGCACAGAGAGTGGCGGCGAGGGTATACACAGAGACTGCAAGCGCACAGAGAGTGGCGGCGAGGGTATACACGGAGACTGCGAGCGCACAGAGAGTGGCGGCGAGGGTATACACGGAGACCGCGAGCGCACAGAGAGTGGCGGCGAGGGTATACACAGAGGCCCAGAGGGCACAGAAAGTGACTGCAAGGGTGCAGAGAGTGGTCTTTATGCTCGCTGATGATGGTTTTACGCAGATTTTGGCACTGAATTGATGCCATGAATGGGGTTCCCACATCGCGCACACATAGAGTGGGAGAAGTCCGTTTTTGAGCTTTCATGGCCGCTCATTTTTGCCCCAAGGTATTTCTAAAATCCTTGCCATGTTCTGCAGAATCTATTTTGGCCTCCTGAAATTCTTATGATCCACTTTTTTTTTATTTATTTACACATTTATTATCAATATGTGAGGCGTAGAAGTGTTTCTTGCACCTCTCTGTAAATCAAGCCACCACGTACTCTGAAACAGAATAACAGCAGCATCGCAGGCGCAACCGGCATGTACGTAATCACACATAATCGTAAAAAATCAATGGTTTTTCTGCGTGTACATCCAAACTGCTGAAATCTTTCGCTCTGAAAGGCCTCTCCGGAAAAGTTTGAAAACATCAATCTGCCGTTCACAATGGGAGACTCCGCAAAGAGTGGGAGTCTTGTTGAAAAATGGCTACGCTCGCAGTGATGAATTTGCTTTCAGTCACTGCTTTATTGGAAGAACAGTGGAAAAAAAAAAAAAAAGAAGCAGCATGAGAAAAGAGCCTTCCCAAAATGTCTATAAGGCAGCCAGTCCCCCCCTCTGATCAGGCACCAGCTGGATGGAAGCCAAACAGGGAGCAGGGGAGCGAACGCTCCAGCCTATGAAGCTGATCAAGACTTTATTTATTCACCTTAAAGTGAATTTTCAGTATGACTGGGCTGCAAACACCCCGATACCTAATCTCAAGGTGTGTGAAACAAAAAAACGTGATCCAAATATAAACAGAGAGCAAATCCTCTCATCAAATCCAGCGCTGCCAGCGCAGCACCCGGGGAGGATTTGACTTGTTTTATTAACCTCCACTTGATCTCTCTGGCTCGAAAGTTAATCATTAATAAACAAAACTTTTTGTTGATACCCAAATCTATCTTTGGAGCATCGAGTACTCCTTCTCTGCGGGCTTTAAAGGTCATTTTGATTGGCAGTTCCGTTCAGCGTTCATTCACAGGGCATGTCACGCGCTGTTATCTGCAGAAGAAGGGAGAATTCTCAGATGCCTGTCAAAGCATGCACTACAGCACGTAGTACGAAAAACAGTGCCATGCATTCGGATATTTAATACGGTGTAGCAGGGATGGAAGGTCTGTGGTGTTGGATTTACAGTTCCCATCATGCTAAAAGTAAGATGTTGCCAAAATGTGCCCCCACATTTGCAGGCAGCAGACCCCAAAACGTCCAAGAATTCATCAAGACTTCACCAGGCTGATAACAGATCAAGAGCTCGGCATCGGCTACGCCCACGTAACCTACCCAGATCTGCAGCCCGATTCGGGTGTTTTCTTCCCTCACGGTACTGTAGCATGACAGACTCGATGCAAAAATGATATGAGGTCATGTTTGAAGTGTAACCATGGACCACCTGTCACCGAACGGCATTATCCGTCAGGAGATATGAAATATGTCAATGTTGATTTCCAGGTCTTCGTGTTATTGTTTGATTGGTTATTTCAGCCCAGTCATTTTCAAGCTCGGCACTCATTGGTTGCTCAGGACGAGAGCTCTCGGAATGATTTTTATGGATGAATAAATTGAACCTTGAACCTTGCATGTACTTATTACTGATTACTTTTGACACTAGAGAACCACCCAAGCAGGACCATCATAAGGTCTGACGTTATTAAGAGCACTCTTTGGTATGATTTCTAGGCAGATTACGGGTGTTTATTCTAAATGAACTGTGTAAATAGTAAGGGGTTGCGTATCTCAATCAGATTAGCATGCGAATGATGGCCTGGCATGAGAGGAAAGGACAACGGCGGGAGCACTCACCCTGTTTTAGCAAAGTTAGTCCAGTAGGTCATGACGACAGCACTCAGCATCACGTCGTTCTTGGAGAAGTTGCAGTTGAAAAGATCCGTGGGGCCGATCATGGGGATTCCAAAGACGTACGGTACCTCATCGCCGTGGGCTGAGTCAGCCCAGCTAGGCTTCATGTCGCTCTGACAGTGGTGGTAGAAAGCATAGAAATAGGTCGGTGAGCCGTACTGGGCATGGAGGTCGGCTGTGGCGACTGCTGGTGCCACCCACTGGTGGTCGGTGAACAGAGCCACCAGGGTCTTGCGCCGTGTCTCCGGGTTCTCCTTGTCCGCCCAGTCCGTATACATGAACTTGATGGTCTCGCGCAGAGTGTCCTTGCCCTCCGGGTAGCCATAGAGATGATCCACAAAGTCTGACACAGCAAAATCAAAATCATTGGCAGAGACCCCGTCCTCGCTGTCCACGATGCCGTCCACGAACTTAAACCCCTCGCCCTGGTTGACCCCCAGCATGATATCATAGTTGAGGAACTCCCCTTGCTCCATGAGGATCTGGGGGTCATCCGGAATGACATCGCCATCGATCACAGGCCCGAAGGCGATGTGGTACTTTGCGGGTGTGATGTACTGCTCGATCAGCTCTTTGTAATTCTTGTTCTGCAGGCACTCCACCAGGTCGATGGTGTCCAGCATGTTGCAGCCCACCTTCTCAGCCAGGGCACGCGTGTACTTGGCAGGCTGGTAGTTGACCGCCCAGCTGGACAGTGCTGTGCCACTCTGGATGATGGCTTTCTGGAACAGATCTGAGATTGGAGCCGGTATTAGTGAAAGACAAACATACACACACACAGCAAAGAGTTCATTCTCCATGTCAGGTAAAAAATACAGCAACATTTTGCTTGAGTTAAAAGTATGGAAATGAGTGGAAGGGTTTTTCACTGATAGAGATCCTGATACTCTGGAGTCAGGAGGGCAGTCCACCTTTACTGTACACAGCTACCTGATACCAATGATTCATTTGATCGCTCAAATATAATTGTAATTAAAAGTTTGATATCTACCCTTGGGATTTGGGACTACTACGCCTATTCAGTTGGCCCCATACCCGGAAATACAAACCTCGAAACTCAACGTTTCTGGTCCCACGGTAAAATTCCACTGTATTCACATTGAATAAAATACCTATTTCGAAGCACATACAGTGGGTGGCATGAGATCGATATTCGCTTTGAATAACTGCTACAAGTATGTTGTATACAGTACCCGATGCACCTAATGGAGTCCAACAGATCGTAAGTAGTTCAGTCGACGAATATCACTGCGAGGAGTCAAAGGGAATTCTTGAGCTCCATCTCTTGTCATAAGAATATAAAAAAAAATATTCCACGGCAAATAAAAGGATGACTCAAAATATTGATGTTACATCTTTGTGTCCCTAATGAACGAGCCCAAACATAAAAAGATTTTTAGTGTTTATACAGCAAGAACACCTGAGGCAGTTCCCATATCCTGGAGCACGGCTTCTTCTTGGACTGCCGATCAGCAACTAGGCCGCAATACACCAGGAACACTGAAGTTGTGTGTATTTTTTTGTTTCGTTTCAGAGAGCTATTTATACTCTATGCAAACACAGTGGCGGTGACTCAACCAGGCCGACTTGAGAAGTATGTTTTGAGCACACAGCAGACGTTTTCCCACAAGTCCTGGTTAGCTGCGCACGAGCTCTCGCTGCTGCCGCCGCCTCGACTCAGATGTGGAATATCAGTTAAACCCCCGAGTCAGATGTTAACTTCAAAACTATACATACAGAGCGGCTGGGTTTTTGATGGCCTTGGTATGTTTGCTGATGATGGATTCGCCTGTCATATTGGCAGCTTTACAGGAAAAGAGCTCCAATTTACAGCAGCAAAATGCGAAAAAAAAAAAGAAGGAGCATTCCCGTTGATGTATTATACATCACCGGGAATGCCAGGCAGGGAATAGAGTGTTTGTCGACTCTCTCAGCCATAATATGTGCCCATCAGAACATGAGGACTTTATCTAAATGCAAAGCAAGCCATTCCTATTCCCTCAAGTACGAGATGGAGAGAGATGAGACGGGGCGTAATAACTGCGACGCCAGACCGAAGGAGCAAACACAAAGTCCCGCTCGCTCCGATTGCCTACGAGGCAAATCCAACGGACGTCTACCGGCGCGGTTAAAAAGGGTTCTAGGAGGATGAATTTCTCACAAAGCCCGCGTTTTGTCCCCACGCGGAGAGGAAAATGACCCAAGAACTGTGGCAGCACTTTTCGAGAGTCCTCCGAATCCTCCTTTTTTTTTTTTTTCTGACAGGTGGGTCGGGCTATTTTCACTTCTCGTCGGACACGTTTGAGTTATAAACCAGGAGCGGCGAGGGCCGAAACTAAAGGGAGACCTTCCGACTCTCTTATTTAAAAGATGTCCCTCAATAATGCATATGAATAAAAATGGGAAAAAATATGATCATCCGAGAGTTCGTTCCCATTCATCCCTCTTTCCTCTAATGCCCTCAGGCAGGCAGAGGCAGGGTTCACACTTGAACGAACCCGTGCCTTGGTTTGGTTGTTTCTGCATGCAGTGATCAAATACGACGAGTGCGCCGATGAGCGGCTACCGAAACGGACTCCCTCTTTATTTACCGCCCCTCGCACGCGCGATGAGGAGGCGGAAGCGTACCTTCTGAGTAGTGCGAGAGGGTGAGCAGGCTGACGCACGATGCTCCGGCTCCGGAGCCAAAGATGGTCACTCTCTTTGGATCTCCTTTGAAGGCCTGGATGTTTTCTTTGATCCACCTGAGAGCCTGGATTTGATCCAGCAGGCCGTAGTTGCCCTTGGCTGCCTGGTCTCCTGTGCTCAGAAACCCTGGAGGATGCAAACAAACAGAGAGAAGAAAAAAGAAACTTTACTTGGCATTGATTTGATCCAGGCGGAGGGTTTAAAATGACTTTTGGCCTGCGTGAAGAGCGCGGCCCGCTCTTCCTTTTGTCTCGAGGCGTGAAATCTCCCTAAATTGTGACCTTCACCGTTTAACCGAGTTCAATTGGGCGAAAATTAAAGAGGGGATCTTGTCAGAATTCATCTGGCTGCTCTTGAGTGTTTCATGAAAGCAGCACGCTGTTCCCTCAGCTACGCTGGATCCTGTAAACAGCCTACTTTCTTTACCGAGCCTACTGAGCGAGGTTAGACCAGTAAAAAGCTGCCGATAACCTCGTTTCAACACGAAGAAACCAAACCAAACAAACAGCTAAAGCCTGTTTGTAAAAACCTGATGCCATATACTTTTAAGTATTATGTGTATACAAAGCCTGACATCTTTCTTTCGCTGTGCCACGGAGCTTCAATAAAAAAAAAAAAACACACGCCGCAGTTTATTTTGACTCGGTGTCGCATAGGTACACCACCCTGCTGCCGCCAACACGCACCGGTTCAAATGGGGATTCATCCGCCGCTGAAAATAGTCCCCCCCCAAAAAACTACCAACGGGCACACAATGTACGGACCAACACGCCGCTGGCTTTGCTCTTTTCATGGGATGGGTTTGAAAAATGTTTTATACTGAGCTTCAACACTGACACTCAGTTGCGTATTATTGTGGCGTTTTGTGCCTCTGCTTCTGCTTTGTCTATCCGTCATGTTATTGTTGTTCTGCATGTTCAGCCATAATCTCAGTAATTTTGTGATTTCAGCCTGCTTTTCTGTTGTTGGGTTGATGGGGTGACTTTGTAACATCTGTCCCCGTTAAACACCCCGAGCCGTAGTTGTAGTCACGAGCCTTCTGCATGGGACTGTGCAGCGGAAGTATTTGCAGTAGAGAGCACCCCGACGCCAGAATGAATAACAATAAATGAACTCTTCCTGTGGATAAAATGACTCGATGAAGTGAGTCAAGTTCAACAGTGAGTCAAATCGTTTCTCACATTCAGCAGGGGAGGAGCAGATTGGGCGATCGAGCATTGTTGGGGTATCTAATGTCTGACGAGACGCCACACCAGGCTCTCGTGTCCCAGGATCTGATGGACGCATGGAGGACAGGGAACGTCCTGATGTATTCATTTTTACGGAAAGGTGATGACAAAATACGTTTATGGTTGACTTTGCCACGTGTCACGCGTTTGTGGACCGGGCTCCGAGCGTCGCCAAACCGTAGGTGACCTACGCCACGCGCGCCCCGGCGTAGGCACAGGCCGGAGTGTTGTGCTGTTTTCCTGCTACGCCTCTTTGTTAGGGTGCTCAGAGGCAGGAAACAGTTGGCACGTGTCACCATCTGCAGTGAAATGTGCCAAAAAACTGTATTTCTCACAACTGTAACTTCTCCCTCTGCAGCTGGAAACACTCTGATTCTGTCTGTCTAATTAAACCCCGGGTAATGATCATAATGTTAGCCCATCAGCCTGCATTGAATTCTGCTGCCTCGGGCGTCAGTGCACAAGTAAGTCAAGTATGAAAAAAAGCCTCTGAGTTTGATTTCAGTCATGGCTCCAGACGTGGTCGGCCAACAGAGATCCCTTCCAGTCAAGAGCCAGACCAACCGCTCTGGCAGGGAGCGCCGCATTCGGAACTTGTTTACAAATTAGCAAATGCCCCTAAACCCATTAAGTGGCTTTCTAAATGCTGTCACTGGGGGCTGCTGGCGGTGGCGGTGGTGGGGGGGGGACTAGTGGCTCCTCCTTGCCAGGCCTATGAGCTAGGCGGCCAAGCCTGGCAGCGGCGAGCCTGTCCCTGCGAGCTGACCGAGAAGACCGAAGCAGTGTAAATGACAAATGGGATGAGGACCCGCTGGGTAAGAGAGGAGGAAAAATAGGAGAGGTAGCCTGTGGCTCTTTGAGAGAGAGCAGATCCGGTTTGTCATGGTGAGGTGGAGGGGATGATAGAGAGGGAAGGAGGGGCAGGGGTTGGGGGGAGGATTACAAGGCCTCTGGCAGCCTCATGCGCCCCCGTAGGATGACCACAGGCCCTGCCGCCGCAACTCCCCTTTCCCACATTCAACCCCTCGCTTCCTTCTCCTCTCCCATTCCTCTTCTGTCACCCCTTTTCTCCCCCCCTCGCCATAAAGGAGCCGAGGAGAGAAGTGTGCCTACCGGGCGCTCCCCAGGATGTGCGAAGATTAGTCAGAGCTTCATTTCAAAGCACAATGACCCCGAAAATAGACTGCATACGTAACAAAGCCTACCACCCAGAGATGCATCATGAACAACAGACCCGTCAGAAACAACACAACCGTGGAGGTACGACGGAAGGGTAACGCTCACATAAAAATTGACCGGCTGTAATTACAACTCGCTCGCCCGTAGCTGACGCGAAGTCTCGAGCGCTCTTGTTAATATGCTCCCTGCCCCGCTGGCGTCTTTTCGCTCTCCGCTTTAAGGCCCGCGGGCGTGGGGAGTATACGATCTACTCGTACGATCAACTTCCCGTGTCAGGCCATAACTCTCAAAGTGGGAAGCGCTCCCGCGCTTTGGCCACGTTCAACCGTGCCTGGCTTTGCCATTGGACAGCCGTTCTCAGATACCCTTTCCCTCGGTGTTCGTTTGCCGCGACCTATATAACAACCACGGGGGAACGCAAGCCTGTGGGGACACCAGAAGCACTCCGGTTAACACTATTTTTATTTCTATTTTAGTGTGACTGAGCGAGTTTACTTTAAAGTGGAATTTCCTCCGCCTGAATGAAAAAAACTGAACTCTAAGTAGACCCCCCCCCGAGCTTTATATAATCCAATTTTCTTCATGTAGAAACAAGTTTATGATAACACTTGATCATATCTTGTTTAATACGTTGTGTACCTTCATAATAAAGCATATAGCTTCTGATATCAGGCTGGTGGTTCCTGAAAAAGAGCCACACAAACTGCCGGGAGAGTAAAAGAGCGTGATCATTTCAAAAGACAATATTTTACACGTAAGGAAGGAAAATATTGCTTGGCGTTAGGCTATCTGGAAATCCAGTGGACGTCTTTTACCCCTGCTAGAGAGTCACCGGTGAAATTAGAGCCAGAGGACTGCTGTCAATACTGAAATGGAAAAAAACACTAATGGCACACGTTTAAAAGTACTCTGCGGGGTGAGTTACGTGCGGAAAACGGTGGCCGTCCTTTCCGCTGGATTGCTCACAGGACATTCAAATGAATGGCATCAATTTTCAGTGTTTGGTTAATGTGATATAATGGCACTGCACAGGTTCTCTTTGGCACACAAGCAAGGCACGGGGACGAGGAAGCCTTTTTTTTTTTTTTTTTATCCATTTCAAGGGTCCCACAGTTTCCAAGTGATAACCGAAAGAGACAAATTTTGTTCTTTTTTGGAAGGAGCCTCAAAAGGATGCAATTTGGCACCATTTATTCCCAGGGAGCCTTAAAGTCAGTGCACAGCAGGCCAGCCACATACAAAAAACCCCAAAAATCTTACATTGAGAACTGGATTAAGCCCAAAACTTTCTAGTTAGAATTTACAAGCAAACACACAGAAAACAGAAATAAACGGATGTGAACAGAAATTGCTTTTGAAACATATGACTTATAACTCTCACGATTAAATATCTTGTTCTAGTTCTCAACTCAAATAAATGAACCTTGCTTTGTGGTAGTTGCACACTTAGTTTTGACACGGCAGTTTCATGTTTTCTTCCTAAACCACCAGGCAGTCCTTTTTTTTTTTGCGCGGATATAAAGAACTGTATCATCGGCATACATAGAGATTCTGCATTGTAACAAAGGCAGATGCGTTACAACGGCGGCCCAAGTGCACTTCCCTGTGATACACTGCAACTGAGTGGAGCTAAGGCCACGCAACTAACAGCTTTCTAGACATTCAAAGAATTGGTATGCAGGATTGAGTGGCATCTCGCAGTTCCACTATTTTACGTTCATGATGACTCACTGTTGTGTTATATAAATGAGTGACAGAGCTGTTTTTAAGTCATATGGAAAGGTCACAAATGGTTCCAACATTGATGAAAACCTTAGGAAACAAGGAAGTTAATATCCGACGTACATTTGGCCATTAACTGATGAAGAATCCCATTTTTTTTTTCTCCAGATAAGGTTTTTGCTGCGCTGTCAGTGACGGCGTGATCGCTCACTGAGCACAGAGGAAACCCTTCATCGTCAGCGGCAGCACTCCCACTGCTCTGGGGCGAGGGAGCATTAATCCCAGCCCCTCTCCTATTTGTATTAATGCTGCCTCGTCAGGGGCTAGGAGCTCAATGTAGGTCAGTTCTGACAAAGCACAGAGTGGTCGCAAGCGCAAGGTCTGAACGGCACAGAGGCAGGTTCAGTGAGGAGCGACAGCGTTGGTTGATTTTTTATCTGTCTAACTGGAGCAATGACCGCACAAAAATATGAAAATATGTTGTATTATGCTTGTAAAAGACAATATGTTTGCTGCATTGACAACAAACCAAAACCACAGTCTCTCCATAAGCTGAAGCGCTTTAGTAGCCTAACCTAACCACACACAGGACTCAGGATGAGGCCTCACTTTGTACGCCCCACCATCAGTCCGGACCGCTTCCTCGCAATGTTTGTGCGGAACATGAATGCAAGGGCTTCCTTCATTCAGAAAACCATTGTCTGTGAACATAATTCGGGTTGCAATCACGCTTTGTACCGTAGCATAATTGGGGAAACAAATTAGTGTTCCATGAAAGCCATTTTTAGGAGACAAAATTACTGAAACAACATCATGATCCATCACTGTACTGTTTGTATTCTGCAGCTGTATAGGAGAAAAGAAAATCCCTAATCTTTCCATTTGTATCTTGGCACAATGTGTATAGCGAAGATGTATTGTTCACACACACACACACACACACACACACACATAAATATATATATATATATATAAATATACATACACACACATACATACATACATATACACACACACTATATATATATATATATATATATATATATATATAATATATATATATATATATATATAACATATATATATATAAATATACATACACATACATACACACACACACATATATGTGTATGTGTATATATATATATATATATATATATATATATATATATATATATATATATACACATACACTATATATATATAATGTAAAATTGTGCAAAATGAATGAATGCTTTCAAGCGTGGTTTTGATGGATTTGATGTGTGACACAGCATGACTGGTGGAGTTACTCACAGTTGGAAATGGTGGAATAATTGCATATTTACTCTTCAGTTTGCCAGTAAAAAGCCAACGGAACAGTACAACATTGTGAATCAATGAAGTGTTTTATAGTACAACAGCCAAAATTAAACGTTGACAGCATCACAGAGAGACGGACAGAGCTCCAAACCTTGCAGACCTGGCTGGACAAGGTCCAAAATCCATGCAAAGTGTAAAGTCGATGAAATGTTGGCATTTAGGAGACACGAGAGATTTCCACCTGACAACAGAAATGTGTTTGCAGAGCCAAACACGAGCGCAGTTGCATTTGGGGGCATTTTTGAACCGACTTAATCTGCACAAAACATCTGAGTTGGAATTCAAAATGAATTCTTAGCGTCCTCGGGAAAAAAAAAAAAAATACCATCAGAGTGTTATCTAAATGCCACAGCGTGTCGCCGCGCGTAGCTTAGCGCTAAAGAGTAGCAGATGACCACAGAGCGGCGCGGGTGACGAAACAAAGTGACAGAAGTGAAATGGCACTGCGGCTCCGCGGACGGACGGACGGACGGCGGCCCGCCGGAATGCCGAGCACTCGAGCTCTGAGCGCAAAAAACGTTCACGCAGCAGAGGGCAATATGAGTCAGCGCGCGCGTTTGATTTCGTTACGTCAGCCGCGCAGATGCAAATGGAGAAAATGTCTGATTGTATTTCCTCGTTTGAAGCCAGAGATGCAAGAAGGGAGGTGGAGGTGGAGGGGGGGGGGGCATACCACTGGAAGACATCAGGCTGACACTGATTTTAATAACCCAGTTGGCAGATCTTGACACGGCCGATATGTTTATTCAGTGTCATTGTCATAAAATGTATCCATCCATATCATTTTAGCGGCTTAGAGCGGACTACAGACTCAGTTTCAAGCCCCCCAGCATCATCTCTGGCCACATAAAAATGAGTTCTACATATGGAGGGACACTTTGGATCGGGAGATCTCGTTTTTTTCTTGTCAATTACCAATCACCCTGTGGACAGACAACCCCGATGTGTCGCAAGCGGATTAGCGACGCGGCCAACGGAGACGTAGAACCTAAGTGCATTAAATCACATCTGGATTTCATCCGGATACGAGGCACTTCGTTGACATGACAAGTGTGAGTAGGGACAGTTTTAGTTGCCTTGTCTCGCGTTACATGAAGCCCGATTTCACACAGGGAGCAACCCAGTATTGGATTTAAGATCAGTATCCGCACGTCGCCCTAATTGAATCATCTTAATCAGTGCTAGGAGAGGAAAAAAAAGAATCCGCGCATCCCCTCCCCGACATGTGTCTCCATTAGCCACATTACAAACATTACTGACTCTGAAAAACACACACACACACGGATCATTCAGCGGTCACACTGAGCAAGATTGTGTCTCGCCACGAAAAAAATGATCCGCAAGAGATCATTTCAGTGTCACTCCAGCTGCCATTAGCACGGCGAGCAGGCTTCTTCCACGTGACTGCTTATTGACGTAGCTCCATGAGGAGGAGGACGGACTGCGCACCCCCCCACCTCCAGGATCTTTTAATCATCTGGCTCGAATGCGTCTCCAGCACTTCCAAGGTGGACCTCGAATCCCTCCGGACACACGGAGGCTTTAAACTGATTCCTTTTCGGTGACATTCTGAAATTAAGCGGCGCGATCCGGAGCATTGAGATCAGTGTGAGGAGCAAACATCCCGTGGGTGCAAATTCACAGGGCATGGAGCGGCCTTGCCTTTTCTGGTTATTCACTTAAAAACAGAGAGGGACGTCGGGGCGTCGTCTAGCTCCGAAAGCTTCTGCGGGACTCAAACGCACGACTCCGATACTTGGTAATACATGAGGTGAAGTCAATCAGGGGAGGGGCAGACAATTACAAAAAAAAAACCAGGGTCTGAAACGAGAGGGAAAGGTGAGTACAACATAAAGCAGGAAGCGCTGGACACAGAACACGGACTTCAGCATACTTGGCGAGACATAACGAGCAGCCAACCCATGTGCAAAGGCCCAGGGTCTGAATCCGACCCGTGGCTCTCATTCCCCCCATCTCCCTCCCCACATTTCCTGTCACTCTTCAAGCTGTCTCTGTCAAATGAAGCTCAAAAAAAGCCAAATAAATGAATAAAGGTAAACCGGAGCATCATCTGCAAATTTTCGTCTGTAATTCAAAATCAGGGGGGGAAAAAAGGTGGATGTCCTTCTAGAACATCCTATCCTATGCAGAGAGGCAGGACACCCTGACAGCGTGACAGTAATAGTGCTTAATTGTGCTCTCTGTCCAGGAGATAATCCCTCCGGCAGCCCCCAGATGAAATGTTAATTATCGAAGGGAACGGTAGAGCGGGAATTGTTTGGGATAAGCTCCAACAAGGTCGGTCCAGCCCAGCCGGAGTCGGCACCAAAACGTGATGTCTGTCAGATATGGAGTCATCCAGCCGGGGTCAGGCCGGCCTCGAGCGCCATCACGGGGGGGCCGAGGGAAGGCGAACGGAAGACAGTCAAAGACGTGGCGTTTTCCTTGCGGCCCGTGTCTGTAATTAGGCCGAAGTGTTAAAGCCCACACGGGGGCACGCCTGGTGTTTCACACATAGCCTCCCCTCGCTGACAGCGGGGTCACGTCATGTGATGGATTCGGGGTGGCGAATGGCGTCGCGGTAACGACGGGAAAAGACAAATGTGGACATTCCCTCTACGACTTCTCTTTTCACTTAAGCTGCAGATTAGCTGTGGTTGGCTAGGCTGCGTCCCGTCTCCACGGACCGGACGTATTTGAGGGTATTTCAGAGGATGACACAGTGTCGTGTTTTTCCTATCATCATTAATGCCTGGGCTGAATTTACTGCTTAGACACTCGACAATGCAGCAGGTTCCCCCCCGTCCCCCCCCCTCTTACCTCCCACAAGTCCCCGGAATCCATTAAAAAAGTTCAGAGCCGCGGCGGCGTCTCGACTGGTGCCATCAATCGTGTTCAACGGCGCGTGCGCGTTGCAGTTTTTCGTCTTGCTGCGACTTTATTACGCAGCTAATTACCGGTTTAATGGGACTGCTTTAACTCTTTTTTTCCTTCCCCTCGTCAGCGTTGCGGCGTTACTCACTCCTGGTGGTCGTGACGAGACGGGGCAAAGCCGGAGGCTGCCGTGATCTCTGCGCGGTCACCGCTCTGTACAGCCTCATGAAGTCATGGTAAGATCGGTGAAGGTATATGATGCAGTGAAAGACCCTCTCTTTGGAGCATTTCTTTCATCTGTTATCTAAAAAAGTGAAGGGCGTTAGGGTTTGGGACCAAAAGGAACTCTTTGGAACCTTTTAGAGAAATCCAAGAGGGCTGTGTTGGCTTCTTTCTTCAGGTATCTCCACGGTCACACATAGAGTTACTGCGCTGACATTACAAAGTCGCCTACCCTGAATGTGCACTTGCGGGTACGTTGATTGGATCACAGCCAGCTGAGCCGGGTTCCAACATTTTCTGCTGAACCAGCCGCTCACAACTCCAACGCAGTGATCACCGGTCCCCTTGACCACTCGAAGGGCTGACGGTCAACTGTTCATCAGCAGCGACACACAGCTCCCTCTCCACAGTGCTCGCGATGATACTACACTCGGAAACGGTTCAGTGTTGAGTGTCATGCCCAAAGACTCTTTGACTGGATTCAAACCAGCGACCCTCTGACTACTGGACGGCCCACTCGACCACCTGAGCAGCAGTTAAGTCATTCCATCTTTGCAACATAGCGTCGGGTAAAGCTAAAGTCGGGTCCTTGGCAGAAGGTCAAGAGTCTTAACCCTACCTTGTTTTACGATGTTTTGAAAAGTCAAATTAAATCATCTTTTAAATGAAGCGTATCTCCCAACGTCAAGGTTTGAAGGCTGTTTCAAAGCAGAAATCAGGAATCTGGAAGCAGGTAAACAATATGGGTCTGTTGTCTGGCCTTTTTCTTTATTTTTAGTGAGAACTCTCTGATGAGACGCGACTTCTCTCCCATTAACTCAAGTACGAGTCTTCTCCCTGGTTGTTTGCTTCGACAATGAGCGATGTCTGTTTCCTCTGCATCAAAGGAAACAACAGCGAGTTCGTTAGCCGATCTGGGACGAGCCCGCTTTGGGCGCAGACACCCAAATCTGTGTAATTCTGTGTCTGTACATTGGGTGTGTGTGGTGTGGCAGCACACACATTCAGGTGGCGCGATACCGGCAGCTGCCTCAGATCCAGATTAGACGGAGATGTGTCTTACACATAAAACCATAAACTCCAACCGTGAGACAAACCGTGGCAAGAAAGGCATCCGTACTGCTCTGAGATGTGTGTGTACAACAACCACCACGTAACGTGAACTCAACGTGGCTGGATTAATAACAGCTGTGCCCTCAGATCGCAGACCCCAAGAGGGACCCCTTGACCCAGGGGTCCCAGACCCCACAAAGGCCCCAGGCAATTACTCTGTAAATGAATTGCTAATTAGTTTGCAGCATTCAAACACCGTAGAAACTAAAAGCTCTTGGGTTTAACCCCATCTTCAGGCCCCTTAGCGTAGCAACTGAAATCATAGTTCATCCACAAAGATAAAGATACGCTGACTTTTAAGCCCGTATAAGGGTGAGGCTGCAAAAAACAGTGGCCCTACATTACCCATAATTCAACGTGATACCGCCAGCGACAGCTCCACACGCCCCGTTTTGGTCTGATGACACTGACCTGTATCTTCAATTCAACACCTTATCAAGGAGTACTCGGGGGGGGGAATGAAATACTTCATTACTATCATCTTCAAAAGTACCTGTGCATCCAAATCGTCCATTTACAGTACATGGACCTCGGAAAGAGAAGTAGAAGTAACATTTGAGATTTCGAAACGTCGTTGAAATGAGTATTTGATAGATTGTGAGGATGCAAAGTCAGTCCTACCCCCCTGTGTCCCGGATCTTCATGCTGAGCTCGACACTGCTGACGACAGAACTCCGGACTCACAGACAAACGGATATTGATCTCCTCGTCTGACTCCGGCTAAGGCAGGCAAACAAGTGTGTTTCCCAGAATGTCCGAGTGCTCCTTTAAAATCCAATTGACAGGCAGGGAGAAATCTGATTTTCCGTGTGCGAGCGCTGCGGCTGCGTTTTAAAAGCAAAGAGTATATAAACCGGCTCGGTGGAGGAAAGCAGCAAGCCCCTTTCATTCTTGATGTGACCGAATACCCCCCCCTTAAAAAACACCTCCAGAGGTGTTCTGGGTTAGATCTTAACTTTCATTCGGGAGCGGGTAGATGTGGATTCGATGGGCGGTGGAACGGTTTCTGTGTCGGTCCTATTTGACTGAGTTCAGGAGCTGAAATGGGTTCGATTGAGGCGAATCAAGGCGAGAATCAAGGACAAGGAAGAGAGGGGACGGAGGACAGAAACATTCACACACATTATAGGGGAGAAAAAAAACAACCTCTCTGCTCAGTCCATGCTGCAGAGTGACAACCATTGACATATGAGGGGGGGGGGGGGGGGGGGGGTGCCAGAGAGATATTGCTGCTGCAGCGAGCCCCTCTCAGCTGTGGCAAAGTGCGATTGGTTACGCATCCGTTCAGCCGGGGCGCTAACCCCCCGGTGATCCGCCGGCCGTATGTTCATTAAATTCCGCGGAGCTAATTAGAATCCATTTGACATCCGTGGGGAGGCGTCTGCACGGCTTGCAGAGCTGCACAAACAGTTCAGGGGCACAAGCAGCCGTGCACACTGCGGGCGCTTCGGATGGGAGAAAAGGACGCCGTCGCAGCGCACAAGGTATTGTGCGGTGAGCAAGTAAAATAAGGCCCGACTTGAAATGTCTCATTAGCCCCAACTGTGCATGGAATGTAGGGCGACGGCTATCACTCCTCCTTAAACGATATGAGCCGCCAACGGCGGCGATATTCATCATTGTCCATTCGGATCATCCGACTGCTCGCTCGCCGTCGGAACGAGAAATCCGTGGCGTTCCCGCGGCTTGTTCGCGCTCCTGTGCCATCCCTGCTTTGGACTGCACAAGCAAATAGTCTAACGCGTTGCCAATTAGCGAAGCAAATGATGTTTTTTTGTTCCAAATGTAAATATAAAATCTTATTAAGGAGGACTAAGGTGAGACAGGTAGTCACGCAGGACTCGCCTGCAGGCCCTTATGTTTAGCAGGGCATATTCCAAAGCAAATCTGCAATTAATCCAATTACCACGAACCAGCTGACACACAGAGTTAGACCCCACATTTGCCTGCCACTTTGGCAGCCCCGACACTACTAAAAGCAACCCCCGAATCCCGAGACGTCCCCCAGCGAACTCATTTTTTTTTTTTCCAAACGCCAGACGCCGTTGAGTTTGAAATGGTGCAAAACACGGACAAGGTCTCCGCCGCGCCGCCCGCAGGTTCCTGAGAGCGAAACCAGGGCGTAAACATGTTTATTTCCGCTTTGAAGTTGGCCATTTCAACATGGGGACTTACGGAGACCGACTCGCGCGAGGATTCCTAGCAATTAGCTTGCTAATTCTTGAAATCATGGAGGGATTTCCTCATAGTGACTAGACGCAGATTGAATTTCTTCTCATGAGCATATATACTGCAATTAGTGGTGTAGAATTTTTGTGTAGAATTTAGTGGCATCTAGCAGTGCGGCTTCTGATTGCAACTCCCCCGCCTTCCTAGCGGGAAGGAGAAACTACTAGTGGCTGCGACGAAGTGTTTAGTTTGTCCTTTCCGGGCCGCTGTCAGTCTGTCAGTCTAGATATTAAAGTTTCATTTAAAGGCAACAAAAACTGATGGTTCTTATCTTACGTTAGCTTATTAGTCACTCATGAAATCAGTTATGCGTTTACATTGTAATTTAACTTTGACTTAAAAGTCTTAAATGAGTGACACTCTTCAGGCGTTCACGGCAGCAGGAAGCGCCACAGCGGGGATGGCTGGCGGCACCTCGGTAAAGTCGGAGCAGATGGAACACGATTCAATCAAATTTCATCCCAGCTTTCTGGGCCTGTGTCGCATCGCGTCTGGTAAATGAGCGGCGCTCAAACGCAGCGGGGGCGAGGCATGAAACTCCACGCTTCGGCGTCGGCGTCAACAAGCGCGAAGAAACCCCCCCCGAAATCAAGAAAACAAACTGCTTGTTTTGTCACATTCCGGCGCCGAGTGCGACGGCGAGATCCCGAGGTCACGCGCCGCTCCGCGAGCGCCTGTCACTTCGCGAATGTCAGCGCGCTTGTCAGACTCCGACCGCGCGTCAGTCCGACTCGGGGCTACTTCCTTCTCCTCCTCTCCTTAACTACCATCCGCGATGGCGGGCCCGGGGCAGAGCCGCCGCAGCTCCGACACCCAACATCATTAAAGCCTCATCATCGCGGGCTGCGAGGAGACTGACAGGCCTGATGGAAAAACCTCTGACAAAGCTCCTGCTAAACAGCCGGCAGAGGACAAATCAAATGGGCCTACAGTGTGTCACCCACTCCAAAAATATTCTGCCTTTCCTCTGCCCCACGACATCCCCCCCCGTCATGTGGCCGAGTGGAGTGGGGATGTCAGCCCCCCCCCCCCCCCTCTTAGTTTCCCAAATTGCTCCCGAAACCTAGCCAGCCGAGGCGGATCTGCACTCGGCAGAGGACGGAACGAGGGCACGCGGAGAGGAATCCGTTTCTGAAATGAAACGCGTAGATGTTTCCCCGGGGCACGGTGGCCAGGGGGGAAACAGGCTTTTTAAAACAGGGTGAAGGAGTCGCTTAGTCATACCGGAGGATGAAGGCCGACCTTCAGGATTCTCGCGCAAGGACGAGGAGGCCATTTCTAATGATTTGATTATTACTGCGTCAGTGTGTGTGCGTGTGTGTGTGTGGGCATTTTCATGTGCAAAGAGCCTCTTTGATGAGGACGCGGCGAATTCATGACAAAGATGAAAACTGATATCAAAGTGGGGAGCACCGTCAGAGGAGGGAAGGAGGAGGTGCAGAGCTGGACTCCTACCGACTTTTCTTTCCTCTTTCACGTCATTTCAGTCATACTTTCTCCGACTCCCTCCTTTCTTCCCCCGCCTTGGTTTCCTCGTTCTTCCCTTCCTCCATCTGCTCTTCATCGTTCTCTTCCCTGCCATCCTTCATTCTTTCCTCCAGTCCCTTCTTTGCACTCTCCTTCCTCCTTTCAACACTTGTTTGCCCTTCTGGTTTCTCCTTTCTTCCTCCCATCTGTCCTTCCCGAAGAGGAAATATCATGAAATATATGAAATATCATTGCTCCGTCTCTTTTCTTTCTTCCTTTCTCTCCTCCAGTCTTTCTTACGTCCTTTAGTGTTTCATTGTTTCATCTCTCCTTCTGTCTTCCTTTCCCTTTGTTTCTTGCTACCTTCCCTTTTCTATTGATTTCCTTTCCTTTGTCTTTATCTGAAAGGAGAAAAACTTTCTTTCTTTCTGTCTTCCGACCACTTATTTCCTTCCTTGTGTCCTAATTGTCCTTCTCCTTTTTTTCTCAATTCCTCCCTTCCTTCCTTCCTTCCTTCCTTCCTTCCTCTCTCCCTCCCTTCTTTCCTTCCCTCCTTCCATCCTTCCTCATATGATTAGAAGTAGAAAGGAAGGAAATAAAGATGGGAATTCTATCCCCTTTTTTTTCTCCTTCCTGTCCAGAGGGAAGGGAAGTTGCTCTCTTTCCTTCCCTTTCTTTCTTCTTCCTTTTTATTCATTTGAATCCCCCTCTTCTCTCTCTCTCTCTGTCCACGGTTGATCTGAATGCATAAAAAAAAAAAAAAAAAAAAAAAATCTACTTCCAAAAAGTTGAATTTCAGCCCGCAGCAATAAACCAAACTCCAGGACTCGTCTTCGCATCGACGTATCAACGTTTCATTCTAAAGGTTTGGCTGCGAGGCTTTTACTCGGAACGGTGTTTTTTTTTCCACAGCCGCGCCGATACTTCTAGCTTCTAACAATCCGAATGTTTCCTCACACAACAGCGCTCTTCATGTGCGCAGTCATCTCGCTGTCATCTCAACGCTTTGCCCTCGTCACTTGGAGGAACGGCCGACAGCGACGGAGGAAATTGGCGGAAAGTCGGGAGGTTGCGGTGGCAACGGCGGACCCCGGCAGCGAGGCTTATAACAAGCTCTCCGCTCTGACCCCACGGCTGTGCTCGGGCCCCTCCTTTGGACTCCTCCACCGGCGAGAGGGCGTACATATTGCAGGGGTGTATGATGTGTGACAGAGCTGTCACAGGTATCAAGCCTGCGTGCGGCAAATCCGCCGACTGTGGCAAAGGAGCGCGGGGAAGGACAGGCGGGACGGAGGGAAGTAATGGAGGGGCTGCAGGGGGGGGGATCTCCATCGGAGTGACAGCTCGTCCAGGTGGGGGACTGCTGGCTGACAGTGATGGAGGGGGAGTAGCTCCAACACACGCTGCCATCGTGTCCCTGTCGTTATGGCGATTCTTTGCTGCTGTGCAAGATTTTCTTTATGCTCCGAACCCCGGAGTGTTTCCGCCGATAATGCAGTGTGTACATACTATGCTGCATCATGTGGAGCCATGCGCACACACACCCCCACCCCCAGTGAAACCGGCAGCATCGAACGCCGGACACACATCACCGCTCACGGCTAGATCTGGGTCACAAGGCATTAAATCCCCTTGTTCATCAGCTGCCCTCACACACACACACACACACACATCACACTGCAACCCACTACTGTCACCTCACCACACACCATCTGTCCTCCAAAAGCCGGGCTACGAAATCCATCAGGGTCCAACGGGGTCCGACCTCGGCAGGGCACGTGAGCCAGCCGGCCGGCCGCGCCCACAACTCGGCTCGCCAGCCCGAGATCTCTTAGCAATCGGGGGCACAACGTTGTCTTAATGTTACGAATCCAGCTTTAAAATGTTCCACCTTGCCTGATGTGAGACGGCAGAAAGCCTTTACAGTCAATACGCCGTAATGTTCGGTAAATATGATGATTTTACGTCCCACAAAAAGGAAAACAAACCCACATTTCAGTCCCTCCGCGACGAATCCGCTCCTCTGTTCGACTCATTAAAACTTCATCACGGCGGAATGCACAAATGCGCGGTCTGATCTGTGATCGTGCTGTAATTACTTTACATAACTGCCGACTGCTTTACTATTGTTGCCGGCTGCGACATCACAGAAGGGGGGGGGTGGCGTCGCTTCGAACTCTGTCGGTTCAAACTGAGCCGTTTTGTGGAACCTGCACACGGCGCCTCCTCATAAGAAATGCGTGAAGGCGCAGGTCGCAAACACTTTTCAAAACGGCATTTAAAAAGAAATATATATATATATATATTAAAGGAGCTCCACGGGCACTGGAGGACATGCTGTTGTCGGTCACTCAGAGACTGTGTGCTGCTTCTAATGACTCATTTTTAATCCCATAATAATAAGTCACACCAGTGTCTGATAATTACACCTCGTTATTATTGTATTTGGACATGATAACTATAAATGTGGCTTTCATAATTACCTCTTATTATCCCATAAATCCTGACAAAGCGCTTTGGGACGCCCACCAGCCGGGCGCTGACTCCGGCGCGCTGTTAGGTTGAGGCCATACGCAGGGGCGTGCTGAGGGAGCTTAGGCCCTGGATGTCGAGAGCGGCGCGGGAACCTTTGCGTCTGTGCTAACGGGACGCCACCGCCTCCATCATACCCACCGGAGCCTTGATTCCCGAAGACAGCTTTTAATGTCCCGACAGTCAGGCCTCTGAAAATGAAACGAGCGGAGTTCAAATGACGCGCGACGGCGTCGTTTACCCGGAATGACGTAGCGGAAGCCTTCACGCTCTGCTAGCTAGTTCGCTGTAGTAACGCGGGTGGCGGCGGAGCCTGTCGCGCGTCGACACGAATGATCATAAAACACACACACAAACATTATGTGAGAAAAGCATCCAGAAAAATCTGAGTGACACTAAACGTTCCTAAAAAAACGCTTCGGGGGCAGCTCATTCCTCCACTCCGCGTAGGCGTGGCAGATCGTGTTTTGGCAGCTCGGACAGGACCGAAGAGCTAAGCTATTCATGCTTGTTTGTTGTACGCTGTATTTCAAAGACATTCACCTCGTCGCTTTGATATCAGACAGTACTTTCTGACGAGGAACTGTCGTCTCCGCTCTGCTCAAATCCACCAGGCCAGACTCTGACTTTGACAAAAGCAGCAATTTGGCCGCCTCACAGCAAGAAGCTTCCTGGTTTTTTACCCTCGGCATGCTCGCCCTTGTTTGGTTTGTGTTGGTTCTCTCTGGGGACTTCCGGCCACTGTCCAAAGACAACAGGGTAACAGGGTAATTGGTGATAGTCAGATGGGATAGGCTCCAGCCCCACCATGACCCTGATGGATGGACGGATGCATTGACGGATGGATTTTCACATCTAACTTGCTGACCGTTCGTTTACTAGCTCTTTATTTATAAATTATTTAATAAAACCGAATGGATTCCATGAATGTAGAGCCTGCTGAATGCATGACTCCGTAAAGTAATGTTTGTGCATATAGCTCTTATTTATATTGCGACATTCATTGTCCAGTGAACCACTGGATGATAATAACGCCACTCAGTTGAAGCCAACGTGGATATATCCATTCAGACGAGCATTGACCTGTCACTGACCAGCCGGCAATTTCATCTGCCTCTGTAAAACTTGTTCAGATTGCATGAGTCTGAGATAACACTGCGCGGTGCATTTAAAGACCTCCAGCGTTCTGTTTTTTCTGGCAGCGGGGATCTTCCACAGAGGCTTGCCTTCATGCTGTGACCTTACCATTCATGGTCAGACCGCTGTGGGATACAGTCAAGCGACTGATGTAAGTGGCCCTAAAAAGGAGAACAGGTTTCAGACCAGTCAGTCAGAGACGGGGTGAGACATGGGAGGAAGGAATACTTTGTGCGGAATGAGAAAATAAATCCTGTCTGGTGGTCGGGGGAAGATCGACGGAGATCAAGGGGGGGAACGGAAATAGCCGCGTCAGCCGAATTTCCCAGATAAAACCTCCGCGCAGCGGGTGTTTTTCCCAGCTGGTGTCTACTGTCAAACTCCACCGCGAAATGCTTCACTTGGTCCGATGTTCATTCCAACTTCAGAAAAAATCAATCAAGGGAGATGAGAAAACTGACCTCCACCGCGAAAACAACAAAGGGGGGGAACAGAGCGCCGGGGCAGGCATTCTGTTCAACCAAGCATTAGCCTGCATTTATTGGTTATGTCAAGCCACGGAGCTGTTTTAACGCCGCCTGCACAGTTCAGGAGCGGCCAAATCAAATTGCAGCCATGTAGTGTTCAAGCCCCGACAGGTTTACGTGGAGGGCGGGGGGGGGGGGTTCTATATAATAAACAATCGATATCTGCGATTACGCGTCAAATTGTGCTCTCCGGTGACGGAGAGTCCAAATTGACAGAAGTGGGTCGCAAAAAAAAAAAAACGAGAAACATTACATAAGGAATCGATGCTGAGCAAACATGCAAGCATGTCAGAGACGTGCCGCTAATCCTCTTCGTCAAGACCCGCGCGGCTCCCGCGGGGAGGCTGACGGGGGACGCAAACGCCTCACCCCGAACCCCCAACCCCCGGAAAAACAAAGTGTGAAATCAATGCTCCCATTACTGGAATGTATAAAACATAATAGAAATAATTGCCGCAGTGCGCCGGCGTCACTTCTCCGCTCCGTCACAGCTTTTCTCTCACATTTCAGCCTGACCTTTTCAGTCAAAAGGTGACTCAAAGCTCTGCTGGCTCGTGCTTTTGTAATTACCACACATGGCACGCGGCGAGGTGCAGCGGCGTGGCGGGGCCATCTCCTCTGGGTGCTTAAGAGAGAGCGGGACATCGCTCATGTCGGTCGTACGGGAAGAGCTCGGGCTTCACCGGGCTGCGGGCTATTCGTTGATGTTCGAACGGAGCGGCAGGCTTGGTTCGTTTTTAGCTGCGGCTTCGGCTGGGTGGTTACCGGCCGGGATGTTGGCCGTTCCCTGGCTTCTGCCGTCCGTCCGCTTAGTCCTTGAGCGAGGCGCGGCTGCTGACCGCGATGCGGCGACGGCGTTTCGAACCGCCGAGCTCACGGGACCCTTTTTGTGCTCTTTTCAAGTTCTTTGGGGAACTGAATTCCAGAAAGTAGTTCTTGAAGTCATAATTGCTGCACTTTCGGTGCTTTTGAACCCTTTTTTTTGTCCTTTCCAATGTTCTTTGATTGACTGATTTGACTGATTACGGCTTTTTAGGTTAGCCCTTTGCGGCAACTGGTTCTTACCAGCAGGCAAAAGGTTCCTTGCGGAACTGAATCGAAATAGTATCAGCATGAAGAACCACCCGAGGTTCTAACTCAAACCTTTACGTCTAAGGGTGTACACGGGCTCAAACCCTCGCTTTTCAGCCGCAAGAATGAAACCGAGACGTCCGTCTTCGTCAAAGACAGTAGAACAGTCGCCCGGAATCGCTTTCAAACTCGGCTCCACTCGCAGCCGATACTTAAAGAAAAATCATCTCATACGGCGGCTTCATCGCTTAGTGCCCAGAGGAGTTCACCTGCCACGCTTGCTGCACTTCACTGCATTCAGCCCTAATAATTGGAGCGGCAGCCGGCGGAATGCAGAAAGAGCATCAATCAGCCCCGGAGAGAGCGCACTATAAAGGAGGCGATGAAGTACCCTACATGAAGACGTTTACCCAATGTCATTTCGCTACGAGCGTACCTGCGTGATTACATCTGACAAATGAACTCGGCTTCGACCCCGCAGACTGACCCCGCAAGAACAACCAGCTCACGGTCTTCGGAATAACGGCTACGGGCAAAAGCAGCCGGAAACCTGCCGGGAAGGACTGGACTGGATGACTTGGACGAAATGTGGGACTTGTGGCTTCTGGTCAGTCGGCGTAGATGATTTATTTCAACTGCTCCATTACCGGCACCTTTTGGGAATGGCCTCAACCACAGAGGTGGAAGACCAGAGAATACTCTGTACGGATGAGTAGTTGAATGCAATGAGGAATCCATCTCATTTCATACACTGATCCAGTGTTTTTTGACATCAGATCTTATTTCTGCTAAACGACTCGTGCGCCGTGGCAGAACCCGTCTCTGGATTGACAGGGCTCCCGGCCTATCGTAATGAGCAGCGGGGGGGGTTGCAACTGGCTTGCATCACCTCGGTTCCACTCTGACTCCCCCCCCCCTCTTATATAATCACAAGTATTTAACTATCTGTGAGTGAACATGGATGGGGAATCGGCACGCCAGAAGTGTTGTAAATGATGACGCTCGTCGACTCATTCAATCCTGGCATGAACAAACGCGGGCCGACGCTCCAACACTTTGTGTTCTCTGCATCCATGAGTACCAGCGAGCGCTAGTCCTCTTCTTCCCTGCCCTTTCTGGCCCGTTGCTGCACATCTCGGTACATTACCGCCACCGCTGGCCGGACTACGCATCGCATCGCAGACATCTCCCATTGTGGGAAATAAAGACGGCCCACTGAAGATGATGATGGAACTGTGGCTACTCTGATGCTCCTACGTCGGGAAAAGTCTTCAGGAGTAACTCCAAATCCATTTGAGTCCTTGAATAACTTCGTGTGCTCCTCTCTTTATTACTCCACGGATCGATTCTGGTTGCGTTTTTTTTAATATTCATCGACGCAGCAGTTCTTCCTCAGAGGGAATGGAGTGATTCTTGAACTCTAGACTCTGAATCCAGGCGCTGCCACGGAATTCACAGAGGCACGGTTGTGCTTGTGACTAACTTGTAATTTAAGGCGCCTTGCTGACAGGCGGTTGTCAAATTTGGCTGATTGTGCCGATGCGCGGAGGTCACGGTGCGCGCAGAAAGTTACAGGCTGGAGATCCTGGGTTATGTGAGTGGAGGAGGCCGTGTTGGTGCACGCATTCATTAGGATTCCGATGGGTTAATTAGGCAGAGAAGCAGCAGCAGCAGCAGCAGAAGCCTCCGTGTCTTCAGAACATCAAAGCGGCGTTGGCCCGCTTGGTGGTCGGCCATCTCCCTCCTCTCTGTCTCTGCCCTCGAGTTGTCGAGGCGACATCGCTCTTTAATCAGCTCCGCATCTGGGGAACGCTCTGCCCCGCAGATATCATGCAAATGAGCCCACCCCTCTTCTTCGGCGGGAGCGGCGGCGGTCTGCTTGCTGCTGCGGTCGATGCCGGAATCCTCCATCGTTATGTAAGAGTGGATTTGCAGCCGAGGCAGCGCCGCTTCTCCAGCGGTCTCACGGGGACACAAAGTTTACCTCTTCACCCTCAATTCAGTTCTGGCACGGACGCAGTTGTTTGTGTGGGCTTCCAGATGGATGGAGCTGGAAACTGATCTTTTTTCTTTTCTTTTTTTTTGGGCCCATGAGATATCTGTGGGTGCGCACGTGGGTCACTGAACATGTTACTTCTGGATGCGCTCACCATGGCCTCTTCAATAAATCCTTGGCGTCTGCGGCCTGCGAGGGGGAAATCTCCTGGCGTCGTGAGATAAATAGATATCGAACTAATCCACAAAGAGACGCGGAGATCTGCAAACGACACAAAGAAACGTCTCGAATCATCTCCGAAAAAACGCCGAAACGTCCTGACATTGAACCGAATTTCTGGGAGTGCTCACCTTTTGAGCAGCGAACTCGCAGTTGCTGATTTGTGCGTCCAGCGGGTTACGTGACGGCCACACAACAATGGGTTCTAATGTTCCCCCTCTCTTCTCGCTCTGTTTTTGGTCTCCAAAAAAACTCCCGTGGGAAATATCCGGCTCTTTAGCTGCCAAATGCTCCAGTAAGTTCACCGGCCTAGTCTCTAACGGTGTCTGTCTGCTGTTCGCCGCTGTGCCAGTGTGTTTATCAGAGTTCTTTTCTCTGGAAACACCTGCCCGCCGCTTTTCCTTGGACTGAGGTCATAAAATATCTCTTAAAAATTCCATTAACCTGTTTCAGGAGAAAGAAATGTCAATAGAACCTTTGGAGGGTCAACAAAAAGCACGCTCCCGTGCACTGGTTTCACTTGCAAATCATGGTGGGGACGCTGATCTCACGGGGCCTTCATCGGGTCCAGAGTTTGACAACTTAAAAAGTTTCTCTAATCCTGCTATCGTTTTTTGAAAAACCAGTGGCGATGTTACTATTTTAAGGCTGTGGCATGACAAATGACCCGTGGGTTAAGACGGCGGTGTAGTGGAGCCCACAGCTCTTTGGAGAAGTGGGTATGCTTTTAGTTTATGCCCCAGATTTGTTATTTAAAGCCGCCCTGTGTTATAAACAGTGACATTTAAAACTACTCGCGCATACTTAGCTCACAGAAAGGGGCCAGTAGTATTTGCACGTTGCGGCTTCGACTTCTGCTGCTCGGCTGCGGGGGGGGGTGAGGAACGTTCCGAAAATCAACGCTAGCGACAGAAGAGGCGTCGATTTTGCAATCGCCCACAGACGGTGAGGCAACTACGTGGGGATGCTTTCTGACTTCATCCACTCAGGAAAACTGGACAGCTCTGTCGTACCATCACCATCCTGAGGGGGGGGGGGATAACCACGTGACAGGTGTGCATCGGGCTGAACACCCCGCACTACACCGATGGGTTGAGTTCAGGTTAGTGAAAGATTATAGTTGCAAATAAACAAATCAATGAATCATGAGTTGCAACATCATCCAATATGGATGCCATTCAAGGACAGCGGGGGATGACTAAGCATAAAAAGAGTGGCTGGTATAACTTTAGTGTGACCGAAGTGTTTGCTTGCCCCTATAATCTTAATCAACGCTGACGGTATTCTGAAATGCCGCGGCTGCCCATCACACGATCTAGAGCGGCACATATCCCTTAAAGGTGGGGTAGGAGATGTTGGGAAAAGGGTTCCAGCGAGCTATATTTTGAAAACGCACACCCGTGCCTTTTCTTCAGACCCCCCCTCGACACCACGCCTTCAGAGTAATGGAAGGGTGTCTATTCGTTCATGAATGGGTGGGAGAAGCAGACTGAATGTTTGATGGACGTGTCAGGATCCAATCGTAATGAGCAGCCCCATCAACGTGATCGGACAATGTTTTCCCACGATTTCACCCTCCAGACTGGACTAAAACATTCTTTCCTTCTATTTCACTGGCTCCAATGGGGTCGTGAAGAGGTTTTCAAGCAATGTGGTAAAAAAAAAAAAATCCAGAAAACATCTCCTACCCCACCTTTAAATATTGATCTTTACAAGAAAAGCCTGAGAACCCGTCTGATCAAAGATCATCATATGTAGCGTTGCAGTAATATGGAGCGTCGGCCTTCGGGTTGTCCGCAAATAGAATTTCTTCAGCATCATCAGACCATCAGCCCTGTGTTTAGCTCATCCCAGGGTTTAATGAGTCAATAAGCGTTGTAATTTACAACACTTTGGTGCACAAATGTGTTCTTCATCCATATTTACTCGCAGTGACGAGAACGCCAAACACTTCTAATTATCGAGAGGAGTAAGTCAGAGGTGATACAAGCAAATTGCAACCCGCTGCTCACAAATTAAAATGATCTCTTAAAAAAAAAAGAAAAAGAAATTTGCTCCTCGTTCACTTTAATGAAGACCCGTTTTAAATGAGGACAAGAGTTGATGAAAACAGAGCTCAGTGAACTCTGACCTGCAAATTACCAAAGCCCTCCGACGTACAGCCAGTTTGAGAGAGTGGATGGGACTGACTGGCCCCAGACTGTGTACATTGAGTCTACCGAGTGCTCCACATCTGGCTCAAGATGGTTGATGAACATCCCTAGATGTGGTTCAAAGGTCTTGGGAAAGGCTGCCCTCGTGGTACCATGACCGGCTGCTGAAGGCAGAGGCGCGCCGAACCACATGCGCAGCAACAGCAGCCAGAGCCTTCAACCAACCGGCGCGCGCATTCCTTTCGCGCGAGCAGGTCCAACCGCGCTCCAAAGCCAGCTCGAGTTCTCTCACGCTGTGCCCGTGGAAAGATCAGGCTGCGGAGAAGAGAGCGGACCAAAATGTCATTAGCTGGCAGAGCGGTGTCGTGGACAGGCATGGAGAGCATTGCTGGCTCCCTCTGGAGAGGAGAAACCAGAGGCAGCTGAGAGATCCAGACTGGGATCTTTCAAGGAGCAAACCATGGGGTGGTGCTGCTGGGAGCACGAGTCCGATTGAGCCCACACCCTGTGACGCAAGTTAGGATTCCTCCCAGTGTATTCTGGAGTGTAGCAACTCCCCTACGTCACAGGAAGTTGTGTTTTGTCTCTGTTTTGATACTATGCGATGTGACTGCGGAGCTTTCTGGTCCGTTATGGCTGCGGCTGGTGGGAAAAACTGGCATCTGTAGTGATGCCAGTGCAGGGCAACAGCCTCAGAGAGAAATGATGGCTCTTTCATTCTGACACGGACACCTGGCACTTACTGTTTACGATTCAGACGAAAAATTCTCAGCTATCAAGTCTCGCTTTGACGCCACATCAGCGGCAGCTGACCAGGTATCCGCGGGAAGAAAAACCACCACGGAAAAACAAGGAAATTTATGTCACTACAGCTTGTCTTTGGGCCCCTCGTATCCATGATGCCATTGTTACAAGAGCAGGCTGATCGTCTACTCCCAAAGCTATGAAAAGGGAAGTCCATCCTCATCTCTTTCCCTTCTATTTCTCCTCTCATTTCCATACCCCTTCAACCTTAATGCAGGATATGATAGCCTGCAGATAAGAGTTCGGTAATCTCCTCTGATGGGAGCTTTTGCCTTCCTGCAAGTGTAAGGAAGTGCTGCCTTTGATGTACCGAGTGTCGGCAGCAGCTGAATAAAGGTATACCAAGCCTTTTGTACAGACATCCTGCGCTTAACAGAGAGCAAGCGTAATTTTAAAGCTCACAATGACAGCTGTAGATTCGCACCTTTGAGCCATGTGGAACAAAGCTGTTGAGCTCGTCATCGCTCTACAATGCAGCTTCACATTACTTTTAACCTCGGTTGTCATTCAGATTCCTTTGAAAACAGAATGCTAATGTGACACGGCTGCTGTTGCGTCTGAAAACGATCCACCGGCCTGATGAAAAGCGGCGCAGGATCGCATCCACGCAGCCGCGATAAGTGTTCTCCGGTGTTGGCCACATTCTCTGAATTCGTGCAATGTGTCTTTAAGGCCAAGCCGACTGCCCTGAGCAGAATGTGACCCAAATCCCAACAAGGCCTCCAAATTAAGGAGCAAACACATTGTTCGTCTGTGCCCTCCAGACCGACACGCGGAAGCCCTTTCTGATCCGGAGGCCCTTTTCGGCGGGGTGACATCATTCCTCTGTGACTGGGGCCAGAACTGTCGGTGAGAAACAGATCCGCGAACACGCTATGATGAAAAGTTTAGTTGGGGGTTTTGTGCACAAAAAACGGGAACCGTTGGGGAACCATGGTGGGTTTAATGACTTTGCGGTCACCGCGCGATTGCGGAATGATAATGTCACGTTGACTGCCAGTAGAACAAACAGCAGGCTCTTGGGTTAAAGTCTGATGTTTTGACTAATCTGTGTGAAAAGTAGAACACGCACAGGGTCAAGTCACCGGTAATGAAGAACCAGGGCCCACACCAGAGGTGCAGCGGTGCGTATATACTATGCTACAGCTACTACATCGACTAGGTCACGGGGTAGGCAGGACATGATGTCATTAGTCCTGCGCTGCTTCCTTTACCCTTCCATACTATTTTGGTGACTCAATTTCAGAGATGTACTCGTTCACACAGCTTTACTGGAACATTAACAGTCGCCTCGTCGGGTCGTACCTCAGATGCGCGGTATGCTGCGGCAGTTACCGCCTTTGGTATTCTCTGTTTTCGCGGGTTGCATGTTCCACGTGGCAGATCTAGTGCAGGTCACATTTGTTGTTAGGTGAGATATTGCCTGATGAAGCCAAGCGTGCTCCAAATTGACCCGTTTGCAGTAATGACAGTCACTTACCCACAGTGTGCCGGCCACAGCCACATCAATAGGTGGGCCCATTACATTAAGAAACACACGGCATGCCGTTTGAGGAGAGAACCTGCGTATGTGCATGTGAATGAAATGTAATATTTCCCATTTGAAGGCCCGTGATTGAACTGAAATTGCAGAGGGTCGCATGAAGTGACTCGTGCACTCCCGGGATGCAGGGGGGGGGGGGGGGTGGACCGCGCTGACGTTCGTCGGCGAGTGACTGTAACTGCGACAGCGAATGAAGACGCCGAGCTCCAGAACAACAAATCAACCCTCTGACACGCCGCTATCACAGATTAAAAGCTAATGCGGCTACCCTTGCTGTCATTCCGCTCCACTTAGCCATCTCTGATTTAGATGTTTCGGGGACTTTTTTTTTTTTTTGTGTGTGTTTTGTTTTGTCAAAGCGTCCTTTAGGATGAGCTATTTGCTGTTCCCTTTTATTATCCTCCAGACCCACTGTGCCGCTTTCAATCCAGGCAAAATGAGCCCGCCATCTCGCCAACTGTAATTGCGGGGAAAAATTCATTTGCGGGCGAGCAATTATCTTGACTATCCTTTGCTTATAACAGCATTTAGTCAAAAGGGAAGGATATCACGATCATCTAACACATTCTGTGAGAAAAAAAACGGGTGTTGGTGTTGGAGTCATCATCTGTCATTGGAGGGCTGGTCGCGCGGGGGGGGGCGTTGAAAACAACACAGGCCCGGATCATGGAGATTTACTCAGCCGCTGACCAAAACAGCCCATTTTAAACACCACCCTACTTTCGGCCATTTTATCAGCTGTTATTATCGTGTGCATGTGTTGTGGTGGTGGTGGTGGTGGTGGTGGTGATGGGTGGGGGCAGTCGGGACATCCATCTCCTCCCAGGGAAAAACCATCTGGGTGCTTTTCAAGCCTCTAAAATCCCTCCAGTGCATCTGCTGTGTTCTGCGTGGAGAGCAGCTCCCAGAGCTAATAAATGCTTGATATTGTAACATTTTCTCAGCCAAGACTGACTCCTCCGAGCAACATTTTGTCGAGCACCAACATTTTGCCGCCCCCCCCCCTCCAGTCGCTGCAGACGGTCGGGTTGTGAGAAAATGCGCGACATCGACATGAATATCAATACGCTTAGTTTTTTTTTTTTTTTGCCTGGAATCAAAGTGAAGGCTGAGCAAAGGGCAATGACAGTGCTGACCTTTAGAAAGGCAGGGTTGCTTAGAAAACACACAGGCACGGGGCTTACGTAAGAGGAAACTTTCCAGCAAGTTCCAAGAGCAAATGGAGCGAGGTAAGAGATACCGCGCCGAGAGAACTGAGCCACAATCAGCTCAGTGCTTCACGGATTCTGAAGGAATAGTTCAACATGTTGGGGATTTCTTTCCCTCAAAGATTTAGATAAATATATCTCATGTGTGTCTTCAGTTAGCTTAGCTTAGCATAAATACTGGAAACAGGAAGTGGCTCTGTACAAATGTGAAATGTTTGTTCAACGTAATAAAAGGTTTTTAGAGAGTGGTGTGACTTCTTGATGAATGACAGTGTTTCCATCCACAGTTAGCTTAGCTTAGCATAAATACTGGAAACAGGAAGTGGCTCTGTTCAAATGCGAAATGTTTGTTCAACATAATAAAAAGTTTTTAGGGAGTGGTGTGACTTCTTGATGAATGAGTGTTTCCATTCACAGTTAGCTTAGCTTAGCATAAATACTGGAAACAGGAAGTGGCTCTGTTCAAATGTGAAATGTTTGTTCAACATAATAAAAAGTTTTTAGGGAGTGGTGTGACTTCTTGATGAATGACAGTGTTTCCATCCACAGTTAGCTTAGCTTAGCATAAATGCTGGAAACAGGAAGTGGCTCTGTACAAATGCGAAATGTTTGTTCAACGTAATAAAAGGTTTTTAGGGAGTGGTGTGACCTCTTGATGAATGACTGTTTCCATCCACAGTTAGCTTAGCTTAGCATAAATGCTGGAAACAGGAAGTGGCTCTGTTCAAATGTGAAATGTTTGTTCAACGTAATAAAAGGTTTTTAGGGAAGTGGTGTGACTTCTTGATGAATGACAGTGTTTCCGTCCATCTGGTGCTTCTTAGCTTAGTTAGCTTAGCTTAGCTTAGCATAAATGCTGGAAACAGGAAGTGGCTCTGTACAAATGTGAAATGTTTGTTCAACGTAATAAAAGGTTTTTAGGGAAGTGGTGTGACTTCTTGATGAATGACAGTGTTTCCGTCCATCTGGTGCTTCTGCACAGCGTCTCCAAGACATGATTGGTGGATTTTGTTCTCTGGAATCAAATCTGAACGCCGCGCTGTGACAACAAGACTCAAATGGCTTTGGTGTTGGATGATGCCACATTTCCGGTTGTTTTTACGCCGTTTGGCAGGTTTCCCTCAATGGAAAAGTTACTGTTGCTGCGATCCAAAACTAAACGACTTCCGACAAAAGCACATTTTGTTTCAGTTTCACTTTAACCGTGTAGCAGATTTAGTTCCGGAGCCAAAGCTCTGTGATTCAAGAGCTTAAATCTGTTCAGATAAGTGTGTTTCTTTAATGTCTCTTGTTACATCAAACAAAAAAAATGAAATTAAACAGGATTCTCAAGCTGCGCCTTTGGACAGAATGTCTTTCTTCAACCACACAACACCCTGTAAAAGGCAAACTGAGTAAGGCCGAGCTGTTTTCTCCTGGAGCAAACGCAATAATGTCCAACGCTGTACTGAGATTTGGAGTGCTTGTCGTGACCGAGCTGTGTCTGTGGGTAATATTGCCATGCCGCATTCCAGACTATATAAAAAAGAAATGATAACAGTCAGAGTTCTTATGTATCCGTTAGCTTCAGACAGAGCTCCCAGCCTTTATGCTCAGCTGTCCATGTCTGGCTCCAGCTCTGTACTCGCCACACACACACACTGTTCCTCTCATCTCGCTGTGAGAAACAAAGCAAACAGGCGCGTTTCCCCCCAAAATGTGGGAGCGCTTCTCCAACCTGACAAGCTGCATCATTGTGAAAAATGCTGTCACACGGAGGGCTGATGTGATAAAGCCTGGTGGACGCTTGCTGATTAGTCAGGAGCATGGCGGTGGCACGCGTTGTCAAAAGCACACACCGAGCGCCATTTGTCATGTTAATGACTGCTTTGCCAAAGCGACAGATGACTCGGCTCGCCCCTCCCCCCTCCTCGCCGGCGTCATGTGTTTTTTCTCTCTCTCGGCAGGCTCGGACCTGCAGCCGCAGACCTCCGCCTTTTTCTGTGTAGTGTCAGAAGGCATTGCCTCATCCCCAGACGCGTCACCAGTGTGTGCATCTGCCACCGATGATCGCCGTGAGACGGTGCGCTGTCACGCGCTGCCGTCACTCCACCTCCGGGTCGGCTGGCTGGAGCGGTAATGACCTCCTCCCAGACACGGCTGTCCTTGCAGAGATGGAGGAGTCATAAAGGAGGAGGAGGAGGAGGAGGAGGCTGAGTGCCTGCCCTTTGGCTACAAAAGAAGTCACTAACCGACTGGAATAGAACAGAATGATGCAGAGAGAAAAGGAAAAGTAGAAAGGGAAAGCATCAGTGACGGGGGGCAGATGAGGATAAGTGTGTCACTTAAAAATATGAACTACAAGTTGATACTAAAGGAGACAGACAGAGAGCAGGTGTATAAGTTCATGAGTCAATCAAACCATGAAACTACTGATTATATAATGCTATATTACTGCTGGCGTGACCAGTAGCCTATGTTGCTAACGTTGGCTAGTGTTCAGTTCAGTTTGATTTAAGTAGCGCCAAATCCAAACCAAAGTTACCCGATGGCACGCTCCATACAGAGCAGGTACTGCGCTGTACTCGGAGACTCAACGATTGCCACCATGACCGGGCCCTTGGCGACAGTGGCAAAAAGAAAAACTTTAAACCTTCGTCGGGCAAGGAACCGTATACGGTAACCTTAAAAATGGCGCCCCCACGTCCCACAATGAAGGAGCAGAATCGCGTGACTTTCTCCGGGCCAATCAGCAAAGGTTGGGCCACGCACTTTCTCGCTGATGCAGAAGCCTACAGAAGTCGGTCGTTTATCTCTAAATTTTGTAGAGACTCTCTCGTTTCATATCATCATTTTTTTAAAATTTTCACAGATTTTTTTCCTTCCGTTTTTGTTTGGAAGACTTTTCTTGAGCCCGGAGCCATGAGCGAATGGACGGACGTCCGTTAGGGGCGACGCAGGAGGCAACGGCCCCCGTGACGACATACGGAACTGGGGTTACGGGAGGTCCACGGGTTGGGTGGACAGTGCACCTCCTCCTTCCCCTTGAATGTAAGGGGACTAGCTGTTTGACGATGTACCAGCTCAGGGGATACTCAACTTGCTTTGCCCGGGGCCACTTAAGCAAAATGACAGGAAGCCAGTTAACCCTCTGGGGGGGTCCCCGTCAATTGCTTTTGCAATCGTGGGTGATTGGACCCCAGAGGGGTTTTTTTCTTGCGGTGCTACCTGCTGGGAATGCTGCGCTGAGGTGAGCAACATTACAGCAAGTATGAAGGCCGCATTCATTATTGGCACGACAGTGATCCTTACGGACCTTGAAATACATTCACGTTGAAGAGCAATTCACTGGAAAACAATAAGCCGCTCCTCTGTGTAATGGACCACTCCAGGAAGTAGCCCGGCCCTTAGTAGAGACCTAGCAACAGAGACGGTTTTTAATCCAAGCCAACAACGTTAAAGCTTTCTAAAGATCGCGGAATACATACCACACCCAACAAACATGCTGCCAATAACATTGTCAAGTTCAAAAGTCCCAAATGTAAATTGAGTATCGCTGCACTGGTTCTTTACCATTTCCCACAACCGAAGTTGTTTCCAGTTGGATGGTGATTTATTCCCCTCTCCAAAGCTCTCACTGGGTGCTTCCTGATACAGACAAGCTGTCATCCATTAACGTCGTTGAGGCGCAGAGTTACTGAACTTGTTTTCTCCGACGCGCGTCTCTCTCTATTTTTATTATTTTTTTCTTTCTCTTTAATAATCCCCGAGGTTAGGGATAGTGTAGGTTACTCCAGCCGATTGGCGGGCAGCAGTTTGACAGCCTCGGAGATTCACCACATCTGTCTTATTTATGAGAGATTTCCCTTTCAGGGTCACCGGCTCGCGCCCCCCCCCCCCCCCCCGTGCCGTAACGTAAGACCACAGGAAAGTTACTTTTTATTCAACCCGTCAGTGTCGGTGTCAGAGCAGGGCGTCATATTTCCCATCATACTGTGTGATGGCTTCAAAAGGCTGGATGAATGTCGTGTACCAAAAAAATCCTTCTTTTTACAAAACCCTGTTTGTACTCTTATTCACTCTTATTGTTCTGTGTAGGTTAACTGGATCTCACGGATACGCGGCGTACACCGCGGGGACACAAAGGCGAACGCTAAACCGAGGGGGAAGTGAGGACGCATCGAAATGAATTGACATTGACGACGGCTCCGCTCCGGCAAACATTCCAGAGCGACGCAGCGGTTTCAAAACGTCGGGTTCCGCCTTGCGCCTCCTGGTCAGTTATCAGCAGCTCTGCAGTCCCTGCCTTTCGGCGTCCTTTTTACCTCGTTGTTTTCGGTTCGGCGGCGGCGGCATGCAGGGGTTTCAGTGGAAAATCTCTTAGCAGCTAAAGAGCCGGAGATTTTTTTCCTCAGGACTTCAGACAGAAGTAGAGTGCAGAAGTGCTCGCTTTCGGTGGTCCGTTTCGGTGACTCGTGGTTAATTAAATGCTGCTTCGTAGTTTTTTCCTCCCTGGCCTGAGTAAAGCTGTGGGAACCACAGATGTTTAGCAGTTTTCAGGTAATAAAAAAACGGGCATAGAGAGACACAAGTCTGTCGAAGGTTCACTCCTTTCCAAGCCATTTGTGTAATTGATGACATTTGATGACGAGCAGAAAAACACGAGCTCTGTTCTAAAGAGGCGCTCTTGCATACTTGCATCCAATCAATTAAGTGAATAAAACAGTGATTAAGCCCTGTGGCACTGTGGGTGGCCCTCCTCTCCCCTCACCCAGCAAATCGAGAGCGAAGCGGCAGCGCATCTCCATCAGGCAGCCATCACCAGTCGCCTCACGTCTGGTCACAATGGACAGCGGGGTGGGGGGGTCGGAAGGAAGAGAGAAAATGGAGAGTGCCATGTGCCTCTGACAGATCCCGGCGCGGCGTAATGAAGCTCGCCGTCACTCCGGCTCGCGTGACAGCTTCCCGAGGCCAGATGGCACTCCGGCGTTATCCAAGAGACCTCATCCTGGCACCTCCAGCAACCCCCTTCCCCCCACACTGCTGGAACCTAAATCCGTACTCACTGATGACCCACCGCAGCCACGGAGCAGGCGACAACCTGTGGGCCGCCTTGCTTGGAGAGCGGGGGAGGCTTAGAACACGCCGATGCACGACGCCGATGGCTCCCTGTCTGCAATTAACAGCGTGAGCTGGCCTTGAAAGGTCAATGCCGGTCCCCCGGAGACGCCCAAGATTTGTGTACTACCCTCCACCTTGTCGGGCAGCCGTCTTTGGTGATGCCCCCATGAATCCGCGGGCGCTTTCTCTGCCAATGTTCCACTCGCCAGAGAGACTATCTTGGCCTGTAGCGGACTCCTCTGTCTCAGCCCCAGATTTAAGAGGGACCCGTAGAATGCAGCCGAGTTTGCATTAAAGAGACAGCCTTGCTTAAAGCACACTCACCAGATCTCCAGGATCTTGATAATCAACAAATCCTGTCAATATATTTATTATTATTACTCAATAATCACCAACTGGAGGTCCGTGGCTATCATTTTTCATGACAGTGCAACCGGCCCGTCTCGACTCCAGCGCCTCCGACATCCATCTCGCAGTTGGCGGGATAAATAACAGCCCTATCTGGTGCCAAACTGATTCTTTACAGTCTGCTGAGTCATGCGGCAGTTTGAAGAGGACGAGACGGTGTTGTTTGAGGAGCGCGCCGTTGTGTAGGAGAGTTTGTTGCCTTGGTTTTTTTTTTTTTCTTCTCGCGCTTCGTCCTCGAACGAAGCGGTTTGTCGCGCGCCGCGCTGAAATGTCTCCCCAGATCACTTTCCATTAGTCATCCTAACAAGTGACTAAACGTGATGTTCTGATCCGTCCTCTGCTGTTGACGGTACACAGTATTCTGTAGCACAGTGAATTGAGTCAGCCCGAGGGGGGAACAGCGTAAGCGATCCCGCCACCGACTGTCCGACAGGGTGTGTGAGGTTAACGTGGCGAAGGGTGATGAGTGTCTGATGACTTCTCTCACTCCTCGCACGCTCCTGTGCCTGCCAGCACAGACGCCATTGGGAAGCCGGTCGGCCCTTGCGAGAGCTCGTCATCCCTTTCCACGAGAAGTCTGCTGCGGTCCGGCCCCGCGGCGTTCCCACACTCCACTGCGGCGTCGCACATTAACACCTTCCCCGCAGCAGCTGGAGGGATCCGTTTGAATCATTTCAACCACCAGGAAACACCCAGAGAACCTGTGAGAGGAGGGCACGACTGTGGTTTGGCTTCTCTTTGGTTTCTTGCTCTTTCACACGAGAAGGCCTGCCCTCTTTTGCTCTCGATGGGTTGTTCTTTGGACACTGCAAAAGCACAACTTCCATTCTGTTCTGTTCTGTATATGTAATATATTATTAAGGGTAGTCCAGAACAGACAAAACCAAACGCTGAGTCTAGACTTGTTCATCAAGCTCAACAAATTACTTGAACTGTTATTTTGTGGGTCAAGTTAAGCCAGTGCCAATAACTGCAGTTCCTCGAGTGGCCACTTGAAACTGGTTACAGAACATTTCCATAAGTCCCCATGTTCAAATGCAGAAATAAACATGTTTCCAGCCTGGTACAAACAACAGTTTTGGTCTCTATAGCTAATTTCCCCGTTCATGACAACTGTACCGAGGGTGAATTCATATACAACTCACCCGTTCAAAGTGATATTAAGGCTTAAAGTTATGCTGGATTAAAAGCGTGGACACTTTGATTGACAGGTAGGTGCTGTCAGAGATGGCTTGTTTGAGCAACCGGGCTTCATTCAGCCCGCCTCGGCTCCACCAATGATCCACGTCTTTGCAGATTTTTAGATGAGCAGGGAGGAGTTCCGCCGACATGGCGACGACCAGAGGCCACGATGTCATGCAATACACTGTCCATTCTTTATACCGCCACCATGTTGATCCGCCATGTTTTTATAGTGGTCCAGAACAGCCAGACCAAACACTGGCTCGAATTTGGACCTTTCACTCGCTCCCAGAGCTCGGAAAATTAATAAACCGTTCTTCCAAGCCAAGTGGCCAGATTGGGTTAGATGTTGCCAAGTTATAAAGACATGCACTGCTGCCTCAGATGACGACCGTGCTGACCTGCATTTGGTAGCCGGGTTCAGCGTCAGCAGTAGAGCGAGTTAGCTCTGTCATTTCTCAAAACATTCAGCAAAACATGAAGATAAGCAGCCCTATTCGATCAGCCGGTCGGGTTTAAACGCGGCCCAGGCCCAGGACGAGATCTCGACGTTGGGCCTCGATTGAGCCATCAGCTTTAACTCAGCTTTTTATTGAGAAAGCACAGCGCAGGCTGGAATAATGAAGTGCTCAAACCGGACCCACCCTGCCCCCTTCAATAACTGATTACAAACCAGTGGGGCCCCCCTGAGTCCGACCGGGGTCCGTCCATTTTGTCCGTTTGGTGACCCAGCCTCGATGTGCAAGAAGAAAGAGAGTGAGGGGCTGCAGACAGCTGGGGCTTGTGCGAGGCGGCGCCTCTCCAACGTGTCATAAATACAAACAACACCTTCCTTTTGTTTTGCGCTCCGCTATGGAGAATCATTATCAGCGCACTATGGAAGGGTAAGGCGAGCGCAACGTTCTCGCGGCTGTTAGAAAATGGTGGTTCCGCTCTGCGAAACGGCGTTGTTATTAGTAGCCGGCTTTTATCCACCAAATGAACAAACGGCGTCGAGGGGGACACACACTTTTAGGTTAAACCGCTTCTGGCACGGCAACCGGTCTGTTAACGACACCGAGGGGACCGAAGAGGAGACGACACCAAACGCCGAGCGAGCCCGGTTTCTGTTGCGGACCACCGTGCTGTTTTGGCTCGTACAGATGACTTCCCCTTCAGTGGCTGCGACGGCGCGAGAATTTCAATACGAGCGCACGGGGGGGGGGGGGGGGGGGTGAATCTGCTGCGTGTCAATTAGCGGAGCCGGGAACACTCTTTTGCTGTCGGAGACGCAAACACAGCTTTGTGATCTGGGGACGGTGTGTGTTTTCACATCAAGATCTGCTGCCTAACAAGATCACCATTTCTACATTGTCACTCTGGTTTTCTGTGTGTGTGTGTGTGTGTGTCTCTCGCCGTTCTTTGTTGTCTCTATCTGGATTCTCATCTGCATTCTCCCTCCGCCCGTCTCTCTCTCTCTCTCTTCATCTCTCTTTTTTTCCCTCTCTGCAGTGCACACTTTTCCAGAACACCTTTTCCCCCCGGCTCCCAGGCAACTAAATATAGTGACTGGTGCAGACAGCTCGGCCTTATAACAAATGGTAAGCAGAGCAGAGAGGAGCAGCGGCGCTCTGCGACGGTGGCAGCGTTAGCATATGCACTCCGGCTTCACAGACAATGAGCCACATGCGAACAGCAAGGAAAGCACGCGGCGGATGTATCAGATTTAAAGCCGCGAGTGACCAAGAGAAACGAGAGTGTGCGCTTATTAAACGAGGCTAAAGCTGTGCAAGGCCAAGTAGGATCATATGAGTAAACTTAAAGGCAAATAGATTTTTACCTATAACCGGGATGGCAGAGGAATTCAGACGAGGCAAAAATGCAGAACTTCATAACGTCCTGCTTTTTCCATCTTCATACAAATGAGTTGTAGAAGCCCTTTTGGATTGCGGTTGATCGTGGTTGGCCTTGATCACTTTTTCGGGCCAATACCGTTTAAAGGTCCACACCGCGTTCACCCCACACCGCTCACGTTTTTTCCTAATATCTCTAAATCCCTCCAGGTTCCAGACAGAACGCATCGAAATTCCGCTTTACTGCGTTGTTCAAAAAAGGTTATCTCCGGGGCAACTGGACTGTTTTGTAGTTTCCATACAAAGACACTGAATGGTCCCCTTTTAACCATGGTTGGTTTCTTCTGACCAACGACTTGAACTTTACAAGTTCCAGCATAGACTACTACTACTACTACTACTACTCAAAAAACAAAAGTGAACCGCGTGGTTCCATCAGTACAGATTTTGGGTCTTTTGAGTGCTCCAACCACAAACCTGTCCTGTCTTTGGAAGTCTGCGGCGACTGCGGCGCGCCGGCTGCTTTCGTAACTAGGAGCGGTGGTCGCTAAGAAAATGACTCTCCTGGCCTGGAAGTGTGCCAGTCCATCCCGTTTTGAAAAATTGGTCCAAGGAAATGTCTTTCACACAGATGGAAAAAAGGAACGAGCCCAATACATGGAATAGATTTGAGAGAACACGGGGACCTTTCTTCACGTCACCCCACAATCACAGGGACTCCCCTAGTTATACGACTCGGAGCGTTGGGTTCGAATTTATTCCTGCAATTGGATTTATGTGAAGGCGGTCTCTTCTCTTGTGAACGGTCTGATATAAGTAAATATAGTATGCATCATCATCATCACCTCCGCCCACGTCTTCCCAAGTGCCAGCATCCTCATCATTAGGGGTGGGTGATGTGGATAATCATTTCTCTTATGGTGTAGGTGCAGCGGGGTTCAGTCAATTTAAGGCTATCAAAAATAATCAATATTTATATTCAATTATGAACTTCTCAGGCCATGAAAATGGACAACGGACAGCCAATCAAAGTAGCTAATCCTTCATAAATGCACTGGTGACTGTGGGAGCATGTGGGGGTTGGGCATTTTGCCCAAGGACAGTTGGACTGGTGGGCAGAGACAGGGGGCTTACCTCTGAGCCACGGTCTAGTTTAGTTAATATAGGGAACCAAGCGCCATGTTCTCATTAACCCCCGATTAATAAGTGAGAATCTAGTAACTAAGGGCTGCTGTGACTCGGAGGTAGAGCGGGTTGTCCACCACTCCGATGATCTGAGCTCCTCCGGTCTGCGTGTCCAAGTGTCCCTGGGCGAGATACAGAACCCCAAATTGATCAAGGTTGTAACATCAAGGTAGATGATGGTCTTTCTCCAAACCTAGCCAAGCAATTTTTGTGGCTTACCCTAGCAATATCTTCAGACGTTGTCCTGTTGGTACAGTGGCATCAGCGTGTCACTCTGGAGGGCACGGACAAATGATATGTTACAAATGGTTGCGTCAACGGTGAAAGCGTCTGCGATTGGCGGTCGGGAGAGGATGGGGTGTAAAAATCCGCGTCGCCGATAGTGTAGAGGATATCCGAGAAGGCCTGTTTCGAAAATCACACATCACTCTTCGTGTTACCAGAAGAGAATCTGAGAACGTTCCACAACTCCCAGCCCGTGAAAAACCACGGCGAGGGGGGAGCGCGTTTGAAGGTGTCTTCGAGCAACTTCCCCAGCTGAGGACTCTGAGCGCTTTCCTGATAGTTCGCGCGTGTGCGAGACACTTCTTACGTCACCAGCAGATCATGCAAATGAACTCCACTGCATCTTTGCCTGTTTCCGTCTTCTGTGTGTATAAATATCCCTCTATGTAAAAAATTTTTTGCAGCTCTGACTCAAGCTTAGCAAATCTGCCCGGAAGGGGAGAACTTCATTTGCAATCACCAATTAGACGTTACAGGCTGTCTGAGGTGAGAACGACGGGTTCACAGGTTCGCTCCCTGATAAATTTAGAGGTCACGCGCCGTTGCGCGGAAAAAAACGTCAGGGCTTTTTTTTTTCTCCAGCCACCATTTTCGCAGCAAACGCAGGAGAAGGGGCAAACACTCTGCGAGAAAATGGCCACGGCATCGCTGCCGAGGATTTCAACACAGGGGTGGCTCAAAACTGTTTTCCCTCGAAACGTCTGATATTATCTGCCTCCTCTCAGACTCAAACGTCTTCGCGGGCAACGGACCGTCCGGCTCCCCAAACCTTCACGTCGAGGGCGAGATAAAGGATCCCCCGCGCGAGCCAGACGCTCACTGACGGAAACGACGCTCAGATGCACGGCTCTGTGGCGCCGGCGCCGCCCTCAGATCACGGATCAATTTTCCCAGCGTTTTCTAAGCCGCTGGATGTTTGATGCTGCCGAATGATTAAAGTCATTGAAAGGGCTACAAATGTAAGAGTCTTCGCTTGAGTTTGCATGTGCTTATCTCGGGCCGGCGGGGGGGGGGTCATTCGAGGCTGGATTTGAATACAAGCGCTCGGCAAGAAAGAGAAGAATGCAGAAAAGTGCGAACTGCCACCTACGCTGCCATTAGCAGCTGATTGGCACTGGGAAAACAAAACTCACGATAGCTGGAGGCGGGGAAAAAAAAACAAAAAAACCCTCAAACCATGCGCGCAATCAAGCGCGAGAATGGTATATCAAACATCTCTGCAGTGTGTGTGTGTGGATTTACCTGCTTGATTTCAGTGCGCATTAGCTCTACAGGAGTGACATCAGAGATCCATCACAGCATACAGACCGGGAGTAATTCCAGTTTAATTAAAGGCATCAACGACTGAACAATGTAATCAAAAAGAGCTTAAGAAGGTTTCCGCCGGCGCGCGCGCGCGCTAGGATAGCAACATAAATGTCGTCCGGACCAGCCAGTTGGGGGCAACAACGGGATCCGATTGGTCATTAAATCCATCACCAAATCAATAACTCACTTTCAGAGTCACTCGGCCTAATTAGCGCCGGCGATTGGTAGACTCACCCAGGACTCCGAGTCGGTAGTTGATTGTGATGACGATGACGTTCCCGTAGCTGGCCAGGATGCTGCCGTCAATCATGTTGCCGGTTCCCTCCATGTAGGAGCCGCCGTGGATGTAAACCATGACCGGCTTTAACCCATTCTCATCGTGGATGTCTGCAAAACAGGAGAAGAAACATGTAGGAGAACCGTTGCCTTTCCATCCGGCACCCAGCAAGCCGCTTATGTAAAACCACATGCTTCGGGTTAGATTCTTGTTTGTGATGATCGCGTCCCCCCCCCCCCCCCCCCCCCCAAAAAAAAATAGCACCTCTGTAAAATGATGGGTTATTTTGAAGCCGCGTTTAAAGCAGATTGAACGGCAGGGCGCAGATCTGAGGTCAGCTTCTTTTTACTGATGCCGTTTTGAGTCACATGTAAGGTAATAGCTGCTAACGTCAGTTTAATGGCGGCACTGTTTTGCCATTTGACGCAGACACAACGCTAAAGACGTTTGCGTATGTTAGCTTACTTAGCTTACTCAGGGTGGCACATTGACACAATGCAGGGAATGAAAGATTTGGTCTGGCTCACAGGAAGTAGGACGGTCGGTGCACGTCTGCCATTGGACAACTCGCCTCCCCACTTCCTGCTGTCAGAGAGAAAGCGACCCTAACCTCGCCGCTAACTTCGAGGAAGTAAACGAGTTAGCATCTGTTGCCCTTTTCTTTCGCAGGGTTTTAGCTGTTTTAATGCCAGGGCTCACCTCCGCGCGTGCAAACGTTCCACCGAAACAGGTTCCCCCCTCAACACTCCGCAAGGGCGCTGTCTCTGCAAACCTGCCCAACGCTGTGTGGTCGGATTAAATGAACACAAACAAAGTCTGGCTATTGAAAACTAAAAGATATAAATAACAATATATCTTTGGAATCGCTTAACTGACTGTTTTACTGACCGACGTCAGCTAATATCTGTCTATACTGATCTCCACTGTGGAGAACTTCACGAGTTTGGCACCCACCTAGTGGTCGTATCAAAAGGCCAACGCACAGATGAGCCCATAAGCAGCACACGGGGTGCGTTGTAACCTGGATTCCATCAGAACATGTGAATAAACATAACATAAACGAGACTTCTACTTCCGTCCGAGACGGAGGTCTCCAACATGAAGAACCGGAGCAGCTTGGGTGGAACCACTGAACCGCTTGCCCGCGATGCCGTTAGCAACGCGCAAGCGGGCGTATCGGGTTGCTGGGAAATAGACCTGACCATTTATGAACTCGGTACGACCGACACGAGGGCTAGATGTTGCAGAGATACGCTGTGGCGCTCTCCGGTAGACTCCGCGGCTCCGTTTCCTTCCTTGGCTTTAACCCCGCAATCTCTACATCTGTCTCCTCTCCTGCCTACTCCATTTGTTCCTTGCGTAATACGCAGGCAAACGCTGCAATTAGACCAGATGAATGCCTTGTTTATGAGGCTCTCCAGTTGTGATTAAGCTGGGTGATTAGTACATGTGTAGGTGGTGATTATAAATTAAGAGCGGGTCCTTTGCATGAAAAGACGATATACGGAGATGATATAAATCCTCCCAACGAGTAGGGTTCATAATAAATCAGCCCCGGCTGCACCTTCATCATCAAGAGCCCCCCCCCGGCTGATTTCAAGTGTGTGCTATACGACTCAAAACATGAAAATGTTTCCGTCCACACATTTTTTTTTTTCTCCCTTCACTTCACTTCCCTCTTTTTGACCCGAGACAAGAAAGCATCGTTATCGTCCTCAACGCGGCCCGGCGTCTACGGTAAGCCTCGGGTTGCCCGGAACCAACCAGCTGAACGAAGCCATGATTCCCCCCCCCCCCCGGCCCTGCCGACCGGGCTGCTTGGGAGTCTCTCACATGTCAATCGGACCGGGGCATCTGCTGAGGAACAATATCGAGACGAGGGCTGGCCCGGAGAGAGATTTAAAGCCGCGATATCGGGCTTACCGTAAATTCGAAACAGGCGCGCATTAGACAAAAAAAAAAAAAAACGTCCCGTTTTATCGGGACTTGGCAAGAAGCCTGCTTTATGAGTCACGTCGTCACTCTGGTGACGACTCGACCGTTTCGTTTTTTTGTTTCCGTCACAGAGCTGCTGATCCTTCGTGATTTGGGGGGGGGGGGCTCCAGTCTGAGTGGAACCGGGTTAAACGGGGACGACTCTCTTCCGGTGGCCCCAGGCTGTGGCGAGCGACAGGAAACGCCGGCTGCACTGTATGTGCTGCACCTCGGTGGGCTTGGCAAAAAGCAACACAGCCAGTCGGGCGAGGAAAGGGGAAAGGGGGGGGTCGGGCAGGCGCAGGGGCAGGAGGAGTGTATCATTCTCCTCCTCCGCAAAAGAAAACAGCGAGGCGAAAAGGAGTCGAAGGCAACCCGCGGTGACAGGTTATTAATCTCCGCAGGCGCTCCGAGTGGGCGCCTCGGCTTTGCTGACGCGCCTGCGTCGCTTTCGCCGCTCCTCACCTGCAGGCATTTTTTGGGCTGGGGGGGGGGGCGGCCCGGGGAGGAGCTGGGGTCGGGCAGATTCACTCCGGTTGCATCCAGGCCTGCTGATTACGGAGGCCTGGCCATTACGGGGCAGGACGGCGTTCCTGTTTGTTCATTCGGTCCCCGCGCAACGAGAGGCCCGGTGGAACAGCGCGGGCGGTTGGAAACAGCCTTGAAGAGGCAGACGCGCATAAAACAAGAGCAGCTGCCGTTAAGTTGTCATAGTCTCGAACTGATACGCATCCGATGGCCGCTGCAGGCCTCTGTGGGCTCGGGCAAAACTATTCGGCTGGCTCTCCCATCAAACAAACAGGCAGATTGACTGCTACCACCCATCTCTTTCGGCGCGGCGCGGCGGTGGAGTCGGAAGTCGGGAGGGAGGGGACCACTCGGTTTGATCCAACAGAGAGACGCCCTGCAGATTTAGAGCCGTGTTTTATAGCCGGGGGGGAGAAGAGGGTGGTCTCGGGGCGCCGTGTCCCAATCGCGACGGCGTCGGAGTGCACTTAAAACTAAAGAAATCAAAACCTGCTCGGAGTGTCTCTCGCTCTCCGCTCCCTCTTGGGCCCCGCGGAGCTTCCTGGGTGACTGTGCAGCGAGTTCGTCCCGGACATTCATCACTGCCACCCGGGCCGGGTGGATAATATATTCCTCCACCGTGCAGCATTGCGCACATTACTCATCTCTATATGGGTGAGGGGGGAAACAGGAGGGAGGGAGGGGGGCGCTTGTTTGAGGGGGGGGGGCCTATCTGAATTTTCCATTCCTTTCAGCATTTTCTACCATTAGTGGGACGAATATAAATGGCGGTTAATGGAAATGTGCCCCCCCCCCCCATGCTTCTGCCAGAAAGCAACCTACTTCCTGTTCAGCGCCGTTCTACTGACACGCCAAAAAAAAAAACAGCCAGCCTCTCTCCAGAGTCATTATGTGGGCCCGGAGTCACAGGAACACTGAAGGGTGCTGACAAAGAGCCAAATGCACATATTACATTTTCATATAATTACTATTATTATGATATATTTCAATATAATAATATATATATATATTTTAAAGTACTATAAAATATAGTGCTACATTACCTAGCATAACAAGAAATATTCAAGAGACAGTCATTAAAGGTCCAGCGTGTAGAATTTAGTGGTCTCGATTGCAGATTGCACAAGTAGCTGAATACCCCTCGCCTCACCCTCCCTTTTTCCAAGCATGCAGGAGTGGCTTGTGAAAACTGCACAAAAAAGGGCTTGTTTGTCCAAGCTGGGCTAGAAACACAGCGCAACCTGGTGACACGAGGGGCTCATCAAGTAACCTACGAATATTATATTCCACCTCCGACAGAAGATTTTCCCATGGAAATATGCGTGTATACTAAATGCGTATATATATGCAGCCCACCATAATGTTCTTTCCACGCTGTCTCTTTCCAAAGTAGGAAAGTAATTACAGTAAAATCTCAAAAAGCAATTCTCGTGATGCCCTTAACACTTCTTGTTCCGGGGACATAATTGAATAATTAGCATTGCGGGTGCATTTGATTCAAAATGGGACTCTCCAGGCGAGCGCGTCTGACAAAAGCTCATTTATCGGTAAAGAGCAAAAACTTCCAGAAGAAGTGACGTGGGAGGGTGCAGCGCAGGAAGGTCTGAGAGGAGGTTGTCTGCAGTGCCGCGAGCCTTTTCTCTGCGGCAGCCGCCGAGGCATAGGTGGAACCACGGGGGACCCCGCACGGGTAATTCATTGCCACTGCAGATGTTCAAACAGTCAAGAGTGCATCGATCCTGCGCGCTCCCCTGAAAAACACCGGCAGGCCAAGGTAGCGCCCCCGAAGACGCTCTCCATCCAGCCCTTTCACACATACTTGAAATCTGCTTTTAGAGCGCGTCGGCGTTTGTCTTCTTCCCGCCCTTTCAGAGGGGCACGGCACAAACCAAGATCAAGAAAAGCTGACACCTGTAACGTTCCGTCTCTGTCTCTATATATGGAGTGTTGTGTGAGTAGGAACACTTTCCTCATTAAATTCCACGGTGGATATCGTCTCTCCCCCCCACCCCCCACACCAGCTGTGGGCAGATGGCGTGTTTTAATCTGTTCCATCAACACAGTACCGGCTCCGATACCGATCGGGCCCCACTGATTTCAGGTAAACTATGCTACATCTGTTAGGTGCAAACCCAATATATGATGGTGTTTCCTAACCGGCGTGATGAATGCCCAGAGGAAATTTAGAGCTTTTAGGGAATCCAGGCAGAGCGAGACTAAATAAGTGACGGCTTCCTAAAGAAAATAAGAGTTTTCACTTCGCTATAAAACCAATTTAGGGATCGTTTTCCTGTGAAGAGGAAAATTTTGCTTGCATGAAAAGAAAAAAAAAAAAACTCTCCGAGCTGAGCTTTTTTTTTTGTGCTTCGCTTCATTGCGTTCATTTGAAAATGTAACCGAAGGAACTCCCGTTTTTATCCGTGCACGTGCGTATATCGAGGATTAAAGGGACACTTCCCCAGCGTCAAACATCAGTTCACGGCTATACAGTTAGCGCAGGGCTAGCATTGTCGTGAGATTTGAACCCCCCCAATGATAGACCTCAAAGGGGCAGTTTGATAAAAGATGCTATCAGGTTGCATTATGGGAAGCGTAGTTCATGAAGTTTGACCCGTACGTGGGACTAACAGTCAGGACACATTGGCGTAGCGACAATCGTGACAGTCTGCATGTAATTATCGACCACCTGGTGGGCGGGTGCAGCAGCTCACTGTGCCGGCAGCCAGGTCTGCAGGTGAAGCAGTTCAGCGTCGCGTTCATCACCCGAGCTCGGAGAAGGAACAATAACGCGACGCTGCGTGAACAACGCGACGAAATACCAGAGGATCGCGACGTTTGTCACTACATTCAAATGATTTCATTTCATGTTTCAACACGGACTCTACTTATCGCCAGATTGCATGTTGTGCTTCTGAAGAGCGGCTCTGTAGCTCTGGATTTCTCACTCCACCTTTAAACCCACAAGGTCATCGATGTGTTGCCGAGCAAAACAAACACACACTCGTGTGGGCGGCAGTTCTGAAGCCCGGGTGCTCGATGTCTCTGACGCACGGTCTTTATCACCGTGTGTCTGTGTGTGTGTCTGTATGTGTGTGTGTGTGTGTGTGTTACTGAACATCCAAGCTACTGGTTAAAAATCAATAGAGAAAATACAAAGGATGCTGAGTGTTTGCTCATTTTTATGAAACGTCTCTGTTCCAGGTGTGAGTGCATGTGGATATATATACGAGTGCAGGCATGGCCTCAGTGCTTTACTTCAATATGTCAATGGATGTTAATAACTTCAAATATTTATTTATATGCCACTCTTGCATTACTTGCTCTCCCATAAGTGCATATGCAATAAGGACACAAATGTGAGTTTGATAAATCAGACTCCAAAAAACAACATGTAGAGGGTCTGTAAATGTAGATGATTTTTGATGATGTATCACTCATTTGTTAGTATTAATAATATTTGTTTTCATTATGATATAACGGGAAACAGTGTTAGCGCCACTGACAGTACAAAGAATGGATGGTCTAGGCGTGATGTCACCTGTAGGTGACAAAAAGTGTCTACACACTTAATTGTGCATAACTTTAAGCCTTAATATTATTTAAACAGGTGAGTTGTATATAAATTCACCCTCGGTACAGTTGTCTTGAAGGGGGAAATTAGCTATAGAGACCAAAACTGCTGTTTGTACCAGGCTGTAAACATGTTTATTTATGCTGTGAAGTTGGACATTTTAACATAGGGGCTTATGGAGATTGACTTGTACTGGAACCAGCCTCGAGTGGACGTTTGTGGAACTGCAGGTTTTGTTCTTCCGCATTGGCTTCACTTCAAAGCCACAGAGGGTTGCCACCCAGAAACTCCAAAAAACAACACGTAGAGGCTCTGTGAATGTAGATCTATGATGATTTTTTAATGATATATCGCTAATTTGTTATCATTAATATTATTTGTTTTCATTATTATATAACAGGGAACAATGTTAGCCCCACTGACAGTATGAAGAATGGATGGTCTACGCCGTGATGTCACCTGTAGGTCCATAAAGTGTCCACGCTCTTAATTCTGCATAACTTTAAGCCTTAATATAATCTGAACAGGTGAGGTGTATATAAATTCACCCTCGGTACAGTTGTCTTGAAGGGGTAAATTAGCTATAGAGACCAAAACAGTTTTTTGTACCAGGCTGTAAACATGATTATTTCTGCTGTGAAGTTGGACATTTTAACATAGGGGCTTATGGAGATTGACTTGTACTGGAACCAGCCTCAAGTGGACGTTTGTGGAACTGCAGGTTTTGTTTTTTCCGCGTTGGCTTCACTTCACAGCCACAGAGGGTTGGCACCCAGAAACTCCAAAAAACAACACATAGAGGCTCTGTGAATGTAGATCTATGATGATTTTTTAATGATATATCGCTAATTTGTTATCATTAATATTATTTGTTTTCATTATTATATAACAGGGAACAGTGCCCCACTGACAGTATGAAGAATGGATGGTCTACACGTGATGTCACCTGTAGGTCCATAAAGTGTCCACACTCTTAATTCTGCATAACTTTAAGCCTTAATATAATCTGAACAGGTGAGTTGTATATAAATTCACCCTCGGTACAGTTGTCTTGAAGGGGGACATTAGCTATAGAGACCAAAACTGTTTTTTGTACCAGGCTGTAAACACGTTTATTTTTGCTGTGAAGTTGGACATTTTAACATAGGGGCTTATGGAGATTGACTTGTACTGGAACCAGCCTCAAGTGGACGTTTGTGGAACTGCAGGTTTTGTTTTTTCCGCGTTGGCTTCACTTCACAGCCACAGAGGGTTGGCACCCAGAAACCCAAAAAACAACACGTAGAGGCTCTGTGAATGTAGATCTATGATGATTTTTTAATGATATGTCGCTAATTTGTTATCATTAATATTATTTGTTTCATTATTATATAACAGGGAAGAGTGTTAGCCCACTGACAGTATGAAGAATGGATGGTCTACGCGCGATGTCACCTGTAGGTCCATAAAGTGTCCACACTCTTAATTCTGCATAACTTTAAGCCTGAATATAATCTGAACAGGTGAGTTGTATATAAATTCACCCTCGGTACAGTTGTCTTGAAGGAGGACATTAGCTATAGAGACCAAAACAGTTTTTTGTACCAGGCTGTAAACATGTTTATTTCTGCTGTGAAGTTGGACATTTTAACATAGGGGCTTATGGAGATTGACTTCTACTGGAACCAGCCTCGAGTGGACGTTTGTGGAACTGCAGGTTTTGTTTTTTCCGCGTTGGCTTCACTTCACAGCCACAGAGGGTTGGCACCCAGAAACTCCAAAAACAACACGTAGAAGCTCTGTGAATGTAGATCTACGATGATTTTTTTTAATGATATATCGCTAATTTGTTATCATTAATATTATTTGTTTTCATCATTATATAACAGGGAACAGTGCCCCACTGACACTATGAAGAACGGATGGTCTACACGTGATGTCACCTGTAGGTCCATAAAGTGTCCACGCTCTTAATTCTGCATAACTTTAAGCCTTAATATTACATGAACAGGTGAGTTGTATATAAGTTTTCCCTCGGTACAGTTGACTTGAAGGGGGACATTAGCTATAGAGACCAAAACTGTTTTTTGTACCAGGCTGTAAACATGTTTATTTCTGCTGTGAAGTTGGACATTTTAACATAGGGGCTTATGGAGATTGACTTGTACTGGAACCAGCCTCAAGTGGACGTTTGTGGAACTGCAGGTTTTGTTTTTTCCGCGTTGGCTTCACTTCACAGCCACAGAGGGTTGGCACCCAGAAACTCCAAAAAACAACACATAGAGGCTCTGTGAATGTAGATCTATGATGATTTTTTGATGATATATCGCTAATTTGTTATCATTAATATTATTTGTTTTCATCATTATATAACAGGGAACAGTGCCCCACTGACAGTATGAAGAACGGATGGTCTACGCGCGATGTCACCTGTAGGTCCATAAAGTGTCCACGCTCTTAATTCTGCATAACTTTAAGCCTTAATATTATTTGAACAGGTGAGTTGTATATAAATTCACCCTCAGTACAGTTGTCATGAAGGGGTAAATTAGCTATAGAGACCAAAACTGTTTTTTGTACCAGGCTGTAAACATGTTTATTTCTGCTGTGAAGTTGGACATTTTAACATAGGGGCTTATGGAGATTGACTTGTACTGGAACCAGCCTCAAGTGGACGTTTGTGGAACTGCAGGTTTTGTTCTTCCGCGTTGGCTTCACTTCACAGCCACAGAGGGTTGGCACTCAGAAACTCCAAAAACAACACGTAGAAGCTCTGTGAATGTAGATTTATGATGATTTTTTTAATGATATATAGCTAATTTGTTATCATTAATATTATTTGTTTTCATTATTATATAACAGGGAACAGTGCCCCACTGACAGTATGAAGAACGGATGGTCTACACGTGATGTCACCTGTAGGTCCATAAAGTGTCCACGCTCTTAATTCTGCATAACTTTAAGCCTTAATATAATCTGAACAGGTGAGTTGTATATAAATTCACCCTCGGTACAGTTGTCTTGAAGGGGGACATTAGCTATAGAGACCAAAACTGTTTTTTGTACCAGGCTGTAAACATGTTTATTTCTGCTGTGAAGTTGGACATTTTAACATAGGGGCTTATGGAGATTGACTTGTACTGGAACCAGCCTCAAGTGGACGTTTGTGGAACTGCAGGTTTTGTTTTTTCCGCGTTGGCTTCACTTCACAGCCACAAAGGGTTGGCACCCAGAAACTCCAAAAAACAACACGTAGAGGCTCTGTGAATGTAGATCTATGATGATTTTTTAATGATATGTCGCTAATTTGTTATCATTAATATTATTTGTTTTCATTATTATATAACGGGAATCAGTGTTAGCCCCACTGACAGTATAAAGAATGGATGGTCTACGCGCGATGTCACCTGTAGGTCCATAAAGTGTCCACGCTCTTAATTCTGCATAACTTTAAGCCTTAATATTATTTGAACAGGTGAGTTGTATATAAATTCACCCTCAGTACAGTTGTCTTGAAGGGGGAAATTAGCTATAGAGACCAAAAACTGTTTTTTTGTACCAGGCTGTAAACATGTTTATTTCTGCTGTGAAGTTGGACATTTTAACATAGGGGCTTATGGAGATTGACTTGTACTGGAACCAGCCTCAAGTGGACGTTTGTGGAAACTGCAGGTTTTGTTCTTCCGCGTTGGCTTCACTTCACAGCCACAGAGGGTTGGCACCCAGAAACTCCAAAAACAACACGTAGAAGCTCTGTGAATGTAGATTTATGATGATTTTTTTAATGATATATAGCTAATTTGTTATCATTAATATTATTTGTTTTCATTATTATATAACAGGGAACAGTGCCCCACTGACAGTATGAAGAACGGATGGTCTACACGTGATGTCACCTGTAGGTCCATAAAGTGTCCACGCTCTTAATTCTGCATAACTTTAAGCCTTAATATAATCTGAACAGGTGAGTTGTATATAAATTCACCCTCGGTACAGTTGTCTTGAAGGGGGACATTAGCTATAGAGACCAAAACTGTTTTTTGTACCAGGCTGTAAACATGTTTATTTCTGCTGTGAAGTTGGACATTTTAACATAGGGGCTTATGGAGATTGACTTGTACTGGAACCAGCCTCAAGTGGACGTTTGTGGAACTGCAGGTTTTGTTTTTTCCGCGTTGGCTTCACTTCACAGCCACAAAGGGTTGGCACCCAGAAACTCCAAAAAACAACACGTAGAGGCTCTGTGAATGTAAATCTATGATTTTTTAATGATATGTCGCTAATTTGTTATCATTAATATTATTTGTTTTCATTATTATATAACGGGAATCAGTGTTAGCCCCACTGACAGTATAAAGAATGGATGGTCTACGCGCGATGTCACCTGTAGGTCCATAAAGTGTCCACGCTCTTAATTCTGCATAACTTTAAGCCTTAATATTATTTGAACAGGTGAGTTGTATATAAATTCACCCTCAGTACAGTTGTTGTGAAGGGGGAAATTAGCTATAGAGACCAAAACAGTTTTTTGTACCAGGCTGTAAACATGTTTATTTCTGCTGTGAAGTTGGACATTTTAACATAGGGGCTTATGGAGATTGACTTGTACTGGAACCAGCCTCAAGTGGACGTTTGTGGAACTGCAGGTTTTGTTCTTCCGCGTTGGCTTCACTTCACAGCCACAGAGGGTTGGCACCCAGAAACTCCAAAAACAACACGTAGAAGCTCTGTGAATGTAGATTTATGATGATTTTTTTAATGATATATAGCTAATTTGTTATCATTAATATTATTTGTTTTCATTATTATATAACAGGGAAGAGTGTTAGCCCCACTGACAGTATGAAGAATGGATGGTCTACGCGTGATGTCACCTGTAGGTCCATAAAGTGTCCACGCTCTTAATTCTGCATAACTTTAAGCCTTAATATTACATGAACAGGTGAGTTGTATATAAATTTACCCTCGGTACAGTTGACTTGAAGGGGGACATTAGCTATAGAGACCAAAACAGTTTTTTGTACCAGGCTGTAAACATGTTTATTTCTGCTGTGAAGTTGGACATTTTAACATAGGGGCTTATGGAGATTGACTTGTACTGGAACCAGCCTCAAGTGGACGTTTGTGGAACTGCAGGTTTTGTTTTTTCCGCGTTGGCTTCACTTCACAGCCACAGAGGGTTGGCACCCAGAAACTCCAAAAAACAACACATAGAGGCTCTGTGAATGTAGATCTATGATGATTTTTTTGATGATATATCGCTAATTTGTTATCATTAATATTATTTGTTTTCATTATTATATAACAGGGAACAGTGCCCCACTGACAGTATGAAGAACGGATGGTCTACACGTGATGTCACCTGTAGGTCCATAAAGTGTCCACACTCTTAATTCTGCATAACTTTAAACCTTAATATAATCTGAACAGGTGAGTTGTATATAAATTCACCCTCGGTACAGTTGTCTTGAAGGGGGACATTAGCTATAGAGACCAAAACTGTTTTTTGTACCAGGCTGTAAACATGTTTATTTCTGCTGTGAAGTTGGACATTTTTAACATAGGGGCTTATGGAGATTGACTTGTACTGGAACCAGCCTCAAGTGGACGTTTGTGGAACTGCAGGTTTTGGTTCTTCCACGTTGGCTTCACTTCACAGCCACAGAGGGTTGGCACCCAGAAACTCCAAAAAAACAACACGTAGAGGCTCTGTGAATGTAGATCTATGATGATTTTTTAATGATATATCGCTAATTTGTTATCATTAATATTATTTGTTTTCATTATTATATAACAGGGAACAGTGCCCCACTGACAGTATGAAGAACGGATGGTCTACACGTGATGTCACCTGTAGGTCCATAAAGTGTCCACGCTCTTAATTCTGCATAACTTTAAGCCTTAATATAATCTGAACAGGTGAGTTGTATATAAATTCACCCTCGGTACAGTTGTCTTGAAGGAGGACATTAGCTATAGAGACCAAAACAGTTTTTTGTACCAGGCTGTAAACATGTTTATTTCTGCTGTGAAGTTGGACATTTTAACATAGGGGCTTATGGAGATTGACTTCTACTGGAACCAGCCTCGAGTGGACGTTTGTGGAACTGCAGGTTTTGTTTTTTCCGCGTTGGCTTCACTTCACAGCCACAGAGGGTTGGCACCCAGAAACTCCAAAAAACAACACGTAGAAGCTCTGTGAATGTAGATCTACGATGATTTTTTTTTAATGATATATCGCTAATTTGTTATCATTAATATTATTTGTTTTCATCATTATATAACAGGGAATCAGTGCCCCACCTGACACTATAAGAAGGATGGTCTACACGTGATGTCACCTGTAGGTCCATAAAGTGTCCACGCTCTTAATTCTGCATAACTTTAAGCCTTAATATTATTGAACAGGTGAGTTGTATATAAGTTTCCCTCGGTACAGTTGACTTGAAGGGGGACATTAGCTATAGAGACCAAAACTGTTTTTTGTACCAGGCTGTAAACATGTTTTATTTCTGCTGTGAAGTGGACATTTTAACATAGGGGCTTATGGAGATTGACTTGTACTGGAACCAGCCTCAAGTGGACGTTGTGGAACTGCAGGTTTGTTTTTTCCGCGTGGCTTCACTTCACAGCCACAGAGGGTTGGCACCCAGAAACTCCAAAAAACAACACATAGAGGCTCTGTGAATGTAGATTATGATGATTTTTTGATGATATATAGCTAATTTGTTATCATTAATATTATTTGTTTTCATCATTATATAACAGGGAAGCAGGTTAGCCCCACTGACAGTATGAAGAATGGATGGTCTACGCGCGATGTCACCTGTAGGTCCATAAAGTGTCCACGCTCTTAATTCTGCATAACTTTAAGCCTTAATATTATTTGAACAGGTGAGTTGTATATAAATTCACCCTCAGTACAGTTGTGTGAAGGGGGTAAATTAGCTATAGAGACCAAAACTGTTTTTTGTACCAGGCTGTAAACATGTTTATTTCTGCTGTGAAGTTGGACAATTTTAACATAGGGGCTTATGGAGATTGACTTGTACTGGAACCAGCCTCAGTGGACGTTTGTGGAACTGCAGGTTTTGTTCTTCCGCGTTGGCTTCACTTCACAGCCACAGAGGGTTGGCACCCAGAAACTCCAAAAACAACACGTAGAAGCTCTGTGAATGTAGATCTACGATGATTTTTTTAATGATTATAGCTAATTGTTATCATTATATTATTTGTTTTCATTCATTATATAACAGGGAACAGTGCCCCACTGACAGTATGAAGAACGGATGGTCTACACGTGATGTCACCTGTAGGTCCATAAAGTGTCCACGCTCTTAATTCTGCATAACTTTAAGCCTTAATATTACATTGAACAGGTGAGTTGTATATAAAGTTTCACCCTCGGTACAGTTGTACTTGAAGGGGACATTAGCTATAGAGACCAAAACTGTTTTTTGTACCAGGCTGTAAACATGTTTATTTCTGCTGTGAAGTTGGACATTTTAACATAGGGGCTTATGGAGATTGACTTGTACTGGAACCAGCCTCAAGTGGAACGTTTGTGAACTGCAGGTTTTGTTTTTTCCGCGTTGGCTTCACTTCACAGCCACAAGAGGGTTGGCACCCAGAACTCCAAAAAACAACACGTAGAGGCTCTGTGAATGTAGATCTATGATGATTTTTTGTATGATATATCGCTAATTTGTTATCATTAATCTTATTTGTTTTCATTATTATATAACAGGGAACAGTGCCCCACTGACAGTATGAAGAACGGAGTGGTCTACGCGCGATGTCACCTGTAGGTCCATAAAGTGTCCACGCTCTTATTCTGCATAACTTTAAGCCTTAATATAATCTGAACAGGTGAGTTGTATATAAATTCACCCTCGTACAGTTGTCTTGAAGGGGTAAATTAGCTATAGAGACCAAAACACTGTTTTTTGTACCAGGCTGTAAACATGTTATTCTGCTGTGAAGTTGGACATGTTAACATAGGGGCTTATGGAGATTGACTTGTACTGGAACCAGCCTCAAGTGGACGTTGTGGAACTGCAGGTTTGTTTTTTCCGCGTTGGCGTCACTTCACCGGCCACAGAGGGTTGGCACCCAGAAACTCCAAAAAAACACGTAGAGGCTCTGTGGACTGTAGATCTATGATATTTTTTTAATGATATATAGCTAATTTGTTATCATTAATATTATTTGTTTCATTATTATATAACAGGGAACAGTGCCCCACTGACAGTATGAAGAACGGATTGGTCTACACGTGATGTCACCTGTAGAAGTCCATAAGTGTCCACGCTCTTAATTCTGCATAAACTTTAAGCCTTATATAATCTGAACAGGTGAGTTGTATATAAATTCACCCTCGGTACAGTTGTCTTGAAGGGGGACATTAGCTATAGAGACCAAAACTGTTTTTTGTACAGGCTGTAAAACTGTTATTTCTGCTGTGAAGTTGGACATTTTAACATAGGGGCTTTATGGAGATTGACTTGTACTGGAACCAGCCTCAAGTGGGACGTTTGTGGAACTGCAGGTTTTGTTTTTTCCTTCCGCGTTGGCTCAACTTCACAGCCACAAAGGGTTGGCACCCAGAAACTCCAAAAACAACACGTAGAGGCTCTGTGAATGTAGATCTATGATTTTTTAATGATATGTCGCTAATTTGTTATCATTAATATTATTTGTTTTATCATTATATAACGGGAATCAGTGTTAGCCCCACTGACAGTATAAGAATGGATGGTCTACGCGCGATTGTCACCCTGTAGGTCCATAAAGTGTCCACGCTCTTAATTCTGCATAACTTTAAGCCTTAATATTATTTGAACAGGTGAGTTGTATATAAATTCACCCTCAGTACAGTTGTTGTGAAGGGGGAAATTAGCTATAGAGAACCAAAACAGTTTTTTGTACCAGGCTGTAAACATGTTTATTTCTGCTGTGAAGTTGGACATTTTAACATAGGGGCTTATGGAGATTGACTTGTACTGGAACCAGCCTCAAGTGGACGTTTGTGGAACTGCAGGTTTTGTTCTTCCGCGTTGGCTTCACTTCACAGCCACAGAGGGTTGGCACCCAGAAACTCCAAAAACAACACGTAGAAGCTCTGTGAATGTAGATTTATGATGATTTTTTTAATGATATATAGCTAATTTGTTATCATTAATATTATTTGTTTTCATTATTATATAACGGGAAACAGTGTTAGCCCCACTGACAGTATGAAGAACGGATGGTCTACACGTGATGTCACCTGTAGGTCCATAAAGTGTCCACGCTCTTAATTCTGCATAACTTTAAGCCTTAATATTACATGAACAGGTGAGTTGTATATAAATTACCCTCGGTACAGTTGACTTGAAGGGGGACATTAGCTATAGAGACCAAAACAGTTTTTGTACCAGGCTGTAAACATGTTTATTTCTGCTGTGAAGTTGGACATTTTAACATAGGGGCTTATGGAGATTGACTTGTACTGGAACCAGCCTCAAGTGGACGTTTGTGGAACTGCAGGTTTTGTTTTTTTCCGCGTTGGCTTCACTTCACAGCCACAGAGGGTTGGCACCCAGAAACTCCAAAAAACAACACAGTAGAGGCTCTGTGAATGTAGATCTATGATGATTTTTTGATGATATATCGCTAATTTGTTATCATTAATATTATTTGTTTTCATTATTATATAACAGGGAACAGTGCCCCACTGACAGTATGAAGAACGGATGGTCTACACGTGATGTCACCTGTAGGTCCATAAAGTGTCCACACTCTTAATTCTGCATAACTTTAAACCTTAATATAATCTGAACAGGTGAGTTGTATATAAATTCACCCTCGGTACAGTTGTCTTGAAGGGGGACATTAGCTATAGAGACCAAAACTGTTTTTTTGTACCAGGCTGTAAACATGTTTATTTCTGCTGTGAAGTTGGACATTTTAACATAGGGGCTTATGGAGATTGACTTGTACTGGAACCAGCCTCAAGTGGACGTTTGTGGAACTGCAGGTTTTGTTCTTCCACGTTGGCTTCACTTCACAGCCACAGAGGGTTGGCACCCAGAAACTCCAAAAAAACAACACGTAGAGGCTCTGTGAATGTAGATCTATGATGATTTTTTAATGATATATCGCTAATTTGTTATCATTAATATTATTTGTTTTCATTATTATATAACAGGGAACAGTGCCCCACTGACAGTATGAAGAACGGATGGTCTACACGTGATGTCACCTGTAGGTCCATAAAGTGTCCACGCTCTTAATTCTGCATAACTTTAAGCCTTAATATAATCTGAACAGGTGAGTTGTATATAAATTCACCCTCGGTACAGTTGTCTTGAAGGGGTACATTAGCTATAGAGACCAAAACTGTTTTTTGTACCAGGCTGTAACATGTTTATTTCTGCTGTGAAGTTGGACATTTTAACATAGGGGCTTATGGAGATTGACTTGTACTGGAACCAGCCTCAAGTGGACGTTTGTGGAACTGCAGGTTTTGTTTTTTCCGCGTTGGCTTCACTTCACAGCCACAAGGGTTGGCACCCAGAAACTCCAAAAAACAACACGTAGAGGCTCTGTGAATGTAGATCTATGATGATTTTTTAATGATATGTCGCTAATTTGTTATCATTAATATTATTTGTTTTCATTATTATATAACGGGAATCAGTGTTAGCCCCACTGACAGTATAAGAATGGATGGTCTACGCGCGATGTCACCTGTAGGTCATAAAGTGTCCACGCTCTTAATTCTGCATAACTTTAAGCCTTAATATTAATTGAACAGGTGAGTTGTATATAAATTCACCCTCAGGTACAGTTGTTGTGAAGGGGGAAATTAGCTATAGAGACCAAAACTGTTTTTTGTACCAGGCTGTAAACATGTTTATTTCTGCTGTGAAGTTGGACATTTTAACATAGGGGCTTATGGGATTGACTTGTACTGGAACCAGCCTCAAGTGGACGTTTGTGGAACTGCAGGTTTTGTTCTTCCGCGTTGGCTTCACTTCACAGCCACAGAGGGTTGGCACCAGAAACTCCAAAAACAACACGTAGAAGCTCTGTGAATGTAGATTTATGATGATTTTTTAATGATATATAGCTAATTTGTTATCATTAATATTATTTGTTTTCATTATTATATAACAGGGAAGAGGTTAGCCCCCTGACAGTATGAAGAATGGATGGTCTACGCGTGATGTCACCTGTAGTCCATAAAGTGTCCACGCTCTTAATTCTGCATAACTTTAAGCCTTAATATAATCTGAACAGGTGAGTTGTATATAAATTCACCCTCAGGTACAGTTGTCTTGAAGGGGTAAATTAGCTATAGAGACCAAAACAGTTTTTTGTACCAGGCTGTAAACATGTTTATTTCTGCTGTGAAGTTGGACATTTAACATAGGGGCTTATGGAGATTGACTTGTACTGGAACCAGCCTCAAGTGGACGTTTGTGGAACTGCAGGTTTTGTTCGTCCACGTTGGCTTCACTTCACAGCCACAGGGGTTGGCACCCAGAAACTCCAAAAAACAACACGTAGAGGCTCTGTGAATGTAGATCTATGATGATTTTTTAATGATATATCGCTACTTTGTATCATTAATATTATTTGTTTTCATTATTATATAACGGGAATCAGTGTTAGCCCCACTGACAGTATAAAGAATGGATGGTCTACGCGCGATGTCACCTGTAGGTCCATAAAGTGTCCACGCTCTTAATTCTGCATAACTTTAAGCCTTAATATTATTTGAACAGGTGAGTTGTATATAAATTCACCCTCAGTACAGTTGTTGTGAAGGGGGAAATTAGCTATAGAGACCAAAACTGTTTTTGTACCAGGCTGTAAACATGTTTATTTCTGCTGTGAAGTTGGACATTTTAAACATAGGGGCTTATGGAGATTGACTTGTACTGGAACCAGCCTCAAGTGGACGTTGTGTGGAACTGCAGGTTTTGTTCTTCCGCGTTGGCTTCACTTCACAGCCACAGAGGGTTGGCACCCAGAAACTCCAAAAACAACACGTAGGAAGCTCTGTGAATGTAGATTATGATGATTTTTTTAATGATATATAGCTAATTTGTTATCATTAATATTATTTGTTTTCATTATTATATAACGGAAACAGTGTTAGCCCCACTGACAGTATGAAGAACGGATGGTCTACACGTGATGTCACCTGTAGGTCCATAAAGTGTCCACGCTCTTAATTCTGCATAACTTTAAGCCTTAATATTACATGAACAGGTGAGTTGTATATAAATTTACCCTCGGTACAGTTGACTTGAAGGGGGAAATTAGCTATAGAGACCAAAACAGTTTTTGTACCAGGCTGTAAACATGTTTATTTCTGCTGTGAAGTTGGACATTTTAACATAGGGGCTTATGGAGATTGACTTGTACTGGAACCAGCCTCAAGTGGACGTTTGTGGAACTGCAGGTTTTGTTTTCTTCCGCGTTGGCTTCACTTCACAGCCACAGAGGGTTGGCACCCAGAAACTCCAAAAAACAACACATAGAGGCTCTGTGAATGTAGATCTATGATGATTTTTTTGATGATATATCGCTAATTGTTATCATTAATATTATTGTTTTCATTATTATATAACAGGGAACAGTGCCCCACTGACAGTATGAAGAACGGATGGTCTACACGTGATGTCACCTGTAGGTCCATAAAGTGTCCACACTCTTAATTCTGCATAACTTTAAAGCCTTAATATAATCTGAACAGGTGAGTTGTATATAAATTCACCCTCGGTACAAGTTGTCTTGAAGGGGGACATTAGCTATAGAGACCAAAACTGTTTTTTGTACCAGGCTGTAAACATGTTTATTTCTGCTGTGAAGTTGGACATTTTAACATAGGGGCTTATGGAGATTGACTTGTACTGGAACCAGCCTCAAGTGGACGTTTGTGGAACTGCAGGTTTTGTTCTTCCACGTTGGCTTCACTTCACAGCCACAGAGGGTTGGCACCCAGAAACTCCAAAAAAACAACACGTAGAGGCTCTGTGAATGTAGATCTATGATGATTTTTTTAATGATATATCGCTAATTTGTTATCATTAATATTATTTGTTTTCATTATTATATAACAGGGGAACAGTGTAGCCCCACTGACAGTATGAAGAACTGGATGGTCTACGCGCGATGTCACCTGTAGGTCCATAAAGTGTCCACGCTCTTAATTCTGCATAACTTTAAGCCTTAATATAATCTGAACAGGTGAGTTGTATATAAATTCACCCTCGGTACAGTTGTCTTGAAGGGGTAAATTAGCTATAGAGACCAAAACAGTTTTTTGTACCAGGCTGTAAACATGTTTATTTCTGCTGTGAAGTTGGACATTTTAACATAGGGGCTTATGGAGATTGACTTGTACTGGAACCAGCCTCAAGTGGACGTTTGTGGAACTGCAGGTTTTGTTTTTTCCGCGTTGGCTTCACTTCACAGCCACAGAGGGTTGGCACCCAGAAACTCCAAAAAACAACACGTAGAGGCTCTGTGAATGTAGATCTATGATGATTTTTTTAATGATATATAGCTAATTTGTTATCATTAATATTATTTGTTTTCATTATTATATAACGGGAATCAGTGTTAGCCCCACTGACAGTATAAAGAATGGATGGTCTACGCGCGATGTCACCTGTAGGTCCATAAGTGTCCACGCTCTTAATTCTGCATAACTTTAAGCCTTAATATTAATTTGAACAGGTGAGTTGTATATAAATTCACCCTCAGTACAGTTGTCTTGAAGGGGGAAATTAGCTATAGAGACCAAACTGTTTTTTGTTACCAGGCTGTAAACATGTTTATTTCTGCTGTGAAGTTGGACATTTTAACATAGGGGCTTATGGAGATTGACTTGTACTGGAACCAGCCTCAAGTGGACGTTTGTGGAACTGCAGGTTTTGTTTTTCCGCGTTGGCTTCACTTCACAGCCACAGAGGGTTGGCACCCAGAAACTCCAAAAACAACACGTAGAAGCTCTGTGAATGTAGATCTTATGATGATTTTTTAATGATATATAGCTAATTTGTTATCATTAATATTATTTGTTTTCATTCATTATATAACGGGAACAGGTAGCCCCACTGACAGTATGAAGAACGGATGGTCTACACGTGATGTCACCTGTAGGTCCATAAAGTGTCCACGCTCTTAATTCTGCATAACTTTAAGCCTTAATATTACATGAACAGGTGAGTTGTATATAAATTTTCCCTCGGTACAGTTGACTTGAAGGGGGACATTAGCTATAGAGACCAAAACTAGTTTTTTGTACCAGGCTGTAAACATGTTTATTTCTGCTGTGAAGTTGGACATTTTAACATAGGGGCTTATGGAGATTGACTTGTACTGGAACCAGCCTCAAGTGGACGTTTGTGGAACTGCAGGTTTTGTTTTTTTCCGCGTTGGCTTCACTTCACAGCCACAGAGGGTTGGCACCCAGAAACTCCAAAAACAACACATAGAGGCTCTGTGAATGTAGATCTATGATGATTTTTTGATGATATATCGCTAATTTGTTATCATTAATATTATTTGTTTTCATTATTATATAACAGGGAACAGTGCCCCACTGACAGTATGAAGAACGGATGGTCTACACGTGATGTCACTGTAGGTCCATAAAGTGTCCACACTCTTAATTCTGCATAACTTTAAGCCTTAATATAATCTGAACAGGTGAGTTGTATATAAATTCACCCTCGGTACAGTTGTCTTGAAGGGGGACATTAGCTATAGAGACCAAACTGTTTTTTGTACCAGGCTGTAAACATGTTTATTTCTGCTGTGAAGTTGGACATTTTAACATAGGGGCTTATGGAGATTGACTTGTACTGGAACCAGCCTCAAGTGGACGTTTGTGGAACTGCAGGTTTTGTTTTTCCGCGTTGGCTTCACTTCACAGCCACAAAGGGTTGGCACCCAGAAACTCCAAAAAACAACACGTAGAGGCTCTGTGAATGTAGATCTATGATGATTTTTTAATGATATATCGCTAATTTGTTATCATTAATATTATTTGTTTCATTATTATATAACGGGAATCAGTGTTAGCCCCACTGACAGTATGAAGAATGGATGGTCTACGCGCGATGTCACCTGTAGGTCCATAAAGTGTCCACGCTCTTAATTCTGCATAACTTTAAGCCTTAATATTACATGAACAGGTGAGTTGTATATAAATTCACCCTCGTACAGTTGTCTTGAAGGGGTAAATTAGCTATAGAGACCAAAACTGTTTTTTGTACCAGGCTGTAAACATGTTTATTTCTGCTGTGAAGTTGGACATTTTAACATAGGGGCTTATGGAGATTGACTTGTACTGGAACCAGCCTCAAGTGGACGTTTGTGAAACTGCAGGTTTGTTTTTCCGCGTTGGCTTCACTTCACAGCACAGAGGGTTGGCACCCAGAAACTCCAAAAACAACACGTAGAAGCTCTGTGAATGTAGATCTACGATGATTTTTTTAATGATATATAGCTAATTTGTTATCATTAATATTATTTGTTTTCATCATTATATAACAGGGAACAGTGCCCCACTGACAGTATGAAGAACTGGATGGTCTACACGTGATGTCACCTGTAGGTCCATAAAGTGTCCACGCTCTTAATTCTGCATAACTTTAAGCCTTAATATTACATGAACAGGTGAGTTGTATATAAGTTTTCCCCTCGTACAGTTGACTTGAAGGGGGACATTAGCTATAGAGACCAAAACTGTTTTTTGTACCAGGCTGTAAACATGTTTATTTCTGCTGTGAAGTTGGACATTTTAACATAGGGGCTTATGGAGATTGACTTGTACTGGAACCAGCCTCAAGTGGACGTTTGTGGAACTGCAGGTTTTGTTCTTCCGCGTTGGCTTCACTTCACAGCCACAGAGGGTTGGCACCCAGAAACTCCAAAAAACAACACGTAGAGGCTCTGTGAATGTAGATCTATGATGATTTTTTAATGATATATAGCTAATTTGTTATCATTAATATTATTTGTTTTCATTATTATATAACGGGAAACAGTGTTAGCCCCCACTGACAGTATGAAGAATGGATGGTCTACGCGTGATGTCACCTGTAGGTCCATAAAGTGTCCACGCTCTTAATTCTGCATAACTTTAAGCCTTAATATTACATGAACAGGTGAGTTGTATATAAATTTCACCCTCGGTACAGTTGTCTTGAAGGGGTAAATTAGCTATAGAGACCAAAACAGTTTTTTGTACCAGGCTGTAAACATGTTTTATTTCTGCTGTGAAGTTGGACATTTTAACATAGGGGCTTATGGAGATTGACTTGTACTGGAACCAGCCTCGAGTGGACGTTTGTGGAACTGCAGGTTTTGTTTTTCCGCGTTGGCTTCACTTCACAGCCACAAGAGGGTTGGCACCCAGAAACTCCAAAAAACAACACTAGAGGCTCTGTGAATGTAGATCTATGATGATTTTTTAATGATATGTATGCTATATTGTTATCATTAATATTATTTGTTTTCATTATTATATAACAGGGAAGCAGTGTTAGCCCCACTGACAGTATGAAGAATGGATGGTCTACGCGCGATGTCACCTGTAGGTCCATAAAGTGTCCACGCTCTTAATTCTGCATAACTTTAAGCCTTAATATAATCTGAACAGGTGAGTTGTATATAAATTCACCCTCGGTACAGTTGTCTTGAAGGGGTAAATTAGCTATAGAGACCAAAACAGTTTTTTGTACCAGGCTGTAAACATGTTTATTTCTGCTGTGAAGTTGGACATTTTAACATAGGGGCTTATGGAGATTGACTTGTACTGGAACCAGCCTCAAGTGGACGTTTGTGGAACTGCAGGTTTTGTTCTTCCCGTTGGCTTCACTTCACAGCCACAGAGGGTTGGCACCCAGAAACTCCAAAAAACAACACGTAGAGGCTCTGTGAATGTAGATCTATGATGATTTTTTAATGATATATCGCTAATTTGTTATCATTAATATTATTTGTTTTCATTATTATATAACGGGAATCAGTGTTAGCCCCACTGACAGTATAAGAATGGATGGTCTACGCACGATGTCACCTGTAGGTTCCATAAAGTGTCCACGCTCTTAATTCTGCATAACTTTAAGCCTTAATATTATTTGAACAGGTGAGTTGTATATAAATTCACCCCTCAGTACAGTTGTCTTGAAGGGGGGAAATTAGCTATAGAGACCAAAACTGTTTTTTGTACCAGGCTGTAAACATGTTTATTTCTGCTGTGAAGTTGGACATTTTAACATAGGGGCTTATGGAGATTGACTTGTACTGGAACCAGCCTCAAGTGGACGTTTGTGAACTGCAGGTTTTGTTCTTCCGCGTTGGCTTCACTTCACAGCCACAGAGGGTTGGCACCCAGAAACTCCAAAAACAACACGTAGAAGCTCTGTGAATGTAGATTATGATGATTTTTTAATGATATATAGCTAATTTGTTATCATTAATATTATTTGTTTTCATTATTATATAACAGGGAACAGTGCCCCACTGACAGTATGAAGAACGGATGGTCTACACGTGATGTCACCTGTAGGTCCATAAAGTGTCCACGCTCTTAATTCTGCATAACTTTAAGCCTTAATATAATCTGAACAGGTGAGTTGTATATAAATTCACCCTCGGTACAGTTGTCTTGAAGGGGGACATTAGCTATAGAGACCAAAACTGTTTTTTGTACCAGGCTGTAAACATGTTTATTTCTGCTGTGAAGTTGGACATTTTAACATAGGGGCTTATGGAGATTGACTTGTACTGGAACCAGCCTCAAGTGGACGTTTGTGGAACTGCAGGTTTTGTTCTTCCACGTTGGCTTCACTTCACAGCCACAGAGGGTTGGCACCCAGAAACTCCAAAAAACAACACGTAGAGGCTCTGTGAATGTAGATCTATGATGATTTTTTAATGATATATCGCTAATTTGTTATCATAATATTATTTGTTTTCATTATTATATAACGGGAAACAGTGTTAGCCCCACTGACAGTATGAAGAATGGATGGTCTACGCGTGATGTCACCTGTAGGTTCATAAAGTGTCCACGCTCTTAATTCTGCATAACTTTAAAGCCTTAATATTACATGAACAGGTGAGTTGTATATAAATTTACCCTCGGTACAGTTGTCTTGAAGGGGTAAATTAGCTATAGAGACCAAAACAGTTTTTTGTACCAGGCTGTAAACATGTTTATTTCTGCTGTGAAGTTGGACATTTTAACATAGGGGCTTATGGAGATTGACTTGTACTGGAACCAGCCTCGAGTGGACGTTTGTGGAACTGCAGGTTTTGTTTTTTCCGCGTTGGCTTCACTTCACAGCCACAGAGGGTTGGCACCCAGAAACTCCAAAAAACAACACGTAGAGGCTCTGTGAATGTAGATCTATGATGATTTTTTAATGATATGTCGCTAATTTGTTATCATTAATATTATTTGTTTTCATTATTATATAACAGGGAAGAGTGTTAGCCCCACTGACAGTATGAAGAATGGATGGTCTACGCGCGATGTCACCTGTAGGTCCATAAAGTGTCCACACTCTTAATTCTGCATAACTTTAAGCCTTAATATAATCTGAACAGGTGAGTTGTATATAAATTCACCCTCGGTACAGTTGTCTTGAAGGAGGACATTAGCTATAGAGACCAAAACAGTTTTTTGTACCAGGCTGTAAACATGTTTATTTCTGCTGTGAAGTTGGACATTTTAACGTAGGGGCTTATGGAGATTGACTTCTACTGGAACCAGCCTCGAGTGGACGTTTGTGGAACTGCAGGTTTTGTTTTTTCCGCGTTGGCTTCACTTCACAGCCACAGAGGGTTGGCACCCAGAAACTCCAAAAACAACACGTAGAGGCTCTGTGAATGTAGATCTATGATGATTTTTTAATGATATATCGCTAATTTGTTATCATTAATATTATTTGTTTTCATTATTATATAACAGGGAACAGTGTTAGGCCCCACTGACAGTATGAAGAATGGATGGTCTACGCGTGATGTCACCTGTAGGTTCCATAAAGTGTCCACGCTCTTAATTCTGCATAACTTTAAGCCTTAATATTACATGAACAGGTGAGTTGTATATAAGTTTACCCTCGGTACAGTTGTCTTGAAGGGGTAAATTAGCTATAGAGACCAAAACTGTTTTTTGTACCAGGCTGTAAACATGTTTATTTCTGCTGTGAAGTGGACATTTTAACATAGGGGCTTATGGAGATTGACTTGTACTGGAACCAGCCTCAAGTGGACGTTTGTGGAACTGCAGGTTTTGTTTTTCCGCGTTGGCTTCACTTCACAGCCACAGAGGGTTGGCACCCAGAAACTCCAAAAAACAACACGTAGAAGGCTCTGTGAATGTAGATCTATCGATGATTTTTTATGATAATATATCGCTAATTTGTTATCATTAATATTATTTGTTTTCATCATTATATAACAGGGAACAGTGCCCCACTGACAGTATGAAGAACGGATGGTCTACAGCGCGATGTCACCTGTAGGTCCATAAAGTGTCCACGCTCTTAATTCTGCATAACTTTAAGCCTTAATAATTACATGAACAGGTGAGTTGTATATAAATTTCACCCTCGGTACAGTTGATCTTGAAGGGGGTACATTAGCTATAGAGACCAAAACTGTTTTTTTGTACCAGGCTGTAAACATGTTTATTTCTGCTGTGAAGTTGGACATTTTAACATAGGGGCTTATGGAGATTGACTTGGTACTGGAACCAGCCTCAAGTGGACGTTTGTGGAACTGCAGGTTTTGTTCTTCCGCGTTGGCTTCACTTCACAGCCACAGAGGGTTGGCACCCAGAAACTCCAAAAAACAACACGTAGAGGCTCTGTGAATGTAGATCTATGATGATTTTTTAATGATATATCGCTAATTTGTTATCATTAATATTATTTGTTTTCATTATTATATAACAGGGAATCAGTGTAGCCCCACTGACAGTATGAAGAATGGATGGTCTACGCGCGATGTCACCTGTAGGTCCATAAAGTGTCCACGCTCTTAATTCTGCATAACTTTAAGCCTTAATATTATCTGAACAGGTGAGTTGTATATAAATTCACCCTCAGTACAGTTGTCTTGAAGGGGGAAATTAGCTATAGAGACCAAAACTGTTTTTTGTACCAGGCTGTAAACATGTTATTTCTGCTGTGAAGTTGGACATTTTAACATAGGGGCTTATGGAGATTGACTTGTACTGGAACCAGCCTCAAGTGGACGTTTGTGGAACTGCAGGTTTTGTTTTTCCGCGTTGGCTTCACTTCACAGCCACAGAGGGTTGGCACCCAGAAACTCCAAAAACAACACGTAGAAGGCTCTGTGAATGTAGATCTCTGATGATTTTTTTAATGATATATAGCTAATTTGTTATCATTAATATTATTTGTTTCATTATTATATAACAGGGAACAGTGTTAGCCCCACTGACAGTATGAAGAATGGATGGTCTACACGTGATGTCACCTGTAGGTCCATAAAGTGTCCACGCTCTTAATTCTGCATAACTTTAAGCCTTAATATAATTGAACAGGTGAGTTGTATATAAATTTCACCCTCGGTACAGTTGTCTTGAAGGGGGAAATTAGCTATAGAGACCAAACTGTTTTTTGTACCAGGCTGTAAACATGTTTATTTCTGCTGTGAAGTTGGACATTTTAACATAGGGGCTTATGGAGATTGACTTGTACTGGAACCAGCCTCAAGTGGACGTTTGTGGAACTGCAGGTTTTGTTTTTTCCGCGTTGGCTTCACTTCACAGCCACAGAGGGTTGGCACCCAGAAAACTCCAAAAACAACACTAGAGGCTCTGTGAATGTAGATCTATGATGATTTTTTAATGATATATAGCTAATTTGTTATCATTAATATTATTTGTTTTCATTATTATATAACAGGGAACAGGTGCCCCACTGACAGTATGAAGAACGGATGGTCTACACGTGATGTCACCTGTAGGTCCATAAAGTGTCCACACCTCTAATTCTGCATAACTTTAAGCCTTAATATTACATGAACAGGTGAGTTGTATATAAATTTCACCCTCGGTACAGTTGTACTTGAAGGGGGACATTAGCTATAGAGACCAAAACTAGTTTTTTGTACCAGGCTGTAAACATGTTTATTTCTGCTGTGAAGTTGGACATTTTAACATAGGGGCTTATGGAGATTGACTTGTACTGGAACCAGCCTCAAGTGGACGTTTGTGGAACTGCAGGTTTTGTTTTTCCGCGTTGGCTTCACTTCACAGCCACAGAGGGTTGGCACCCAGAAAACTCCAAAAAACAACACGTAGAGGCTCTGTGAATGTAGATCTATGATGATTTTTTAATGATATATCGCTAATTTGTTATCATTAATATTATTTGTTTTCATTATTATATAACAGGGAAACAGTGTAGCCCCACTGACAGTATGAAGAACGGATGGTCTACGCGTGATGTCCACCTGTAGGTCCATAAAGTGTCCACGCTCTTAATTCTGCATAACTTTAAGCCTTAATATTACATCTGAACAGGTGAGTTGTATATAAATTACCCTCGGTACAGTTGTCTTGAAGGGGTAAATTAGCTATAGAGACCAAAACTGTTTTTTGTACCAGGCTGTAAACATGTTTATTTCTGCTGTGAAGTTGGACATTTTAACATAGGGGCTTATGGAGATTGACTTGTACTGGAACCAGCCTCAAGTGGACGTTTGTGGAACTGCAGGTTTTGTTCTTCCGCGTTGGCTTCACTTCACAGCCACAGAGGGTTGGCACCCAGAAACTCCAAAAAACAACACGTAGAGGCTCTGTGAATGTAGATCTATGATGATTTTTTAATGATATATCGCTAATTTGTTATCATTAATATTATTTGTTTTCATTATTATATAACGGGAACAGTGTTAGCCCCACTGACAGTATGAAGAATGGATGGTCTACGCGTGATGTCACCTGTAGGTTCATAAAGTGTCCACGCTCTTAATTCTGCATAACTTTAAGCCTTAATATTACATGAACAGGTGAGTTGTATATAAATTTACCCTCGGTACAGTTGTCTTGAAGGGGTAAATTAGCTATAGAGACCAAAACTGTTTTTTGTACCAGGCTGTAAACATGTTTATTTCTGCTGTGAAGTTGGACATTTTAACATAGGGGCTTATGGAGATTGACTTGTACTGGAACCAGCCTCAAGTGGACGTTTGTGGAACTGCAGGTTTTGTTCTTCCGCGTTGGCTTCACTTCACAGCCACAGAGGGTTGGCACCCAGAAACTCCAAAAACAACACGTAGAAGCTCTGTGAATGTAGATCTATGATGATTTTTTAATGATATATAGCTAATTTGTTATCATTAATATTATTTGTTTTCATTATTATATAACAGGGAACAGTGTTAGCCCCACTGACAGTATGAAGAACTGGATGGTCTACGCGCTGATGTCACCTGTAGGGTCCATAAAGTGTCCACGCTCTTAATTCTGCATAACTTTAAGCCTTAATATTATCTGAACAGGTGAGTTGTATATAAATTTCACCCTCAGTACAGTTGTCTGTGAAGGGGGAAATTAGCTATAGAGACCAAAACTGTTTTTTGTACCAGGCTGTAAACATGTTATTTCTGCTGTGAAGTTGGACATTTTAACATAGGGGCTTATGGAGATTGACTTGTACTGGAACCAGCCTCAAGTGGACGTTTGTGGAACTGCAGGTTTTGTTCTTCCGCGTTGGCTTCACTTCACAGCCACAGAGGGTTGGCACCCAGAAACTCCAAAAACAACACGTAGAAGCTCTGTGAATGTAGATTTATGATGATTTTTTTAATGATATATAGCTAATTTGTTATCATTAATATTATTTGTTTTCATTATTATATAACGGGAAACAGTGTTAGCCCCACTGACAGTATGAAGAACGGATGGTCTACACGTGATGTCACCTGTAGGTCCATAAAGTGTCCACGCTCTTAATTCTGCATAACTTTAAGCCTTAATATTACATGAACAGGTGAGTTGTATATAAATTTACCCTCGGTACAGTTGACTTGAAGGGGGACATTAGCTATAGAGACCAAAACAGTTTTTTGTACCAGGCTGTAAACATGTTTATTTCTGCTGTGAAGTTGGACATTTTAACATAGGGGCTTATGGAGATTGACTTGTACTGGAACCAGCCTCAAGTGGACGTTTGTGGAACTGCAGGTTTTGTTTTTTCCGCGTTGGCTTCACTTCACAGCCACAGAGGGTTGGCACCCAGAAACTCCAAAAAACAACACATAGAGGCTCTGTGAATGTAGATCTATGATGATTTTTTGATGATATATCGCTAATTTGTTATCATTAATATTATTTGTTTTCATTATTATATAACAGGGAACAGTGCCCCACTGACAGTATGAAGAACGGATGGTCTACACGTGATGTCACCTGTAGGTCCATAAAGTGTCCACACTCTTAATTCTGCATAACTTTAAAGCCTTAATATAATCTGAACAGGTGAGTTGTATATAAATTCACCCTCGGTACAGTTGTCTTGAAGGGGGACATTAGCTATAGAGACCAAAACTGTTTTTTGTACCAGGCTGTAAACATGTTTATTTCTGCTGTGAAGTTGGACATTTTAACATAGGGGCTTATGGAGATTGACTTGTACTGGAACCAGCCTCAAGTGGACGTTTGTGGAACTGCAGGTTTTGTTCTTCCACGTTGGCTTCACTTCACAGCCACAGAGGGTTGGCACCCAGAAACTCCAAAAAAACAACACGTAGAGGCTCTGTGAATGTAGATCTATGATGATTTTTTAATGATATATCGCTAATTTGTTATCATTAATATTATTTGTTTTCATTATTATATAACGGGAAACAGTGTTAGCCCCACTGACAGTATGAAGAATGGATGGTCTACGCGTGATGTCACCTGTAGGTTCATAAAGTGTCCACGCTCTTAATTCTGCATAACTTTAAGCCTTAATATTACATGAACAGGTGAGTTGTATATAAATTTACCCTCGGTACAGTTGTCTTGAAGGGGTAAATTAGCTATAGAGACCAAAACTGTTTTTTGTACCAGGCTGTAAACATGATTTATTTCTGCTGTGAAGTTGGACATTTTAACATAGGGGCTTATGGAGATTGACTTGTACTGGAACCAGCCTCAAGTGGACGTTTGTGGAACTGCAGGTTTTGTTTTTTCCGCGTTGGCTTCACTTCACAGCCACAGAGGGTTGGCACCCAGAAACTCCAAAAACAACACGTAAAAGCTCTGTGAATGTAGATCTACGATGATTTTTTTAATGATATATAGCTAATTTGTTATCATTAATATTATTTGTTTTCATCATTATATAACAGGGAACAGTGCCCCACTGACAGTATGAAGAACGGATGGTCTACACGTGATGTCACCTGTAGGTCCATAAAGTGTCCACGCTCTTAATTCTGCATAACTTTAAGCCTTAATATTACATGAACAGGTGAGTTGTATATAAGTTTTCCCTCGGTACAGTTGACTTGAAGGGGGACATTAGCTATAGAGACCAAAACTGTTTTTTGTACCAGGCTGTAAACATGTTTATTTCTGCTGTGAAGTTGGACATTTTAACATAGGGGCTTATGGAGATTGACTTGTACTGGAACCAGCCTCAAGTGGACGTTTGTGGAACTGCAGGTTTTGTTCTTCCACGTTGGCTTCACTTCACAGCCACAGAGGGTTGGCACCCAGAAACTCCAAAAAACAACACGTAGAGGCTCTGTGAATGTAGATCTATGATGATTTTTTAATGATATATAGCTAATTTGTTATCATTAATATTATTTGTTTTCATTATTATATAACGGGAAACAGTGTTAGCCCCACTGACAGTATGAAGAATGGATGGTCTACGCGTGATGTCACCTGTAGGTTCATAAAGTGTCCACGCTCTTAATTCTGCATAACTTTAAGCCTTAATATTACATGAACAGGTGAGTTGTATATAAATTTACCCTCGGTACAGTTGTCTTGAAGGGGTAAATTAGCTATAGAGACCAAAACAGTTTTTTGTACCAGGCTGTAAACATGTTTATTTCTGCTGTGAAGTTGGACATTTTAACATAGGGGCTTATGGAGATTGACTTGTACTGGAACCAGCCTCGAGTGGACGTTTGTGGAACTGCAGGTTTTGTTTTTTCCGCGTTGGCTTCACTTCACAGCCACAAAGGGTTGGCACCCAGAAACTCCAAAAAACAACACGTAGAGGGTCTGTGAATGTAGATCTATGATCATTTTTTAATGATATGTTGCTAATTTGTTATCATTAATATTATTTGTTTTCATTATTATATAACAGGGAAGAGTGTTAGCCCCACTGACAGTATGAAGAATGGATGGTCTACGCGCGATGTCACCTGTAGGTCCATAAAGTGTCCACGCTCTTAATTCTGCATAACTTTAAGCCTTAATATAATCTGAACAGGTGAGTTGTATATAAATTCACCCTCGGTACAGTTGTCTTGAAGGGGTAAATTAGCTATAGAGACCAAAACAGTTTTTTGTACCAGGCTGTAAACATGTTTATTTCTGCTGTGAAGTTGGACATTTTAACATAGGGGCTTATGGAGATTGACTTGTACTGGAACCAGCCTCAAGTGAATGTTTGTGGAACTGCAGGTTTTGTTCGTCCACGTTGGCTTCACTTCACAGCCACAGAGGGTTGGCACCCAGAAACTCCAAAAAACAACACGTAGAGGCTCTGTGAATGTAGATCTATGATGATTTTTTAATGATATATCGCTAATTTGTTATCATTAATATTATTTGTTTTCATTATTATATAACCGGAATCAGTGTTAGCCCCACTGACAGTATAAAGAATGGATGGTCTACGCACGATGTCACCTGTAGGTCCATAAAGTGTCCACGCTCTTAATTCTGCATAACTTTAAGCCTTAATATTATTTGAACAGGTGAGTTGTATATAAATTCACCCTCAGTACAGTTGTCTTGAAGGGGGAAATTAGCTATAGAGACCAAAACTGTTTTTTGTACCAGGCTGTAAACATGTTTATTTCTGCTGTGAAGTTGGACATTTTAACATAGGGGCTTATGGAGATTGACTTGTACTGGAACCAGCCTCAAGTGGACGTTTGTGGAACTGCAGGTTTTGTTCTTTCCGCGTTGGCTTCACTTCACAGCCACAGAGGGTTGGCACCCAGAAACTCCAAAAACAACACGTAGAAGCTCTGTGAATGTAGATTATGATGATTTTTTAATGATATATAGCTAATTTGTTATCATTAATATTATTTGTTTTCATTATTATATAACAGGGAACAGTGCCCCACTGACAGTATGAAGAACGGATGGTCTACACGCGATGTCACCTGTAGGTCCATAAAGTGTCCACGCTCTTAATTCTGCATAACTTTAAGCCTTAATATAATCTGAACAGGTGAGTTGTATATAAATTCACCCTCGGTACAGTTGGTCTTGAAGGGGGACATTAGCTATAGAGACCAAAACTGTTTTTTGTACCAGGCTGTAAACATGTTTATTTCTGCTGTGAAGTTGGACATTTTAACATAGGGGCTTATGGAGATTGACTTGTACTGGAACCAGCCTCAAGTGGACGTTTGTGGAACTGCAGGTTTTGTTCTTCCACGTTGGCTTCACTTCACAGCCACAGAGGGTTGGCACCCAGAAACTCCAAAAAACAACACGTAGAGGCTCTGTGAATGTAGATCTATGATGATTTTTTAATGATATATCGCTAATTTGTTATCATTAATATTATTTGTTTTCATTATTATATAACGGGAAACAGTGTTAGCCCCACTGACAGTATGAAGAATGGATGGTCTACGCGTGATGTCACCTGTAGGTTCATAAAGTGTCCACGCTCTTAATTCTGCATAACTTTAAGCCTTAATATTACATGAACAGGTGAGTTGTATATAAATTTACCCTCGGTACAGTTGTCTTGAAGGGGTAAATTAGCTATAGAGACCAAAACAGTTTTTTGTACCAGGCTGTAAACATGTTTATTTCTGCTGTGAAGTTGGACATTTTAACATAGGGGCTTATGGAGATTGACTTGTACTGGAACCAGCCTCGAGTGGACGTTTGTGGAACTGCAGGTTTTGTTTTTTCCGCGTTGGCTTCACTTCACAGCCACAGAGGGTTGGCACCCAGAAACTCCAAAAAACAACACATAGAGGCTCTGTGAATGTAGATCTATGATGATTTTTTAATGATATGTCGCTAATTTGTTATCATTAATATTATTTGTTTTCATTATTATATAACAGGGAAGAGTGTTAGCCCCACTGACAGTATGAAGAATGGATGGTCTACGCGCGATGTCACCTGTAGGTCCATAAAGTGTCCACACTCTTAATTCTGCATAACTTTAAGCCTTAATATAATCTGAACAGGTGAGTTGTATATAAATTCACCCTCGGTACAGTTGTCTTGAAGGAGGACATTAGCTATAGAGACCAAAACAGTTTTTTGTACCAGGCTGTAAACATGTTTATTTCTGCTGTGAAGTTGGACATTTTAACGTAGGGGCTTATGGAGATTGACTTCTACTGGAACCAGCCTCGAGTGGACGTTTGTGGAACTGCAGGTTTTGTTTTTTCCGCGTTGGCTTCACTTCACAGCCACAGAGGGTTGGCACCCAGAAACTCCAAAAACAACACGTAGAAGCTCTGTGAATGTAGATCTACGATGATTTTTTTAATGATATATCGCTAATTTGTTATCATTAATATTATTTGTTTTCATCATTATATAACAGGGAACAGTGCCCCACTGACAGTATGAAGAACGGATGGTCTACACGTGATGTCACCTGTAGGTCCATAAAGTGTCCACGCTCTTAATTCTGCATAACTTTAAGCCTTAATATTACATGAACAGGTGAGTTGTATATAAGTTTTCCCTCGGTACAGTTGACTTGAAGGGGGACATTAGCTATAGAGACCAAAACTGTTTTTTGTACCAGGCTGTAAACATGTTTATTTCTGCTGTGAAGTTGGACATTTTAACATAGGGGCTTATGGAGATTGACTTGTACTGGAACCAGCCTCAAGTGGACGTTTGTGGAACTGCAGGTTTTGTTTTTTCCGCGTTGGCTTCACTTCACAGCCACAGAGGGTTGGCACCCAGAAACTCCAAAAAACAACACATAGAGGCTCTGTGAATGTAGATCTATGATGATTTTTTGATAATATATCGCTAATTTGTTATCATTAATATTATTTGTTTTCATTATTATATAACAGGGAACAGTGCCCCACTGACAGTATGAAGAACGGATGGTCTACGCGCGATGTCACCTGTAGGTCCATAAAGTGTCCACGCTCTTAATTCTGCATAACTTTAAGCCTTAATATAATCTGAACAGGTGAGTTGTATATAAATTCACCCTCGGTACAGTTGTCTTGAAGGGGTAAATTAGCTATAGAGACCAAAAACTGTTTTTTTGTACCAGGCTGTAAACATGTTTATTTCTGCTGTGAAGTTGGACATTTTAACATAGGGGCTTATGGAGATTGACTTGTACTGGAACCAGCCTCAAGTGGACGTTTGTGGAACTGCAGGTTTTGTTTTTTCCGCGTTGGCTTCACTTCACAGCCACAGAGGGTTGGCACCCAGAAACTCCAAAAAACAACACGTAGAGGCTCTGTGAATGTAGATCTATGATGATTTTTTAATGATATATCGCTAATTTGTTATCATTAATATTATTTGTTTTCATTATTATATAACGGGAATCAGTGTTAGCCCCACTGACAGTATAAAGAATGGATGGTCTACGCGCGATGTCACCTGTAGGTCCATAAAGTGTCCACGCTCTTAATTCTGCATAACTTTAAGCCTTAATATTATTTGAACAGGTGAGTTGTATATAAATTCACCCTCAGTACAGTTGTCTTGAAGGGGGAAATTAGCTATAGAGACCAAAACTGTTTTTTGTACCAGGCTGTAAACATGTTTATTTCTGCTGTGAAGTTGGACATTTTAACATAGGGGCTTATGGAGATTGACTTGTACTGGAACCAGCCTCAAGTGGACGTTTGTGGAACTGCAGGTTTTGTTTTTTCCGCGTTGGCTTCACTTCACAGCCACAGAGGGTTGGCACCCAGAAACTCCAAAAACAACACGTAGAAGCTCTGTGAATGTAGATCTACGATGATTTTTTTAATGATATATAGCTAATTTGTTATCATTAATATTATTTGTTTCATCATTATATAACAGGGAACAGTGTAGCCCCACTGACAGTATGAAGAACGGATGGTCTACACGTGATGTCACCTGTAGGTCCATAAAGTGTCCACGCTCTTAATTCTGCATAACTTTAAGCCTTAATATTACATGAACAGGTGAGTTGTATATAAGTTTTCCCTCGGTACAGTTGACTTGAAGGGGGACATTAGCTATAGAGACCAAAACTGTTTTTTGTACCAGGCTGTAAACATGTTTATTTCTGCTGTGAAGTTGGACATTTTAACATAGGGGCTTATGGAGATTGACTTGTACTGGAACCAGCCTCAAGTGGACGTTTGTGGAACTGCAGGTTTTGTTTTTCCGCGTTGGCTTCACTTCACAGCCACAGAGGGTTGGCACCCAGAAACTCCAAAAAACAACACATAGAGGCTCTGTGAATGTAGATCTATGATGATTTTTTGATGATATATCGCTAATTTGTTATCATTAATATTATTTGTTTTCATTATTATATAACAGGGAACAGTGCCCCACTGACAGTATGAAGAACGGATGGTCTACACGTGATGTCACCTGTAGGTCCATAAAGTGTCCACACTCTTAATTCTGCATAACTTTAAGCCTTAATATAATCTGAACAGGTGAGTTGTATATAAATTCACCCTCGGTACAGTTGTCTTGAAGGGGGACATTAGCTATAGAGACCAAAACTGTTTTTTGTACCAGGCTGTAAACATGTTTATTTCTGCTGTGAAGTTGGACATTTTAACATAGGGGCTTATGGAGATTGACTTGTACTGGAACCAGCCTCAAGTGGACGTTTGTGGAACTGCAGGTTTTGTTCTTCCACGTTGGCTTCACTTCACAGCCACAGAGGGTTGGCACCCAGAAACTCCAAAAAAACAACACGTAGAGGCTCTGTGAATGTAGATCTATGATGATTTTTTAATGATATATCGCTAATTTGTTATCATTAATATTATTTGTTTTCATTATTATATAACGGGAAACAGTGTTAGCCCCACTGACAGTATGAAGAATGGATGGTCTACGCGTGATGTCACCTGTAGGTTCATAAAGTGTCCACGCTCTTAATTCTGCATAACTTTAAGCCTTAATATTACATGAACAGGTGAGTTGTATATAAATTTACCCTCGGTACAGTTGTCTTGAAGGGGTAAATTAGCTATAGAGACCAAAACTGTTTTTTGTACCAGGCTGTAAACATGATTATTTCTGCTGTGAAGTTGGACATTTTAACATAAGGGCTTATGGAGATTGACTTGTACTGGAACCAGCCTCAAGTGGACGTTTGTGGAACTGCAGGTTTTGTTTTTTCCGCGTTGGCTTCACTTCACAGCCACAGAGGGTTGGCACCCAGAAACTCCAAAAAAACAACACGTAGAGGCTCTGTGAATGTAGATCTATGATGATTTTTTAATGATATATCGCTAATTTGTTATCATTAATATTATTTGTTTTCATTATTATATAACGGGAAACAGTGTTAGCCCCACTGACAGTATGAAGAATGGATGGTCTACGCGTGATGTCACCTGTAGGTTCATAAAGTGTCCACGCTCTTAATTCTGCATAACTTTAAGCCTTAATATTACATGAACAGGTGAGTTGTATATAAATTTACCCTCGGTACAGTTGTCTTGAAGGGGTAAATTAGCTATAGAGACCAAAACTGTTTTTTGTACCAGGCTGTAAACATGATTATTTCTGCTGTGAAGTTGGACATTTTAACATAGGGGCTTATGGAGATTGACTTGTACTGGAACCAGCCTCAAGTGGACGTTTGTGGAACTGCAGGTTTTGTTTTTTCCGCGTTGGCTTCACTTCACAGCCACAGAGGGTTGGCACCCAGAAACTCCAAAAACAACACGTAAAAGCTCTGTGAATGTAGATCTACGATGATTTTTTTAATGATATATAGCTAATTTGTTATCATTAATATTATTTGTTTTCATCATTATATAACAGGGAACAGTGCCCCACTGACAGTATGAAGAACGGATGGTCTACACGTGATGTCACCTGTAGGTCCATAAAGTGTCCACGCTCTTAATTCTGCATAACTTTAAGCCTTAATATTACATGAACAGGTGAGTTGTATATAAGTTTCCCTCGGTACAGTTGACTTGAAGGGGGACATTAGCTATAGAGACCAAAACTGTTTTTTGTACCAGGCTGTAAACATGTTTATTTCTGCTGTGAAGTTGGACATTTAACATAGGGGCTTATGGAGATTGACTTGTACTGGAACCAGCCTCAAGTGGACGTTTGTGGAACTGCAGGTTTGTTCTTCCACGTTGGCTTCACTTCACAGCCACAGAGGGTTGGCACCCAGAAACTCCAAAAAACAACACGTAGAGGCTCTGTGAATGTAGATCTATGATGATTTTTTAATGATATATAGCTAATTTGTTATCATTAATATTATTTGTTTTCATTATTATATAACGGGAAACAGTGTTAGCCCCACTGACAGTATGAAGAATGGATGGTCTACGCGTGATGTCACCTGTAGGTTCATAAAGTGTCCACGCTCTTAATTCTGCATAACTTTAAGCCTTAATATTACATGAACAGGTGAGTTGTATATAAATTTACCCTCGGTACAGTTGTCTTGAAGGGGTAAATTAGCTATAGAGACCAAAACTGTTTTTTGTACCAGGCTGTAAACATGTTTATTTCTGCTGTGAAGTTGGACATTTTAACATAGGGGCTTATGGAGATTGACTTGTACTGGAACCAGCCTCAAGTGGACGTTGTGGAACTGCAGGTTTTGTTCTTTCCGCGTTGGCTTCACTTCACAGCCACAGAGGGTTGGCACCCAGAAACTCCAAAAACAACACGTAGAAGCTCTGTGAATGTAGATTTATGATGATTTTTTAATGATATATAGCTAATTTGTTATCATTAATATTATTTGTTTCATTATTATATAACAGGGAACAGTGCCCCACTGACAGTATGAAGAACGGATGGTCTACACGTGATGTCACCTGTAGGTCCATAAAGTGTCCACGCTCTTAATTCTGCATAACTTTAAGCCTTAATATAATCTGAACAGGTGAGTTGTATATAAATTCACCCTCGGTACAGTTGTCTTGAAGGGGGACATTAGCTATAGAGACCAAAACTGTTTTTTGTACCAGGCTGTAAACATGTTTATTTCTGCTGTGAAGTTGGACATTTTAACATAGGGGCTTATGGAGATTGACTTGTACTGGAACCAGCCTCAAGTGGACGTTTGTGGAACTGCAGGTTTTGTTCGTCCACGTTGGCTTCACTTCACAGCCACAAAGGGTTGGCACCCAGAAACTCCAAAAAACAACACGTAGAGGCTCTGTGAATGTAGATCTATGATGATTTTTTAATGATATGTCGCTAATTTGTTATCATTAATATTATTTGTTTTCATTATTATATAACAGGGAAGAGTGTTAGCCCCACTGACAGTATGAAGAATGGATGGTCTATACGCGCGATGTCACCTGTAGGTCATAAAGTGTCCACGCTCTTAATTCTGCATAACTTTAAGCCTTAATATAAATCTGAACAGGTGAGTTGTATATAAATTTCACCCTCGGTACAGTTGTCTTGAAGGGGTAAATTAGCTATAGAGACCAAAACAGTTTTTTGTACCAGGCTGTAAACATGTTTATTTCTGCTGTGAAGTTGGACATTTTAACATAGGGGCTTATGGAGATTGACTTGTACTGGAACCAGCCTCAAGTGGACGTTTGTGGAACTGCAGGTTTTGTTCGTCCACGTTGGCTTCACTTCACAGCCACAGAGGGTTGGCACCCAGAAACTCCAAAAACAACACGTAGAGGCTCTGTGAATGTAGATCTATGATGATTTTTAATGATATATCGCTAATTTGTTATCATTATATTATTTGTTTTCATTATTATATAACGGGAATCAGTGTTAGCCCCACTGACAGTATAAAGAATGGATGGTCTACGCGCGATGTCACCTGTAGGTCCATAAAGTGTCCACGCTCTTAATTCTGCATAACTTTAAGCCTTAATATTATTTGAAACAGGTGAGTTGTATATAAATTCACCCTCAGTACAGTTGTTGTGAAGGGGGAAATTAGCTATAGAGACCAAAACAGTTTTTTGTACCAGGCTGTAAACATGTTTATTTCTGCTGTGAAGTTGGACATTTTAACATAGGGGCTTATGGAGATTGACTTGTACTGGAACCAGCCTCAAGTGGACGTTTGTGGAACTGCAGGTTTTGTTCTTCCGCGTTGGCTTCACTTCACAGCCACAGAGGGTTGGCACCCAGAAACTCCAAAAACAACACGTAGAAGCTCTGTGAATGTAGATCTACGATGATTTTTTTAATGATATATAGCTAATTTGTTATCATTATATTATTTGTTTTCATTATTATATAACAGGGAAAAGGTGCCCCACTGACAGTATGAAGAACGGATGGTCTACACGTGATGTCACCTGTAGGTCCATAAAGTGTCCACGCTCTTAATTCTGCATAACTTAAGCCTTAATTATTACATGAACAGGTGAGTTGTATATAAATTTACCCTCGGTACAGTTGACTTGAAGGGGGACATTAGCTATAGAGACCAAAACTGTTTTTTGTACCAGGCTGTAAACATGTTTATTTCTGCTGTGAAGTTGGACATTTTAACATAGGGGCTTATGGAGATTGACTTGTACTGGAACCAGCCTCAAGTGGACGTTTGTGGAACTGCAGGTTTTGTTTTTTCCGCGTTGGCTTCACTTCACAGCCACAGAGGGTTGGCACCCAGAAACTCCAAAAAACAACACGTAGAGGCTCTGTGAATGTAGATCTATGATGATTTTTTAATGATATATTGCTAATTTGTCATCATTAATATTATTTGTTTTCATTATTATATAACAGGGAAGAGTGTTAGCCCCACTGACAGTATGAAGAATGGATGGTCTACGCGTGATGTCACCTGTAGGTCCATAAAGTGTCCACGCTCTTAATTCTGCATAACTTTAAGCCTTAATATAATCTGAACAGGTGAGTTTTATATAAATTCACCCTCGGTTCAGTTGTCTTGAAGGGGGACATTAGCTATAGAGACCAAAACAGTTTTTTGTACCAGGCTGTAAACATGTTTATTTCTGCTGTGAAGTTGGACATTTTAACATAGGGGCTTATGGAGATTGACTTGTACTGGAACCAGCCTCGAGTGGACATTTGTGGAACTGCAGGTTTTGTTCTTCCGCATTGGCTTCACTTCACAGCCACAGAGGGTTGGCACCCAGAAACTCCAAAAAACAACACATAGAGGCTCTGTGAATGTAGATCTATGATGATTTTTTAATGATATATCGCTAATTTGTTATCATTAATATTATTTGTTTTCATTATTATATAACAGGGAAGAGTGTTAGCCCCCACTGACAGTATGAAGGACGGATGGTCTACGCGTGATGTCACCTGTAGGTCCATAAAGTGTCCACACTCTTAATTCTGCATAACTTTAAGCCTTAATATAATCTGAACAGGTGAGTTGTATATAAATTTACCCTCGGTACAGTTGTCTTGAAGGGGGAAATTATCTATAGAGACCAAAACAGTTTTTTGTACCAGGCTGTAAACATGTTATTTCTGCTGTGAAGTTGGACATTTTAACATAGGGGCTTATGGAGATCGACTTGTACTGGAACCCAGCCTCAAGTGGACGTTTGTGGAACTGCAGGTTTTGTTTTTTCCCGCGTTGGCTTCACTTCACAGCCACAGAGGGTTGGCACCCAGAAACTCCAAAAAACAACACATAGAGGCTCTGTGAATGTAGATCTATGATGATTTTTTTGATAATATATCGCTAATTTGTTATCATTAATATTATTTGTTTTCATTATTATATAACAGGGAACAGTGCCCCACTGACAGTATGAAGAACGGATGGTCTACGCGCGATGTCACCTGTAGGTCCATAAAGTGTCCACGCTCTTAATTCTGCATAACTTTAAGCCTTAATATAATCTGAACAGGTGAGTTGTATATAAATTCACCCTCGGTACAGTTGTCTTGAAGGGGTAAATTAGCTATAGAGACCAAAACTGTTTTTTGTACCAGGCTGTAAACATGTTTATTTCTGCTGTGAAGTTGGACATTTTAACATAGGGGCTTATGGAGATTGACTTGTACTGGAACCAGCCTCAAGTGGACGTTTGTGGAACTGCAGGTTTTGTTTTTTCCGCGTTGGCTTCACTTCACAGCCACAGAGGGTTTGGCACCCAGAAACTCCAAAAAAACAACACGTAGAGGCTTCTGTGAATGTAGATCTATGATGATTTTTAATGATATATCGCTAATTTGTTATCATTAATATTATTTGTTTTCATTATGATATAACGGGATCAGTGTTAGCCCACTGACAGTATAAAGAAGTGGATGGTCTACGCGCGATTCACCTGTAGGTCCATAAAGTGTCCCACGCTCTTAATTCTGCATAACTTTAATTAAGCCTTAATTATTTGAACAGGTGAGTTGTATATAAATTCACCCTCAGTACAGTTGTCGTGAAGGGGGGAAAATTAGCTATAGAGACCAAAACTGTTTTTTGTACCAGCTGTAAACATGTTTATTTCTGCTGTGAAGTTGGACATTTTAACATAGGGGGCTTATGGGAGATGGACTTGTACTGGAACCAGCTCAAGTGGACGTTTGTGGAACTGCCAGGGTTTTGTTTTTCCGCGTTGGCTTCACTTCACAGCCACAGAGGGTTGGCAGACCCAGAAAACTCCAAAAACAACACGTAGAAGGCTCTGTGAATGTAGATCTACGATGATTTTTTTAATGATATATAGCTAATTTGTTATCATTAATATTATTTTTTTCATCATTATATAACAGGGAACAGTGCCCCCCTGACAGATGAAGAACGGATGGTCTACCACGTGATGTCACCTGTAGGTCCATAAAGTGTCCACGCTCTTAATTCTGCATAACTTTAAGCCTTAATATACTATGAACAGGTGAGGTTTGTATATAAGTTTTCCTCGGTACAGTTGACTTGAAGGGGACATTAGCTATAGAGACCAAAACTGTTTTTTGTACCAGGCGTAAACATGTTTATTTCTGCTGTGAAGTTGGACATTTTAACATAGGGGCTTAGGAGATTGACTTGTACTGGAACCAGCCTCAAAGTGGAACGTTTGGTGGAACTGCATGGTTTTGTTTTTTTCCGCGTTGGCTTTCACTTCACAGCCACAAGAGGGTTGGCACCGGCAGAAACTCCAAAAAACAACACATAGAGCTCTGTGAATGTAGATCTATGATGATTTTTTATGATGATATATCGCTAATTTGTTATCATTATATTATTTGTTTTTCATTATTATTAAACAGGAACAGTTGCCCCACTGACAGTATGAAGAACGGGATGGGTCTACACTGTGATGTCACCTGTAAGGTCCATAAAGTGTCCACACTCTTAATTCTGCATAACTTTAAGCCTTAATATAATCTGAACAGGTGAGTTGTATATAAATTCACCCTCGGTACAGTTGTCTTGAAGGGGGACATTAGCTATAGAGACCAAAACTGTTTTTTGTACCAGGCTGTAAACATGTTTTATTTCTGCTGTGAAGTTGGACATTTTAACATAGGGGCTTATGGAGATTGACTTGTACTGGAACCAGCCTCAAGTGGACGTTTGTGGAACTGCAGGTTTTGTTCTTCCCACGTGGCTTCACTTCACAGCCACAGAGGGTTGGCACCCAGAAACTCCAAAAAACAACACGTAGAGGCTCTGTGATGTAGATCTATGATGATTTTTAATGATAATCGCTAATTTGTTATCATTAATATTATTTGTTTTTCATTATTATATAACGGGAAACAGTGTTAGCCCCACTGACAGTATGAAGAATGGATGGGTCTACGCGTGATGTCACCTGTAGGTTCATAAAGTGTCCACAGCTCTTAATTCTGCATACTTTAAGCCTTAATATACATGAACAGTGAGTTGTATATAAATTTACCCTCGGTACAGTTGTCTTGAAGGGGTAAATTAGCTATAGAGACCAAAACTGTTTTTTGTACCAGGCTGTAAACATGATTATTTCTGCTGTGAAGTTGGACATTTTAACATAAGGGCCTTATGGAGATTGACTTGTACTGGGAACCAGCCTCAAGTGGACGTTTGTGGAACTGCAGGTTTTGTTTTTTCTTCCGCGTTGGCTTCACTTCACAGCCACAGAGGGTTGGCACCCAGAAACTCCAAAAAAACAACACGTAGAGGCTCTGTGAATGTAGATCTATGATGATTTTTTAATGATATATCGCTAATTGTTATCATTAATAGTATTTGTTTTCATTATTATATAACGGGGAAACAGTGTTAGCCCACTGACAGTATGAAGAATGGATGGTCTATCGCGTGATGTCACCTGTAGGTTCATAAAGTGTCCACCTCTTAATTCTGCATAACTTAAGGCCTTAATATTACATGAACAGGTGAGTTGTATATAAATTTACCCTCGGTACAGTTGTCTTGAAGGGGTAAATTAGCTATAGAGACCAAAACTGTTTTTTGTACAGGCTGTAAACATGATTATTTCTGCTGTGAAGTTGGACATTTTAACATAGGGGCTTATGGAGATTGACTTGTACTGGAACCAGCCTCAAGTGGACGTTTGTGGAACTGCAGGTTTTGTTTTTTCCGCGTTGGCTTCACTTCACAGCCACAGAGGGTTGGCACCCAGAAACTCCAAAAACAACACGTAAAAGCTCTGTGATGTAGATCTACGATGATTTTTTATGATATATAGCTAATTTGTTATCATTAATATTATTTGTTTTCATCATTATATAACAGGGAACAGTGCCCCACTGACAGTATGAAGAACGGATGGTCTACACGTGATGTCACCTGTAGGTCCATAAAGTGTCCACGCTCTTAATTCTGCATAACTTTAAGCCTTAATATTACATGAACAGGTGAGTTGTATATAAGTTTTCCCTCGGTACAGTTGACTTGAAGGGGGACATTAGCTATAGAGACCAAAACTGTTTTTGTACCAGCTGTAAACATGTTTATTTCTGCTGTGAAGTTGGACATTTTAACATAGGGGCTTATGGAGATTGACTTGTACTGGAACCAGCCTCAAGTGGACGTTTGTGGAACTGCAGGTTTGTTCTTCCACGTTGGCTTCACTTCACAGCCACAGAGGGGTGGCACCCAGAAACTCCAAAAAACAACACGTAGAGGCTCTGTGAATGTAGATCTATGATGATTTTTTAATGATATATAGCTAATTTGTTATCATTAATATTATTTGTTTTCATTATTATATAACGGGAAACAGTGTTAGCCCCACTGACAGTATGAAGAATGGGATGGTCTACGCGTGATGTCACCTGTAGGTTCATAAAGTGTCCACGCTCTTAATTCTGCATAACTTTAAGCCTTAATATTACATGAACAGGTGAGTTGTATATAAATTTACCCTCGGTACAGTTGTCTTGAAGGGGTAATTAGCTATAGAGACCAAAACTGTTTTTTGTACCAGGCTGTAAACATGTTTATTTCTGCTGTGAAGTTGGACATTTTAACATAGGGGCTTATGGAGATTGACTTGTACTGGAACCAGCCTCAAGTGGACGTTTGTGGAACTGCAGGTTTTGTTCTTCCGCGTTGGCTTCACTTCACAGCCACAGAGGGTTGGCACCCAGAAACTCCAAAAACAACACGTAGAAGCTCTGTGAATGTAGATTTATGATGATTTTTTTAATGATATATAGCTAATTTGTTATCATTAATATTATTTGTTTTCATTATTATATAACAGGGAACAGTGCCCCACTGACAGTATGAAGAACGGATGGTCTACACGTGATGTCACCTGTAGGTCCATAAAGTGTCCACGCTCTTAATTCTGCATAACTTTAAGCCTTAATATAATCTGAACAGGTGAGTTGTATATAAATTCACCCTCGGTACAGTTGTCTTGAAGGGGGACATTAGCTATAGAGACCAAAACTGTTTTTTGTACCAGGCTGTAAACATGTTTATTTCTGCTGTGAAGTCGGACATTTTAACATAGGGGCTTATGGAGATTGACTTGTACTGGAACCAGCCTCAAGTGGACGTTTGTGGAACTGCAGGTTTTGTTTTTTCCGCGTTGGCTTCACTTCACAGCCACAAAGGGTTGGCACCCAGAAACTCCAAAAAACAACACGTAGAGGCTCTGTGAATGTAGATCTATGATGATTTTTTAATGATATGTCGCTAATTTGTTATCATTAATATTATTTGTTTTCATTATTATATAACAGGGAAGAGTGTTAGCCCCACTGACAGTATGAAGAATGGATGGTCTACGCGCGATGTCACCTGTAGGTCCATAAAGTGTCCACGCTCTTAATTCTGCATAACTTTAAGCCTTAATATAATCTGAACAGGTGAGTTGTATATAAATTCACCCTCGGTACAGTTGTCTTGAAGGGGTAAATTAGCTATAGAGACCAAAACAGTTTTTTGTACCAGGCTGTAAACATGTTTATTTCTGCTGTGAAGTTGGACATTTAACATAGGGGCTTATGGAGATTGACTTGTACTGGGAACCAGCCTCAAGTGGACGTTTGTGGAACTGCAGGTTTTGTTCGTCCACGTTGGCTTCACTTCACAGCCACAGAGGGTTGGCACCCAGAAACTCCAAAAAACAACACGTAGAGGCTCTGTGAATGTAGATCTATGATGATTTTTTAATGATATATCGCTAATTTGTTATCATTAATATTATTTGTTTTCATTATTATATAACGGGAATCAGTGTTAGCCCCACTGACAGTATAAAGAATGGATGGTCTACGCGCGATGTCACCTGTAGGTCCATAAAGTGTCCACGCTCTTAATTCTGCATAACTTTAAAGCCTTAATATTATTTGAACAGGTGAGTTGTATATAAATTCACCCTCAGTACAGTTGTTGTGAAGGGGGAAATTAGCTATAGAGACCAAAACAGTTTTTTGTACCAGGCTGTAAACATGTTTATTTCTGCTGTGAAGTTGGACATTTTAACATAGGGGCTTATGGAGATTGACTTGTACTGGAACCAGCCTCAAGTGGACGTTTGTGGAACTGCAGGTTTTGTTCTTCCGCGTTGGCTTCACTTCACAGCCACAGAGGGTTGGCACCCAGAAACTCCAAAAACAACACGTAGAAGCTCTGTGAATGTAGATCTATGATGATTTTTTTTAATGATATATAGCTAATTTGTTATCATTAATATTATTTGTTTTCATTATTATATAACAGGGAACAGTGCCCCACTGACAGTATGAAGAACGGATGGTCTACACGTGATGTCACCTGTAGGTCCATAAAGTGTCCACGCTCTTAATTCTGCATAACTTTAAGCCTTAATATTACATGAACAGGTGAGTTGTATATAAATTTACCCTCGGTACAGTTGACTTGAAGGGGGACATTAGCTATAGAGACCAAAACTGTTTTTTGTACCAGGCTGTAAACATGTTTATTTCTGCTGTGAAGTTGGACATTTTAACATAGGGGCTTATGGAGATTGACTTGTACTGGAACCAGCCTCAAGTGGACGTTTGTGGAACTGCAGGTTTTGTTTTTTCCGCGTTGGCTTCACTTCACAGCCACAGAGGGTTGGCACCCAGAAACTCCAAAAAACACACGTAGAGGCTCTGTGAATGTAGATCTATGATGATTTTTTAATGATATATTGCTAATTTGTCATCATTAATATTATTTGTTTTCATTATTATATAACAGGGAAGAGTGTTAGCCCCACTGACAGTATGAAGAATGGATGGTCTACGCGTGATGTCACCTGTAGGTCCATAAAGTGTCCACGCTCTTAATTCTGCATAACTTTAAGCCTTAATATAATCTGAACAGGTGAGTTTTATATAAATTCACCCTCGGTTCAGTTGTCTTGAAGGGGGACATTAGCTATAGAGACCAAAACAGTTTTTTGTACCAGGCTGTAAACATGTTTATTTCTGCTGTGAAGTTGGACATTTTAACATAGGGGCTTATGGAGATTGACTTGTACTGGAACCAGCCTCGAGTGGACATTTGTGGAACTGCAGGTTTTGTTCTTCCGCATTGGCTTCACTTCACAGCCACAGAGGGTTGGCACCCAGAAACTCCAAAAAACAACACATAGAGGCTCTGTGAATGTAGATCTATGATGATTTTTTAATGATATATCGCTAATTTGTTATCATTAATATTATTTGTTTTCATTATTATATAACAGGGAAGAGTGTTAGCCCCACTGACAGTATGAAGGACGGATGGTCTACGCGTGATGTCACCTGTAGGTCCATAAAGTGTCCACACTCTTAATTCTGCATAACTTTAAGCCTTAATATAATCTGAACAGGTGAGTTGTATATAAATTTACCCTCGGTACAGTTGTCTTGAAGGGGGAAATTATCTATAGAGACCAAAACAGTTTTTTGTACCAGGCTGTAAACATGTTTATTTCTGCTGTGAAGTTGGACATTTTAACATAGGGGCTTATGGAGATCGACTTGTACTGGAACCAGCCTCAAGTGGACGTTTGTGGAACTGCAGGTTTTGTTTTTTCCGCGTTGGCTTCACTTCACAGCCACAGAGGGTTGGCACCCAGAAACTCCAAAAAACAACACGTAGAGGCTCTGTGAATGTAGATCTATGATGATTTTTTAATGATATATCGCTAATTTGTTATCATTAATATTATTTGTTTTCATTATTATATAACGGGAAACAGTGTTAGGCCCACTGACAGTACAAAGAATGGATGGTCTACGCGTGATGTCACCTGTAGGTCCATAAAGTGTCCACGCTCTTAATTCTGTATAACTTTAAGCCTTAATATTACATGAACAGGTGAGTTGTATATAAATTCACCCTCGGTACAGTTGTCTTGAAGGGGGACATTAGCTATAGAGACCAAAACTGTTTTTTGTACCAGGCTGTAAACATGTTTATTTCTGCTGTGAAGTTGGACATTTTAACATAGGGGCTTATGGAGATTGACTTGTACTGGAACCAGCCTCAAGTGGACGTTTGTGGAACTGCAGGTTTTGTTCTTCCGCGTTGGCTTCACTTCACAGCCACAGAGGGTTGGCACCCAGAAACTCCAAAAAACAACACGTAGAGGCTCTGTGAATGTAGATCTATGATGATTTTTTAATGATATATCGCTAATTTGTTATCATTAATATTATTTGTTTTCATTATTATATAACGGGAAACAGTGTTAGCCCCACTGACAGTATGAAGAATGGATGGTCTACGCGTGATGTCACCTGTAGGTTCATAAAGTGTCCACGCTCTTAATTCTGCATAACTTTAAGCCTTAATATTACATGAACAGGTGAGTTGTATATAAATTTACCCTCGGTACAGTTGTCTTGAAGGGGTAAATTAGCTATAGAGACCAAAACTGTTTTTTGTACCAGGCTGTAAACATGATTATTTCTGCTGTGAAGTTGGACATTTTAACATAGGGGCTTATGGAGATTGACTTGTACTGGAACCAGCCTCAAGTGGACGTTTGTGGAACTGCAGGTTTTGTTTTTTCCGCGTTGGCTTCACTTCACAGCCACAGAGGGTTGGCACCCAGAAATTTGATTTTTTTTTCACGTAAATTTAGAGCAGATTATATACTGTAGCATACTTTGTCCCATACATTATTTATGTATGTGTAATGTCTTTCCCGCAGTATAACAAGAATTAACAGGTGCAAACGTCCATGTTGAGGACAACTTAGTTCAGAGATCTGATGAGTGAATATATTCAGTAGGTTTATTTTTGCATGATTAGGAATAACAGCAGCAGCATGAACATTTAAAGGCTCTGCTCTGAGCTGCCCATGCCTACTCGCGTAGAAGAATGCGCGGTGAGGATCGTCTCAGATATCACTCTCTGGAGCAACATCCGTGAAAACCGAACGACCGCCAGTGTTACGACTCGGAAATGTCACTGCCTTTTCTGCCACTCGCACGTCTCCGCCCGCCCCTGAAGACAAAAATGGTGCCCTTTAACTCAAACGTCTCCCCGTGGCTCTTTCACCTCCGGTCATCCACAGGTTACCCAACACACTGAGGGAGGAATACGACACCATTTAGTTATTATCATGCAGAGAGAGGAGGTGTTAATAGAAGACAGGGAGAAAAGAAAAAAAAAAAAAGATTTTCTCCAAGCCACTGATGAACAAATCTCCACTGTCAAAACAACATGGGTTAGTGCTCATGCTTCACCGAGCAATGGGAGAAGAAAAGAAGGAAATGTGGAGAGGCAGGGGGGGGGCATGATCGCTTGAAATCTGTAATCTACCAGAGGAGGCAAAATAACATGCAGAGCTAAACCCAGCGACCGCAGGTGAGAAAAGGATTACCGGGACCTCCTTCCTGTTTAGAGGCGCCCTCTCCCCCCCTCAGACGGGATCCTCTGATTTAATGACTCCAAAGAGGAAAGAGGTTGATACAAAAATGAAGAGCCGAGAAGGAGTGCACTCAGACACACTCGAGGCGGGGGGGGGGGGTAAAAAAAACAAAAAAAACAGAGGGGGGAAGAAGGGGTCGAAAGAAAATTGATTAGAGAGGTCGGCAGGTTTGCTGTCATGCACAAGTGTCAGGCTTTTATGTTGCTGGTCCAAAAAAAAAAAGGGGGGGGGGGAAAGATAGAAAAATACCTTCGTCACCGCCACCATCACTACTGTGGGAACCTGCGCCTTGCGCCTTGTTTGAGATGGCCCCTAGTGTTGAGGAGAAATAAGGGGAGACATTTAAAAAGAAAAGAGAGGAAAAAGAAAAATGTTTCTGTTCAGCCAAAAAAAAAAGAAAGAGTTCAAACTGCATGAAAAAAGGTCGGAGTGCTGTGTGTGTGTATCTGCGAGAGAGAGAAAAACAAGAGGGGAACAGATTCACAGTGAGCTCAACAGGCTGCGGTGTGATGAAGACTCTCCGACTAACAAGGAGCACAACAGCAGCCATCGCGGGAGACGCATCGCGGGAGACGCATCGCGGGAGACGCATCGCGCGCTCTCGTTTAAGCGCACGGTCGCCGCCGACGTTTGTCGGTGACGCGAAGAGCGGGCAGAGGGCGCTTCTCGAGAAAGAGGAAAATAGGGTCGCTTCATCCAAGTTTTTTGAATATATTTTTAAAACATTTCTTTTCAATCAAAGAATTGTTCGACATTTCGCTCAGTTCTCAGTTTCTTTCACAAAGAATACGAGGAAGAAGAGGGTTAGCTTAGCTTTGCTCTGTCCAAAGGTCTGCAAACACCTGCACCTTTAAAGCTCACTGATGAACACATCACATCTGGTCTGTTTAAAACTGTGTCATGGAAAAACAACAGGCTACGGGATAATAGCAATAAATATAACAAAGAAAAGTTAAAAAAAAAAAAAAAAAGCCTCATTTAGGATCATTTAGGATTGGAGATCTTCCAGCCAGCTGGCAGCTCGCCAGACAAGCATGAAGCGCAGCAAACAAGCTGAGCTAACGGCAGCATTAGAGATACAAAAGCGTCCGTTTGCCGCGAGCCGCTCGTTCTCACGTTAAGGTCACAGCTCGTTCGGCCTCCACCCTGTCGGGCCGTGCTGACCTGTTAGCCCATCGCCTGCTAGCTCAAACAAGCGGTACCTGTCGCAGATGGTTCGAAACATGCTCACGTTGGGCTGCGGTTCAAATATGACTGCTAGTTCTCTGCGCTCTGCTGTTCACTTCGGGTTTTTGGAAAAGCAGCAGCTGCTGGGAGAGCTCCAATTACAGCAGTCGGCCGCAGTAATGTCCGTGCAGTTGGGACGCTCATTTACTACAACCTGTGGAGTTTGTGCTCTCTGCCCGCGCACTTCACGTGACATTTCAGCTAGAACTATTACTGCAAATAGAAAAACAGAAGTGGGTCCATTCATTTCAACATCAAAGCCATTATCCTTAATTAAATATCCTTAAAAAAAACAGCCTTTCAATGTGTTTCTGTTGCCTATAACAGCATTCATTCCTCTCTTTCTACTGCCGACTAGTAAAATATTAAGAAGGCATAATGCAGTGTGTTCACTGACAACTTCCTGACTGCGATTACTGTTTTCTTTGTGTGAGATGAAAATATTATAATTATGATTCCTGGTTTATTTCACAGAACTGTGCAAAAACAGTTCTGTAAATGCAGCAGAGTTAGCTAAGAGGCTATTTATATATATATATATAATATATATATATATATATATATATATATATTACAAAGTCGTCCTAGAAACTGAATATACGACTGAAAATACAAAGTTATTGAGATCATGTATAAGCACGGAGAAGAGGAATAAAAAGCAAAGAAATATTAATGTTAGTAGTATTGATCTTATAGCTGTTGAGTACAGAGCTGAAGTCAGAGTCTGTGGTTGGCCTAGCTTAGCATTAAGACTGACCGCAGGGGGAAACGGTCAGTTGAAATGGTTCGACATTTTATAAAGTCAGTGAGCACAGGTGTTGCTTTCTGTAGAGCCACGCTAAAACCGCCGCACTGTGACGACAAGAGGTTTGCAGCATTATTAGCCCAGCTTGTGCTAAGCTAGCTTATGCTAAGCTAGGCTAACTATGCCCTGACTTCGTCTCTGCATCTAACGCACAGACATGATGCTCAGTCCTCTCATTGCTCTTGGAAAGAAAGTATAGTTTTTTCTAAATGCCGAACCATTCTTTGAAGAGAAACTCTGATTTTGTTCCGCTGCCCACAAATCCAAAAGTTTCCCCACAGCCCTGTGTTATCAGTGAACTGTGGCGAGTTATGGAGCATCAGCAGCGAGTTCAAAGAAAATGCAATAATTGTGATAAAAACCAATGGGCACTTTCACAAAACCATGGAATGTGTCTTTAAAATGGGAGATATAATGTGAGCTTATTGCTGCGAGCGCCGCTTCGCTGTAATGAAATGAAGCAGACACGACAGAAACGAGAGTTTGTGTTTAAAAAAAAAAAAAAAAAAAAAATGGCAGTCATTATCCGTGCTGCCCAATAGTCCTCGAGTTCTTACAGCACTCCGAATGTATCGTCTGTTCATTTCGTTGCGCTCCCACCTCCGTGATGCGTGCTCTAGCATTCACTGATCAGCAAATGGTGGAGAATAGGTCTCAACAGGCACATAATGTGGCAGCATGGCCGGGGATGGTGGAGTGTTTGCACAATATAGCTGCTCGCTGAGAGAGCAAGCTGCACAAACACAACCTAGTGCCATGTCGGTGTAACCCGGCCGAGCGTGAGCATCCACATCTGCTCGGGCGGCTCGCACACAAACACACACACACACGCATGCACAGGCCTCAATAGCTATGAATACATATATGGAGATGAATGTGCACGAGCTCGGCCTTATGAAATCAACATTTCACAGTGGTTTAATACACTGTATGCGATCACATGCGCCTGTGTCTGATATGAAATCTATTGATCTTAATGTACTGCGCATTAAAGGTCAGGCTCACATTAGCATGAGCATTAGCACGAGTTGATTAGTGTCAATACTGAACTTCAAACTATACAGTTGCAAAGTCGTACAGATAATGTGCCTCCTATATGATTCATAGCTTATAATGACTTGTAATTAGCATGTGCCGTGCTAACGAGCTTATCCACAGATGTGTTTAAGAATTTAAATTGAGTGTGTGCTGGATACAGGTGCTCAGTTTTCTATGGGGATTTTTTTTTTGGAAAACTTAATATCTCTATCATTAGGTATACTTTATACTGTAAATTAAAGTTTATAAAGTACATTGTCTTCAAGAAAAGCTGCTGCATCATCTGCAAAGAGTTACACCTGGAGACAGATGGGAGATCTAAGTGCTTTTTAATCATCAAGAAAAATCTGTGCGAGCTTTTCTCACAACAAGGGGAACTCTGGGGAATTACGTGTCTCAAAGACATTAAACATACATCTTAGACTGCTACAGTGTGGCGCATATGGATATGTAGATGGTACATGTTTAAAGAGGACAGAGCTGTCTGCTCTACATGTGAACGTTCACCGGGCCTCTTTAAAAGACGTTCGGACCCCCCCGTGTCGTACATGAACAAGAATGCAACAAAATGAAGTATTACATCATTACGGGGTCGGGCTATGCTAGCGTTACCGTGACGCGGTGTAAAGTTAAAATGCTGGTGCTTTTATGCTCTTTTTTTTTTCCCTCTGGTTAATTCTAGTCAGGCTCTACAGAGCGGCTGCATATTTATAATTAATAATCAGTTGAACGTACAGTCTATAAGCCCTTCTATATGAATAGAATTTATTATTGGTTTGGACACATTGATATTTTACAAGATGTATTTTTGTAGTTCTTTTATTCGACTGCAATATCATACATCATCATATAAGACTTGTTCTTTACCCGACTTTAAAACTAACACTTACTGCATTACACATCATGACTGACCTACTTACTTTTATCCAACTCTATTTGAGCACAATACTCGAGTACTCTTTCCATCCCCAGGAACGGGGTGATTTCTAATGACTCATGAACTGAAATAACTACTTAAAAATGTGAGTAATAAAGACAGTTTCGGCGAAAAATGGGCAAGAAAATATGTAAAAATCTAGAAATATTGATGGATGGATGGTTTTTGAGTAAGCCACAGAAGAAGAAAAAAGGATTGCAATGTAATCCCAGCAAAACAAAGCGTGTATCCTTCAGTGTCATGTGACGTCCTGTTTTTTTTCCCAGGGTTGCCTTGAAGACGGCCTGGTGGTGACCGAGCTCCGTGTCCGCATGCCACATTCATGTCTTGTCTGTCGCCCGGCGCTGCACTTCGGGCGGGCTGAGAAAAGGCGAGCTTATGACAGATATACCAGTTCTCTGTCTCTCTGCCATGTTGTGACCCAGCCCGAGGTCATTGCCTTCTGCCTCTCCCTGCGTATGACTGTCTGTCGTAAGGAAACAGAGGATGGCAGCTCCATTCAGAGGCACTTTGAGCACCGGAAGGCCACTTAGTGGCAAAAAGAAAAGGGGTAACAGATCACAGCTGTGGTCTTAGTGAAAGGAAATGTTCAAACGGTAGCAGCGTGTGTTCTCTTTGTGAAAGACCTCAGACTGGCTATGATTTATTTTCATACAGTTAATCCAAGTCTTGAATTTTGAATATGACACACGCAAAGGCCTGGAAGGACATGTGAGCGCTTGAACACGTGTGTGCAGCCAGACAAAGCCAGGAATCTGGGGCAGTGCCTCCCACATGTAAAACTAATAATCATGTATTAGATTCCTACTGCCATCCCTCCATATTTTTCAACCAAGACAGGCATACATTAAGAGTATTGAGACTTAATTGTGATATTTGAATCATGTTGGCGCTGCACTGACCTGTAGTCACCTGTGTCTGTCATTCGTATGTCTGTTTTCGCACTATGTCACTTTGGGCTCCGGGTCGGGAGAAGTACGCTAAGTCACACACTAATTATTTGACTGATTCTGGTGAAACTGGATCATATTTAATGGAGAAAATGTTTTCTGCTTTTTCCTCTGATGGCCTCCGGCTGCCCCGCCTCAACTCTCTGTGATTTACAGAGTTTCGTGATGGACAGTAAAGTAACCTGCTGCCAACTGTAGCTGCTGTTAGCCGATGCTAGCTCAGTTTGTTAGCCGGGCGGCCCGGACTGTGAGCTCAGAGCACCGGGGAAGTTAGTGTTAGTGAACCACCAGGAAAAGGACTTTTATTTATTTGTTTTTAAAGCAGGTGGGGGGAGCAGCACCTAGTGTCATGCCAGAACCGGAGCAAGGCGAGCAGCCATGGTAAGCCTCTATGACAGAGGTCAAGTGGACGGGTGACTAAAGAAGGACTAGTAAGTTATATTAGCTGGCTGCTATGTCTTGTGCTGTTGACCTTACGTGTTGTTAGCAAAGTTGCTAGTTTTTGATCATAAGTAATGTATATAATGTTGTATTAGCACCTTCAAGTGGTCAGTGTCAGTTCCATTATGGAGAATATAAGTACACAACTTCCTGCTCTGGTCAACAAACGCTTCTTGGAAATGGCAATACCCAACATTACCAGTTAGAGGCATTCTATGTAACAAGTAATAATTGCTGGCTAACTCGAATGAATCACCGTGCTTTTATTCCATCATCTCACAAAGCTTCTCTAATGGAGGTTTAGACAGAAGCCGTGAACGTGGACTTTGGTTTATTTTGAGCTACCGCGCAAGGACACAGCTGTAGTTCCTGGCAGACACATTACCCAGAAATGACATCTGCGGCAGAAAACTAGTGTCCAGGAAATCATCGCACTGCAGACAATCAGCGATAACCAGATTGCGAAAATGCAATGTGTCGCACGTCTTCATCCTTCATGTTAGAAGCCTCGCCGCCTCCGCTGTGCTGGGCTCGGAGTCTCCGGTCACGTCGGGGATGATCAAAAACAGAGGGCAGAAAGGCCTCGCGCACCTCGCTGAAGGTACAAGTTCCAGTATTTTAGCTGCACTCCGCGGGCAGCCGTTGCACAAAGCCAATGTTTAATGTGATTCACTCTATGGAAATGACAGTGGACGTCATTACATTACTTCCAGCCTTGACACAGTTTGTCCCGGTACAGCTCACATGCTCTAAGCTGGAGTTCCTCTCACGGTCACTGAATGCTGCCTCTGCCAATCTCCAACCACACTGAAATAATAACTTATTTTATATTATGAGAATTCTGCTCAGCCTCTAGAACTAGAATCATTTTGTATGCTATAGATTATTTACTATTTATAGTGTGTTAAAAAAAAAAAAAAAAAAAGACTGTTGGGCCCCTGAATCACCCCCCCACTCACTCTCTGGCACTCAGTGCTCTGTCGCCTCCAAGTTTGCATTATTAAACATCCAGTACTCCTGTGCTAAAATACCTGGCCCCGGGGCAGTTAGTGTGAGGCATTGGATTGAACAACTCCATTTAAAGCCATATTTTGACTCAGGGCCATTCTATTATACACCTCGGTACTGATAAATCCTACAAATGTACTTCTTCCAAACACATTTCGCTGCAGCTCCAGCTCCAGTGTGGAGGTTTGAAAAAGGCAAAGTCAGCCCAAGTCAAACAGTGGAATAAATATATTTGAGTTTTTTTTTATTTTTATGGATGCGTGAGTTTATTTTGCATTTTTTTGGCTCCACTTCACTCCGAGATGAATATTCCGCGCTAACGTGCTAACGCTAAATGTCAGGTTTGTCCAATCGCAGCTTTAGGGGCGGGGCTCGGCGTTGCTGACAGACGGCGGTTTTCCGGGCCAGTTTTTTTTTTTTCCGAATGGAGAGAGCAGAATGAAGTCTGCTTCAGTGGGATCATCTCGGCGCAACCGTCGAGGAGTTCGCCGTGTTTGCCTTCGGCTCGCGGGAAAGGCTGCGAGGCAGCTCTGCTTCCCGTGTGCCGTGATTTGAGTTGAACTCCATATCCCGGTCACAAACAAATCATTTGGAGACAAAACGCTCTCATGAAGGAGGTGATGTTTTTTTATAAAACATATAAATGATGTTTTTTATAGTAACGGCATCAGAAAAAAATGATTTCAAAAAATAGAAATCCACGCAGTGGATGTCAGTTGATTTTATTTCCCACGCCGCTGCAGGCGGGCTGAGTCTGAATGTAGAACACATTTGGCCTGTAGGCTACAACGAATAAAGTGGAAGTGCTGACTTTACACCCTCCCAAAAAAAATAAAATAAAATTAAATTACATAATCGCTTGATGCGTTTGGCATCGGGATGCGAGTAAATAAAAGTGAGCCGCAGCGGCTCGGAAAATGGAGTCTTCTCTCTCTGTTTACCTCTTGTTTACCTCATTTTATCTGCGCCCCATAAAGTGCTGCAAAGAGTATTTTAATTTAAGGAACAGCTCGCTCCAGCGCGGCACAAAAAAAAATGTCTTTGGAGCGGGGGAATTAATCACGGGTGCCGCTTAGAAACATTAGGCGTGTGCGTCTGCGGGAAGGGAGTGCAAGAACGGGGGAACAGGCGGCTTTTAACGGCGCGCTGGGGTTGGACGTGCAAGGCCGAGTGTTGAGCGGCAGGACGGAAGTAACGCCGGGGATGCTGACAATTAAAAAAAAAAAAAAGGGAGACGAGGCAGCCGTGGCATTGTCTCCTCCTCTGGAGAAAGCCCCCCCGAGGAAACATCTTCACTCTGATTAATTCACTATACAGCTGCGTGCCCACCTCCCCAGTCAGTCTGCAGCTACTGCAGAGGCCGATAAAGCCGGCTTTACTGCCTTTCCTCACACACCAAACTACCCTCTCTTTCTCCACGTCCACACTTCATACATATCCTCATAGCCCCTTTCTCCCCTGGCGCACTCCAATGAAAAGAGCTCTCGGGCATTTTCAGCCGCAGACAGCCAGCGACTTGTCTGCTCGGCCAGTGGGTTCAGCCGGAAGTCTAAAGGGCTCTGACAATACGGCCGTTTGAGCGTGCTCGGCGCGGGGCCGTGGTGGATTTCCCCCTTTTAACTCCAAATCAGATGACAAAGAATAGACCTCGTTTAATCTGTCAACCCACTTGAGGTGCAGTAAAAACTCGGAATCCCTCCCTGATCCCACGGCTGGCAGGATATTTTGACATGACGCCGGATTTCTGGAAAAGGGCCAGCTCAGGGGATATAAAGATGATGGGCAGTGATGAGCTCTAACCGGGATAGACGTGTCACTGCCTGCCGCTGCACACACACACACACACACACACACACACACACACACACTATGCCTCGCTTTTGTTTCCATATGTCAGAATCGAATGCGGCGCATCATCCGCGTCTACAAAGCGCCGTTCGGTCCGTTTACCGAGCCTCGCGTTTTTCCGTAACTCCACTTTGGGTGGTTTTTCCACGCACAGTCGCTGGCAGTGTGTTTTCCTTCAGGTTCACCTCACCTCCAAACACGCGCGCGCGCGCAGGCTGCCGTTGCTTTCGAAAATCCATTAAAAATAGCTCAGAGACATAGTGCTGCCTGGACTAATGTAGTGCGTCATGTTTCACAACGCCTGGCTCTGATGAAAACCTTTCAAAAGCCCATCGGATAAATGGATAATGTCATCGTGGCCGCGCTGAACGGCACTACATTTGGAATGTCTCGGGCATTTTGGACACAATGTGTGAAGCTTGGCGGTAAATCAAAGACAAATACAATGGGCACACGTTATTAGGAAGCCTCTGCAGATGAAGAGAAATCATTTAGATATCAATGACAACAACCTCAAATCACGAATCAATCAATAAGCCAACTGACGGAAAATGTATCTACAGTCATCAAACTGTTGAGGTCATTTTTCAAGCAGACACCTCTGAAGCGATCCTTCATGTGATAAAGTGATCCTTCCTTTGCTTCCATCAGCAGAAGTACGTAAAGAAAAAAAAATAGTATATAAACAGCTACAGGAAATGTTAAACAAGACTAAATTATTAAAATATTAAAAGGGTTTTGAAAATATATTATGACACAAAATTACAGAAATGATGTAGCAAATTGGGTCTTTCTTTGTCTGATTCGAGTCGTTGACTTTACACAGTGCAGATGTGGATACAATGACAATGCTGCTTCAATATATCTAAAATAGTTGTAATGTATAACTAAATTATGATTAAACAAGATGATGCTGCAGACGGCCGGACGTGGTCTATCACTAAGCAGCAACTTGAGCCGTGACTGGCAGCAAACGGAAACGCAGTCCTCAATCGTCCACTTGAGGCTGGTTCCAGAAGTGAGTCAGTCTCCATAAGTCCCCATGTTCAAATGCAGAAATAAACATGTTTACAGCCTGGTACAAAAAACAGTTTTGGTCTCTCTAGCTAATTTCCCCGTTCATGACAACTGTACTGAGGGTGAATTTTCATACAACTCACCTCTTCAGATTATATTAGGGTTTAAAGGTATGCTGGATTAAGAGCATAGACGCTTTAATTGACAGGTGGGTGCCGTTACAGGTGGCTTCATGAAGCCTGGGTGCTCAGACGAGCTTCACAACAGCTCTACAGAGACTGATCAGGGACGTCATGAGGGCCATGTCAAATCACCCGCCAATCCCATCCACCATGGACGTTTACAGACAGCTAATGAAAGAATATAATAGGGCATGGTAAGAGTTAGGTAGGTGGATAGCAAGAGACGAATACGTTGCTGCTATAGTCCAACACAAAGTGGTATTTCCATAAGAGTAAACTGTGCTGAACATCTGTGCCAACGCCCGCAGCTCCGCCATCCAATGAAGAGCAAATAACGCCACAAATAAGCGAGAGTAAGCGCTTTCGCTACAATTACGGCCATTCACTTAAACAAGCACTCAGAGAAACAGTACCGCCGGTCCTCACAGAAGAGCTGCTGTTCAAATAATGACTGGGTTTAAATTGCTAGCCAGAACAAACCTTTAAAGGCCTCAGCGCTGAGGGGGGTTGGACTTACTCATCATGTACATTCTATGACTATGCTTTGTGATGCACCCTACGAGAAAAATGCAGATTTTAAATGATGAGTTGAAGCAGATAAACCAGAAGTGAAGGGACTTGCAACACACGGAAATTCTACAACTAGAATATATTGCACATATATGTACATATATAAGCTACATATTCTGTATGACTGGATTGCTTAACTTTATTTCAATCTCAATGTGTAACCTCTAAGAAAAACAGAGCTGAACTGATTTTGGATCATGTAAGATACACACATCACGATTTATAGTATATATAATTTTAAGTTTTTTTTTTAATACTGAAGCTATAGAAAATAACATATAAACAGATCCACAATCAGATTTTCAGCCCCAGGCTGCACAGATGAAACAATGGGGAAGAAAATCGTGATCATTATTAGCATCATTATCATTACTATTCAGCCAAGCGGTCCTCAACTGTTGTGGAATGTTTGATTGAATAGTCCTAAAAATGTTAATTACTATCATCATTATTCCAAATGTGTGTGTACCAGATCAGCTGTTGCGCTCTTTCCGCCGTGTTATCCAAAGCGTCATCCAGAATAGTTTTTTATAGCATTGTGCTGTATCGAAGTTCGAAATTCTGGTAGTTAGTTGTCGTGTTCGACACTGAGGTGTTTACCGCGATCGCGTGTCGGAGGTGCTCTGGTTGCTGAGAGCCTCTCCGTCCGACAGCTCCCTGTGTCCGTTTGGACCGACTGACAACGCTTGGCCGCGTGTTTTCACGGCTGAACAGCAGCACTTGTTAATGAAGCTCCGCTGTCTGTGTGACGGACACGTCGCAGTGCACAGCCCCTGACATGGCTGGAACAGTGAACTGTAAAACAAGGCTGGTGTGTGACATTACACACAGGTGTCAACTTAAAAAAACGCCATACATCCATACATCTCTCCACCACCAATGTAATAAGCCAATAATGTTATTAATTGGTTATTGCGCTATTGGCGTAGCATTAAAAACCTGATATCTGATAATGTAATAATACATAAATAGGACTGCATTTCTTGGAAATAAACGATTATTTTGCAGTTTTTATGGATGGTAGTCGTCATATTCATTCATAAAGCGTACATACTCTGCAGCACTGTCCTTAATTATGGTTCTGAGAGCCAATTTGAGAATTATATGTTGTACAGAATCTTTAGTGGCTAGCGCATCATGCTAATTGCTAACATTAGCGGCTAATGCTAATTTTAAGTAGCTACAAATTAGTGGTAGCATTAGTGACAGCACAGCATTAGCATGTTAGCAATTAGCACGTTAGCATTAGCATGTTAGCGTTGAAATCTATTTCATTTTTAGTGGCTAAAAACCATGCTCACTGCTAACATTAGCAGCCAACGCTAAAAATTAGTGACTAGCGCATCATGCTAATTGCTAACATGAGTGGCTAATTCTGTTTTTAGTGGCTCAAAATTAGTGGTAGCAGTAGCATGTTATCAATTAGCAATTAGCAGGGATGCGCCAGCAAGCAGCGATGGGGCCAGAGTCAGGCACACTCTCAAAATTTCCGCGGGAATTTCCTAGTTTAGAACATTGCTTCTTTGCTTGGATATGAAAATTCATAATTTCATGTATGGAGGAATATTACTTCATTCATTGCTTCATTGAAGTGAATACGGTAGCTAGATCACGTAGTGGAATGTGCTATCAGTGGTCATGTGACCTACAGGTGTTTGCTCAGTGTCTAATCAATCTAGTTATTACATTATTGGCCTGTTATCACATTCAAAAGTACAGTAAGTACATTATTTGTTGCTGCAGGCCTTCATGGGCTGGGTGTGGTTGACTCCACTACCCAGCAGGTGAATAAACACAGAGTATTCTAAATAGAGTGCAGCTGTCCACTGATTTATGGCACGGTCTCTCCTGGAGTACAATAACTTTTTTTTTTCATAGTGAGTTATTTGAGAAAAGCCCCCGACCGTGCGGCGGCGCAGGATTGTGAGATTATCCCTCTCCTGCACTTTTTAATCTACCGTGTACTCAAGAGCTCAGACTAAATTTAGCGCCGAGCTGTCAAAGATCTCAGGCAGACGCACGCGTTAATGTGCTTCGCTATCCGTCCAGAGTCCGTGACACGCTGTCCCGCTGCCTAAAACAACCCGGCCCCCGTGACCTCCAACCACTCCAACCAGCCCGCGTTGCGGGTAAAGTGCTCCGCCGGCGGTGTCGCCGCGAGAGCTCACTCAAACGAGAACATTACGGACGAGCCTCCAGCCTGAGAGCAATACAGAAGCTTACAACGTGCACTTCTTTTTATTTCAGTCTTGCATCACTTTTGGTCAAAGGCACTCTCTCGTCATTTGTATTACAAAGCAGCGCGGGCCGACGGAGCTCTCGGGACTCGGAGGGCTCTGAATTTCCTCTTTTGGACGTACCAGACAAGGCGGACTGCCGGCGATGTGGAGGGGAAGGAAATGAGAGGCTATTACGTATTACATTATTGTTACATTACTCACAGGAAAGGGAAAATGCATTATATAAAAATGCATTAGCTTGTTCCTGCAGAAGGCCGGCATTTTAGAGGCTTTTGCTTTCGAGAATGGAGCATTGTCCAATAGAGTCCAACGGAAAGGACAAATGAAGAGAGCTCATCGTGTCAAATGATTTTTAAACGTTTTGTTAATAGCAGTTTTTGCTTCATATACAGAGAACAAAAGCTCTTCGGGGGGGAAATGTCAGAAATGTTCCCTTTTTCTCTCGGCCTCTGAAGGAGCTTGTCGGAGAATGTGTTTGATTGACGGCTGAGCTGGCAGCCTGAGCCCTGGGAAACAACTTCTCCGTATATGTAGATGGGAAAACGAACAGCATTCCGTCTAATTAATGCACAGATACGGGGCACAACCATTCACCCAAAAAATATAAACTATAAATTTCCAACCCTATTGATTTCAGATTGACGGGGCGTGATTTACCGAGCAGGCTGTGCCGCGTGCCATTTCATCTCGACTGAACTTTAATGGAGGAAAATTAGGAAAACATGAGCTGCCAATCAAAAATGATGTGCGGTTTTTTTAATCTAATTACTCTGACATATCCGGCGTTGCGGTACCTTGGGGCAAAACGGGGCGCGCGAAGCAGACTACTCATGGCAGCTTCATTCTGTTTGGCCCGGAGCGCCAGAAACTAGTGCTCATATTCTGGAATATTACATTGCTCACTGAGAAATTCTCAAGTAGTAATTGATCTAAAGTGCAAAGAGCATAAGAGCATGACTTAAAATGGAATAGTCCTTTAACTTGAGTTTAGGCTGACTCAGCACACGTCCTCCATGTTTACCTGCTCTTAAATCAGCATTCAGGGTCCGTTCCACATATAGGATAGAACCTGTAGCAATGACTTGCCTTTTGTTCGGCACGACTTTTTGACAGCTGTTGGGGCAAACTGTCCGTCTAAAACTGGACTGACTGACTTTTTTTCTTGGCTAGACTTGATGATTTCATGCTTAGCAAATACAAGCTGAAGCTAATGATGAAGCATGTTTGATGAATGCTTTTAGGCCACTAAGTCTTTATCATTTTACTAATACTAAGTGATCTTGGCTTCTGACATAGTTTACTTATTGACCGATTATTGCTCATTTATTGATGTTTGATTGATAATTTATTAAAGATAAACATTTTTATAAGCACGTCATTTTTTTATCTAGTAAAAAATCCAATTGAATCCAAAATGTAATGCAATTAATTAACAATTTATTGACTTTCTGCACTGACAACTTGCAGTCCAAGCCTTTCTAAAGGGCACCACCTGTCCGTGTCATTTTAGAGTTTTAAATAAACACATCAATGCTAACTTGACCGTAAAAACAGCAGAGAAAAACCACTGGAAACAATCAGTGAAAAAAGTGAGAGTCCCTGGGAGCAGCAGAGTGGCGAGTGTGGTATGATCGTGGTTGTACTGATGAGTTAGTGCTAATTTTCTACGTGGGCCATGAAGTTATGAAGCTATGAAACTAGATTTTGACACATCTCCTCTGTAGCATCCTGCTTGCCGAGTTCAATTCTGGACGGCTACCAGTGAACTAAAAAAACGTAAAAAAAAAAAAAAATCAAAAGTTTTTTGAACTTCAATGTTCAGTACGTGTATCCTCAAGCAATGATATTCACTTTCGCATGAATCACAAGTAACAAAGATCCTTTCTTCTAAGACTTTCAGTAAAATACCATCTCAAAGTTCAAGGTAGACCTGCACAGGCAGGCGTGAAATACAATAGGGACAAACACAAAGATGGGAAGAGGCAGAAGACAGAAAGAGGTTGACTTACCGTCCTCTGTGGGGACGTAGATGTTCAGGTAAAGGCAGTCCTCACTCTGCTCCTGCACATAGGTTACCACTGTATCCAAGTTGGCGGTGAACCACACCGGGAGCATATCATTGAGTAAAAAGCGATCCTCTAAGAACTGAGGACAAACTGGAGCAAACTGAGTAGCATTCCTGATGCCCGGCCAGGACATGGGTGGCTCCGGTGGCTGGAACCTCCGCTCCCCCGTTGGGGCCAGCGCATACGGGATCCCCAAATACTGCTCCACTGGTCCCAGGATCTCATTAGGTAATGTAACTTTCACTCCCCGCAATTTCCCATAGTTGGTGGTGACCACAGGGTGTTGTTGTGCCTGAACAGTGGCCACACAGATGGACGCCAACCCCATCCACAGCAGAAGGTTGGCCTTGGCCATGGAGCGACACATCCATGAAGGGCCTCCGGGTACTGACATTCTCCTGCTGTGCTGAGCCTGAGCCTGGCAGGTCGTGGTTAAGGTCCACCCTCCGGTCCTCTGCGCCCCCCCTTCCCCTCCACCGAGATGCTTCCTGCTCGTCCTCAGGCTGTGAGCTCAGTGAAGGAGCCCCGGTCAAAAAAAGCAGCTTTCTCAGAGCTCCCCATTCTGAGAGCCTGCATGGAGGTCGACGTCTGCTGTGTGATCTATCCGGTCCAGAAGAGAGAGCCTAGGATGCTCTGCAGTTACCTGGCCTCCAGCTTATCCTGAAAGACAAGGGGAAAAAAAAGTTGTTGTTCCACTATAAAGTCTCTATTTACATTATCACATCATTGAACCAACGACACTGTCAAATCAGGGAATCCTTGATTGTTGTATCTCTGCTAAGAGGGGTTCCAAGGATGGTGATTCTCTATTATTCAAACTAAAATATCCTTGAATATTAAACATTGGCTGGATTGCCAAGAGATTGAGTTCTTCTGCACATTTATGGTCCCCAGAGGATAAACCCTGCCAAACCTGGAGATCCCCTGACTTTTTATCTAGTGCTAAGACACGGTTGACATTTTTGGTTTTGTGTGAAATGTCTTGACAGCTACGGTATTGGATGAACTTCCATGAAATGGAGTTGTCTCGAGGTCCCCAGAGGATGACTGCTACAGACTGTGGTGATTCCCCTGACTCTTCTACTGGAGCTTCCAGCAGAGTGACGCTTTTGGTTCAGATTAAAATGTGTAAATCTGACAGGTACTTTTTAAAATAATATTCAATCAGTAATATAAATCTTAATCAATCTTAATTGAAGTGTTAAGTGTTTATTTGCTTTTCGTACCATTAATCAAGATATCAAGAATGAACTCTTGTGTGCATAAGTTCAACAGGTCTTGCAGTGCACTATGACTGTCTATTGCAGTCATGTTGCCCTCAGAAAACTTGTTTTCTTCATTAATGGAAAATGAAGGATGCTAGCAAGCCACACCAAACCATCCGATACGTGTAAACATTTGAGTTTTTGTGGGTTCGGGTAAGTTTTATTTGAGGAGTTTGGTTAAAATAATTTCATGACAGTTACTTCTCAGCCTCCACTGCCAGAGCACTGCAGAAAGCCTGAATCAGACATCTGCTTTGTGGGCTCGGAGGCATCTCGTGGACATTTGTGTCAAAACTAGATGCCATGCCACTTGTTCAATTCAATTTCCAGTCGGCGCTCTCGCCTCATTCCACTGCCCCCAGGTCAGGAGACACTTTTTAAATATATATTGTTTATATTTTAAGTGGCTTGGTTGAAGGAAATCTCACGGCTGACTGCTCGAATGTCGATTAATTACCTTCTCACTCAAATAACAGCGTGTGCCACTCAAAAGTCATGCCAAATCAATTATTAAATCTCATGCTGACCAGCTCTGGCTCCTTTCTGATATCAAATATGAATGAAAAGGCCGCATGAATAAATGAATGGATTTCTGCTAATAGAGTCAAAGTACATGCCAATCTCGGCGAGCAAGATTTTTAAACCAAACATGGATTAATGGAACAGAACAGAAGGATTCGGGTTAGCGACGACAGCAGCAAGGATCTGTCGTGTAGGCCTGTCTGAGGCCTGAGAACACGTCGGCTCAGACAAGAAAATGGCTTTAGAAATGCTGCTAAAAAAATCCACCTCGCCACAGTGTCACGTATTCGGATGGTAACATGCAGGAGCCGGCTTGAGTTTCTCAGCACCACGGCAAGCAGCAAATGCTTCATTGTGTATTAGGACGCGGGAGGAACCGAGCCGTCGCGGGACGGGGCGTGATGAAAATTGTTTTTGAACCTTTCACAACTACCCTCAGGCTCATTTCGAGAGCCGTCAGCAGTGTTCCCATGGCAACAATTAATGCCACCTGCTGACAACTGGCAAACATGTTTCATAATTTGTGTTTTGTTCACAATTTTGTGGGACATGGAGGCATTTTCAGGGCTACGGTAAACGCGTATTTTGAGAGGAAATTGGACGCTTGAATTTCTGCTGCTGGTACTCTCGCGGATAATTTCCCAGGCAAACGTCCTTGTGACTCCTCAGAACGCCGCTGCTGCAGAGAAAGAGGCCGAGCCACATGCTTTTCAAATAGTTATAATAGAATGAAATAAATAGACCTTTCTGAAGCAGCGTTTCAGCAAGGCACCCACAATATGCTTTCCCTGATATTCGGTTGGTAGCACCTGTGGCGGACTACGGATGGCTCAAGTTTCACTGCGACGCTTACAGGATTACAGTGTTGGTGCTGGTCATCATACTAAAATCTATACTTCAGTTGATGTTTGCTCAGCTCAGCTTACACTTCCATAAAACACGCACGTTCTCTCTGCAAACACGGTTTCCATAGACAAGCGGAGGGTCCATACTACTTAACATCTCAGAGACGGAAGTCCTCACTGGGCAAGAATGATCTGTGTAAAGCATTTTTTGGTCTCGCTTACATACGGAAGCACATTTTGACCAGCTTCTTAACTCAGGACATGACTCTTGCTGTTGTTAAAATAATCACTGTTGAGTATTTGTGAAAGCAAGGTCACAAGGTCCCCAACATCTCAAGGCACAAACTGTGCAAACTGGGGCTGTCCAGAGATCAGCTGGACTCCAAACGTCCAACCAACTCTGAACGAAAATACCCTTTCACAGGAGATCGGCTCCACGCCCGTGTTCCTAACGTGAGAAGGAAGAAAAGGCCCAACTGTGACAAACCCTGGCAAATGCTGCATCGCCAGCACACCCAAGTGGAGAGAGACCGGCCGACTCAAGCCAAGTGGCCACGTGGGATACGGTACTCTTGAAAATGCCAGAGAGCTCCAGGAAGCTCCGCGCGAGAAAGAGAGAGATGTATCAGCCGGCCAAGCCGCGACGTGTGACAGAGGACATCTGAGAGCAGCCCACAGGAGAAACACTACATCTCTTCGCACAGATGTGTGCGAAGATCCTTCGACACCTGGACCCGATGGCATCTCCGGCTGAGCTTTCACGGTGTGCAGATCAACTGGGAGCCATCTTCAACACGTCACGTCTCTGGTCTGTAGTCCCCACATGTTTTAAGCAGTCCACCATTGACCAACGCCCACTGCCTCAACAACCAGCCGGTCGCCATCGTGTGGGCTCAACACTGTGATCGGATTTCCTGACATGCAGACTCAGGCATCATCACGCTGTCCGCCATGATTCTCAACACCGACACTCCTACGCCAACACATCAACACCACCACAGAATTTAGAGACGACGGCAAAACGCAACTCCCACAGCTGTAGCATGAAAGTATCCTGGCATGGCGGCTGCACCACCCTCGGCCTCAGGATCAGGACGAAGCAGCAATCCATGGACCTCTACACCCAACAGTGAAGGAAGAACCCCGTCGCCCCTGTCTCAAACCGTCTGGTACATGATCCAGTTCTGGACCATGAGACTCAGCGACAGCTTCATCTCCCAGGCTGGAAGAATGTTGAGCTCTCAATCTCACAGTCACTGTCTGTATGAATTTATATTTTACTAATAGTTTACAAGCTATTACACCATCACAGTTGACACGTTAACGCGGTAAACCGGTAAACATTGAGATATTGACATTCACCATGTTAACATGGTGGCGTTAGCATGTTGATTAAAGTCCTGCTGAGCCTGACAAAGCTCCTAGACCTCGTCTTCCCTTACAGAGGTGATAGACCTCTCACGGCGGCCATTTTGACAGGAAAGAGGACTCTCTTTGACCACCTTAATTAGTTTCATTACTAACATCTGTGTTTATTTCAAGTCAAAATGGCAGCTGGGAGTGTCCATTATACTCATACAGGAAGATTCAAACTCACAATACATGAAATACACAGACAGTATTGGTTACACGTGAACTCAGCCAACACAATGGCAGCCACACACGAAGATATTCCACTTCATCATTCAATTAGAGTTCTTCACATTCTTGAGTTAACCCTGCATCTATTGTTTGTTTTAGTCATAGTTCGATCAGTAATCATTTTTTAAACATTTTTATAGACATAGATTATCGAATTTGTGGCCTTTTTATTATGTTTGGTTATATTTTGTAGTCAAACATCTTGGGTTAAAATAACAAGTATTGTTAAATCATGTTAAAGTTTTTTGTTTCATTCCTTTGGACTACTTGCCATACACACCATGTGGTCCAGAGACAAAACAAGGAATTGCTCCTATACTAGCTGAATTCGTACCCTGGCTGACATGACTGGGCGAATTAGAATCCTAACCCTGTGAAGTCTCTGCATTCGGAAACCAGCCGAGTTACCCCCACTAATGATACAGCCAGAGCTCGTGCCAGGTGAACAAAGACTATTTAAGCACTTGCTTTGAGTCTGTCAGGGAGAACGTGGAACATAGTGTTCATCGGCCGTAGTGACGTGCATGTATTTTGCACATATTTTCATTACGCATGTAGCCTTGCTGTGCTTAAATAAAAACCTCTTTGGACGAAAATCATCTCCAGTCGGCCTCCTGCTTTAGCCATTGTGGTCAGGCTTCCCGACAGACTCTAGATAAAGCCCTTTGTGCGTTCTGCATCGCCACATCTCCGTGGACTTTGTGACTTTTCTATTGAATTTGACTTTATTTGTGTTCCTGTTCATTTCTAAGGACAACATGTCTATCAAGACTACATTCTGTAACGCGATCATGTGTCGTCAGTGGCAGTCTCAGTGGACGCTGACAGAGCCTCGAAGACCTTTCTCACATTACATAGTAAATCCATGCGCCGATTCACAGGAAAAAACCCCAGCAAACATGGTGTGAGTCCGTCACGTCACGGTCCGATTCACTGTAAATAGAGTGTCTCCACAAAGTGTCACCAGCTCTGGGACAGACTTGTTCATGTATTGATTAAGCTGACTGTGAAGTAATATCGCTGTGGAATTTCCGTAGAACACACACGCACTGTTGACATTTTAAAAGGGTATTTCATTCATATGGTTCAGCCTTTGGGTGACAGAACACTACTGCGCGAGTCTCTAACAGGGTGTCGAAAATATTGGGGTCATGAAAGATTTACAACCATATTAACCCGCTCACTAATACTTGAACATTTTATTCTTGTTTAGCTTATCTATCCTGTTAACAGGTCAATTAATGTGCAGTTGCAATAGTCAAACCAGGACCTAATGGAAGCAGTTCCACAGTTTTTTCCAAGTGCTTTGCAGATAAAAAATATTTTCGCAACGTTACAGAAGTACAGGAGGCGAGATTAAACAAAAGTCACGCAGCAACAAAAATGTCTTGCTTGTTGTAAAAAACTGAGATTTGTAAAGAACCGAGATGTAATCCCTGAGGTACTCCATAGTTCCATTAGATAGATAGATAGATAGATAGATAGATAGATAGATAGATAGATAGATAGAGCCTGTTACCAGGCAGATTGCACATTGCTGGTTTTGATCTTCATAGGAAAGAAGAATAAGAAGAAAAGTCTAGAAGAAGACAGCCTTTAATAGCCGAGTGCTAACACTCCCAGGAATCCTTGGCATTCAACTATAATGAAACAGTTAACTCACATTAACGGCGTCTCTACTGAGCGTTATTATGACCCTGAGTTGGAGAACACAGAAGCCTAAGAATAGAAGATAATAGATCTCCATATTTACCCCACAGCCTCTGCTCTGTGCACATTTGCATATTAATAAGGAACACTGATTTTCCTGAATCGACTGAAGCTTATATTAATACCACCAAGTGGAAAAACGTAAGCATGTTAACAAATTATAACAATTATTGATTCATTAAATCACTCATTCTTTATTTACTATATCAAGGTAATTATGGTTATGGACATTTTGTAGCCCCTTTACCTTTGACTGTGTTGAAATTGTATTTTCACTCGTTCTAATGATATAGAATAATAATGATCCAGCAACAGGAGATATATAGCCTTAAGCAGCTCATTTTCCATGGTGGCGCAGCCACGGGCTGTTTATCAGGGGCTGTTTGCCTACAGGGGCGGTTATACAGTGATGAAATTTATACTGTATGAAGAATATCAGTGGCTGCGTGTCCGCCTCACATGGCAGCACAGACATCGTCAAACAGTAAAAAAGGGGGCGAGCGCAGCGGTGGCGGCGGGTGAAATGGTCGCTCATTGTTCACCGAGGTTACGGGCTTGTAAATGTTTCGGTGACAAATCGACGCGGTGTACAGTATTTGTAATAATGTGGCATTTCGTGAAAAAAAAAAGCGTCCTTCGGATGGCCGGGGATGAATGCAGAGCACGCTCTCTCCGTGGCTCTCCTTTGGCAGAGGCACACGGGAGATGGCGAACATTGTTCTCGCTCTTAATGATTATAGGAGATAAGTCTTATGAATATCAATGAAGGCGCGCTCTGTCATTTGCATTTCAATCATTGTGAAATGATCCTGTCAGAGGCCCCCTCCTGTCCTCCTCACTAGAAAATGTCACAGACACTCTGAACCGCTGCAGCTCATAATTAGCCACATATACATATGAATCGTGGTGTGTTTGTGTGTATGTTTATGCATTTCTCCAAGTCTCCTTGTCAGGACAGAAAAGCCTCTGAAGCATAATTTGAACCGTGACGGGGGTCAAATTAACTCGCCGGAGTGCCACATCCTTTCACATGCAGAGTATATTGCAACAGTTAATGGTTACAGTCGGAGCTAAATGAGTCCGAATGCACTCGGGCATTATGCATTATGGCCAGAACTGCTGCTGGGCTGTTTTAGATGTATGTTGTGTCTGGAAAGCGACGGAATACAAAAGAGAGTCATGAACTCTTCTAAAAAAAAATAATGCTATAGGAGAGGAAATACACCATCTCTGTAATTTAATTAAAACATTCTAATGAGATTGCTGGCAAGCCGGAAGCTTGTGGAATGACATCTTCATCTGACAAATCCAAAAGTTATGAAGGCATCAATGGGCAATCCAAGCAACGGGCATGAGGTTGCGGAGCAGTATCTGGTAGCTAGCTAGCTCAGCGGTCCCCAACCACTGGGTCATTTGGTAACCGGGCCACATCGTACCGGGCCACAAATACATCCATCTGTGCCTCCTGACGCAGGTTAAAACAGGTCAAGACGCTCGTCTCGGTCACGTGACACGTTACCCCAGTTAAGCCCTCAAAGCTAGCAAAAATGAGTAAAAAAACAAGCGTCTTTGGAAAGCTTCTTCAGCGACCAAAAAACAAAATTACGGAATAGACTGGACATAAGGAACACACTTCGAGTGTCTCCATTACTCTTCGGTGGGACCGGTTCATTGCGGAGAAACAAGCTCAGGGATCGCACTAATTCAGCGGAAGTTGGTGGTGAGTTGTATTTTTATGCACCTTATATTTGTTTTCATGCCGGCCACATCATTTTATTTCGGTGTATTTAACCTCCTCACCCTGAACGCCGGTCCGTGAAAACATTGTCTTGCATGAAACCGGTCCGTGGCGCAAAAAAAGGTTGGGGACCGCTGAGCTAGCTCATTTCGAGCACAGCCAGGCCTTTAGAAAACACCCACCTATCTAGCCATTAGCCGTACCTGCTTATCCTTTACGAGGCTGCCAGGGCTGGCACCCATCCCAGCTCATCTGGCATGAGAGAAACTCACGTTTACACCCTAAAGGCTACTCAGAGTGTTTTCGGTTTGGCTTTGTAAGTTGGTGGTTTTTGTTTTGCTCCATCTTTTGTTACTGTACAGTTACAGCTAGCCCTAGCGGTCGCGGTCAAGCGGCAGTTGACGTTCACGCGCTAACCGAAGAAATGTGTTATTTCTGTACTGACTCATCACCTGTGCATTGGTACAGAAATACTCGAGACTCAAGCCAAACCTTTATTAGGCCAACTGCGGTCAATTCGCCTGCCACTCAAAACACCCGGCAGCAGAGATCTCACTTTGGAGTTGAAGCTGTGGGTGATTTTAAGACGCGCTGCCAGCTAACGGAAACTTGAAAATATAGAAAATGTTTAGAGGGACATGTTTAATGTCTGAAGTCATGAGAGGCAGTACACACTACGTCTATACCTCATCTCTCTAGACTGAAATACTGAAGACGTGCGGGAACACAATGCATCGAAAACACGCTGGTGCCGGTGATGCTAGGCCCCCAGCGTGGAGGGAAGTTTTTGCACACTGTACTTCTCTAGCACCTTTCTACCTCATTCATCCATAGCTCATAAGACGGGATCTAATCATTCAAGCACAGATGATCTCCAGGAGCAATTTGAACCGCAGATCTTCTGCACACAGCCACAGCCCCTCCGTGAAATGGAAACACGGGTTGTTTTCCGCCGGTTACGTAACAGAACTTTAAAACCCGAGTCAGAGAAACGGCTGATCAATAGCTTTCCGACTTTAACAAGCTGCCACGATGCGGAGAAGAAAACTCATCCTCCTCATCCTTCCGGAAAAAAGAACTCCCCTCTTCATGCAGCGGTATAGCAGCTATGTGAAATGAAATGACAGCCCACTTATAGCGGAGTGTGTGAATGATTTAACAAGCATGCGAGAGGCAGGAAGACACAGCCTCTTCGTATCTGCATGTGTGAGCTGCTATGTTGTCCTAATGCCACACCAGAGGGGCCTGCTCCAGATGCCTGCCTTCAGTTTTGCCCCCAGGGCATTTACACATTTTTTGCCCCCTTAAGAGTGTGTGCGCGCACACTGACACCCACACATCAGCAAGTCAAACAAACACAGGCCTGGAGCGAAAGCTCCTGCATCTCAACTACCGACACATCTCCCGATCTCCGAGCGCCGCCGTGTCAGCCCCGTGCCACTGCTTTTGTAGGCCGCGGCCGAGGACGGCGGAGTAACGAGCGCGCGTGGGGTTGACACACAACAGGATGTCTTACAGTGCAAAAAAAAAAAAATCCCCTCCGTCAGATCTCCCGCAGCTCACGGAACACGTAAAGCATCAGCAGAGGAAGTCCAACACAGCAAACACATGTTACACCGCTCCTGCCGTTTCGATGCCGTTAGCATCGCGGACCCGTCAGATGAACACGTTGATGACGGAAGACGACGTCATGGAAGTCGCAAGGAGCAAAACGACATTGGCGTCCCTCCACTAAATGACTTCCTGCCGCGCGTCCTGAATCCACCGGGGTCAGTATGGATCGGCGTGGTACTTTTAAGAGCAGCTGCACTCGCCAAACAAACGCATCCAAAAAAAAAAAACTCAAAGTAATTTCCTGCTTTTGTCCCCTGACATGTTTTCCAGGAATCCTCGATATTATCTGGAGCGGGCAGAGGGATTACGGAGCCACGCGCGTTGTAAATATCTGACTTTCATCGTTACCGGACAAAAACCTTGTCAAGGCAGGAGGGAATGATTGAACGGGGGGGGGCGCGACTGTTTGATTGGACACGGGGGCCGCCGTGTTTTCTGTGTTGCAGATCCCTCAAAGTTGGACATGTCCGTCAACAAGACGAGCTCTCTCAATCGCTGCCGGACAATAACTCGTAGAGCGAGCGTAATCTTCAAGCGTCGTCTTACACGGTGAGTGGATTTTACACCTGCCGCCCCCCCCTACCACCACCACCTCTCTGCCAAAGATGGCGAAGGGAGGCGGCCTCGGCTTCACTCAGCCACACTCGAGACATTGAACTTTTTTTCAGGATTGCATTCACTGATGATCAGCTAACTAGCTCCGGTGCAGACCGGAGAGGGTAGGTCGCACCTGCACCTTTCCTGTGCCGACGCGCACCCACGCAATAAAGACATTAACACGTTGTGCGTCCTTGCTTGTCCCAGTGGTCCATGTTCTCTCTCTCTCTCTCTCTTTTTTTCTGTTTAAGCCACACTCTGAACACGATGATGATGATTTCGTCTTAGAGCAGTTTACGTGCCTGACTGACTGACTGACAAGGTCATCCCGTGTTGGAGCAGCGGCTTCGCGGTCTCGCGCGCGCACCTCGGCCACTGCGAATGTGGATAGTGGACGCAAGCCGGGAAAATCACAGCATTAGCAGCGGTGCAAGTGTAAAAAAAAAAGCAAAAAAACACGCAAGGCACAGACCCCACTCTAGTCTACCCCCCCACCCCATCTTTTTTTTTTCAACCCCTCTTTTCCCTTAAAAAAAAAAAAAAACCCACATCCAGATATCCACACCACCATCTTGTGGCTGCTTGGATAGAGATGCGCGCAGAGCTGCTGAAAGATGCCCCGTTTTTTTTGTTTTCTGCTGCACCTCCAGACACAAAAGCAAAAAAAACAAAACAAAAAAACGCAGGTGTGAAATGGGGGGGGGGGTAAACGCTTCCCATTTCGAGGGGAACGAGCTTTTTTTTTTGTGCCTCTCGTGTGTCGCATTAAAGTTAAAAACCAGGAGCTGTTGCTTTCTGGCACGGAGTTTTTTTTTTTTGGTCCGCGCGTGAAGAGACGCCGAACGGGACGCGATCCCGAATATTCACGGCAAGGCTGGTGTTGCCTTACCGTGTTTAAACGAGCCGAAACCTCAACTGGAGCCGGGGCGAAAAGTGCGCAAGAATGAGCCACCGCCGCTGCCGCTGCGCCTTTTGGATGATAAAAAAAAAAAACACACTCTCCATTCCGAGCGCAAGTTCTGAGATTGTGAAACGCACCAGAATCCAGTGGAGGTGAACAGTAAATGTGGTCCGGGTGAATTCTCAAGCGCGTCCGGACAAGCCATCCGGGGGTGGAGGAGAGGGAGGATGGGGATGGGGATGGGGAGCGCTTGGAAACGCGCAGATATACACATTTAGCGCGTTTTCTCCTTTGCTGGAGGAGGGAAATAAAAAAAAAAAAAGCTGCTCAGCGTCACATTTAAGCCGGCAGCGCACTCACCTCAGCCCGGATCTCCACCGTCTCACTCTCTCGTGCGAGTCCCGACTTGAGGCGGAATACACACCGCAAAAGGAGAAGAAGAAGAAGAAGAAGAAGAAGAAAAAAATAGAATAAAGTCCACGTCCAGCCTCCTGGCCCCCCCCCCTCGCAAATCCAAAGTAAGAAGCGCAGTCCCGGTGTACCGAAGGCAGCCCAACTGTACGTCCTGTGTGTGTGTGTGTGTGTGAGAGAGAGAGGGAGAGAGAGAGTGTGTGTGTGTGTGTGTGTGTGGTGGTGGGGGGGGGGGGGGGGTGGAGAATAGAGATGCGGCTTTATCAGCACAGAAGATGTTTCAATGAGTCATTGCAGAGGCACTGGAAACGCGGCTGAATCTAATTGCTCTCACGGAGCGAGTGTACTGCGAGGACAAGATTAGTGATAGAGAAACCAGGTCTCTCTCTCTCTCTCTCTCTCTCACTCTCTCCCCCCTCTCTCCCGAGCTTGCCATTGGACTACACCGACTGAAATTTACTAAGCCCGCAGCCAATGGATTGCCGCATTCTCTCCATCACCCTTTAACCAGCCGCCGTGCTGTGGCAGCTCTGGCGCGGAGCACGGAACACGGCACCGGCGCCACGCTCGCCACGCCGGGATCCTGCGGGGCTAACGTGCGAGGGGGGGTGAGGGGGATGCTGCACTCCACCGTCAGCCAGCAGCACCGTCGAGGGTGTGTGGGGGGGCTAGAAAAGTTTGGCTTGTTTGTATTTTTCCATAACTCCTCGTCCATGCGTGCTGCGTCATGGAAGACATGTGGACCGGAATCAGGGACGGCGTAAGCCAATAGGGGGCCCTGGGGGCTGTGCCCCTCCCCCCCTCCCAAAAAAAAAAGAAAAAACAAACAAACAAACAAATAAATCATAATATAATTAAGAATAATAAATAATAATAACAATAATAAATCATAAATCACTGCCCCAAATGTGATTTCATTAATAATATAATAACTTCAACGTTGTGCTTTCTTAACAGTTCCCCGATACTTCTATTACTCTACTATAGTAATAATAATAACAACAAGGGGGAGATTTTTGCCCCAAAAATGTCGAGCATCCCGATATCCTGCGACCTCAACGTACGAGTTTGCATTCGTAATCGATGAAACAATCAACGTGTAATGAACAATATTACACATTATTACGTTTGATTTACCGTTGCGCACTAGCACTAAGAAACAACAACAACATTGTTACCATGATTATGGCAGTGACAAACGTTGATCACATCTGTAGTCATAGCCCTGTGATGGAGCGGTGATGTGCCCGTGGCGTTTCCCCGCCTCTCGCTCGGTGCTGGTCTGTCAAAGACAGATGCTTTGTGGGGGTTTAACCACCCCCCCCCCCCCCCCCCTGACCTCCTCCCTCAGAGCTTATGCTTGGGCACCGTGACAATGCCACGCTACTTCCTCCTTTGATTGTGCACGACTTCATGCGTACGACCACAAGAGGCCACTTCACAGAAGAGAGCCGGTCATTTTGAAGGTTGTTTTTTTTTTTCCAACTTTAAAGCACCACAAGTTCATTTCCATCTGGGCTTCCAGGACCCCCCCCCCCCCCCCACCTCTGGAATCGAAAGCAAAGACAAGCATAGTCAGATGATTCCCTTCAACGGTCGGCTTTTAAATTTAGATAATGATAAAAGGATGGAATCAGATGCTATAGGCTTTTAAAGTTTGGACAGGATTTCCTGTGATGTTAACTTCAAGTCAGCGCGCTTCTCTTCATCGCGTCAGCGAGAAGAGGCCGACACAGGCCGGGGACCGAACAGTGGAGCCGGAGCCGGAGGAGGAGGTGGGCCGGAGAGAGCCGCACAGAAGGCAGGGCTCCCTTTGATATCGTCGTCATTTATTCCTCTCTCCCCAACATCATAACCCTCAGCGGTCAGGGGTATCCTCCACACCTCTGAAGTGTGTATCAGCTTCCGTCAGCAGCCCGGGCCCCAGAATGACTTGGGTGACTTTCACGAGGCTGATGAGGGGGGACGTCACGGCTGATCCCGGACGGAGCCAAATCAAATGTTGAGCGGGATAACATATTCACCTGCATCCCGGGGCACTGCAGCTGAAGATGACACGTGCGACCTTTTCACCGGCCCGACTCCCGTCATCCAGTCGTACAGTCGAGGTTAGATGGGCGTACGCTGAAGTTTTTTCACGAGCAAATGTGATGGAATATGTAGAAAAAAAAAGAAAAAATCATTTCAATAAAACAACAGATTGTTTTAAATTCAGTATAATTAGACACGTCAGTCAGTTTCAGGTTCAAATTAATAGTCTAGATCACTTTCAGAAGCGTTCGAGCCTTGAAAGTTCTGAAATGAATCATTTTTAATGTAATATTGACAGCTTATCATCATACTCGTGGCATGCGCTGCGTTTGCTTTCTAATCCCCGCCACAAAGCCTTTTTTTTTTCCTAATCCAGAGAAATGTACTTCCTGGGGAATTGTCATGTATCTTTTTATTCACGTTTTTCTCGGAGGAGTCCCCGGGTCACCTCTCTGATCCAAATTAGGGGAGCCGGATCATATTTTATGGAGAAAATGTTCTCTGGTTTTCCCTCTGCCAGCTGTAGCCGCTGTTAGCTAATGTTAGCTCAGTTTGTTAGCCGGGCTGCCTGGACTTTGAGCTCAGAGTGCTGGGGTGTGCTGGGGGAGGGGGGCGCTAGTGTTTGTGCCGCAGGTGTTTTGGACCAGCGGGAAGAAGAAGAGAAAGGCTTACGAGGCCTGGTGGGGAGGGAGTGGAGCAGGTGTCGTGCCAGAACCGGAGCAGGCCGAGCAATCAATGTAACCAGGCTCAGCATCCTTGTGACCTACATGCTGTTATGATCTCTAACTTTCTAACCCTGATAGCATCGCTCTGACATCATACGAGTCAGTTACCATCTGATGCCGTCCCAAGGAAGCATGAATATATATTTTGCCGTCATTAGTCAGTGAATGCAGCAGAAACAAGGGGAAGCCCAGTGTAAATCCAGCAGTGGATTGAGGGTGCGCGGACGGATGGAGTGTGCGGCCATGTGCTCTCTTGCAGAATGAACGGACTGTCGGGCCGGTGGACTTACAGCAGCCCCACAAGATGAGGGCGAGAAGTGCGGCGCTTAATACTTCACAGAGGACAAGCTCACTTCTGATGATTTAGACAAACAGTGGCAGTAACCGCATGCAGAGAGACAGGGATGGGGGGGGGGATCTGAGACGCCGAGGACTCCTCTCTTCCTCTGTGTTTAAGCACAGACAATCCCTGTCGCCTCGGGGTAGCAAACAGATACATAAAGGCAGTAAAGGGACCGCTGAGGCATGACGACGGGATTCTTCAGGAGCAGCCAGCTCTCTGGTGTTGACACATGAAGACGAGGACTGGGCCTCTTCAGCGAACACTTAGCCGCGACACCATCCGTGCTGATGCAACAGAGACGACGGCGATGGCTTCGTTTTCCTCCCGCTTTCTTCCTCCTCAGTCATATTTTGCGGTCGAAAAAAAAAAACCAACCACGCGCCGCCAAAGATCAACGCCAGTCGCCGCTCTGCCGCTCAGTGCTGCTGAGACTTCAGGCTTTCTAAACAGGCAGAGACTGTGTGTATTTACTCCACACTCCCAGGACAGTCTGGGGACGTAAGACTTTCCTCTCCAGGTCTGAGGACATCAGCCTGTAAACTCACTTCAGCCTTCCCCTCAAAGGAAAATCCCACCCTCAGGTACTGGATCTAAAAACATTCGACTCAACTCTTTGGACTTTCTTCTTCTTCAAGTTGGTTTTCCTGACAAGTGGTTGTGGTACAGTGGCTCATCATTTTTTACAGGGGGGTCTTGGTTGGGCATGTCGGGTGATTCTACACTGCGTGATTTAGGCCCAGGGTCAACATTCAGCGCCCAGGAAAGAAGTAGTAGACCCTTAATGATGAGGAAGAAAGTTAAGGCTGTTTCATACATTGCTTTTTGTAATGATCACATGGATCTTCCGGAAGACACTGATCAACTACCGAAGTACGAGGACTTGGACCGCGGAAGCTATAACGAAACACGTAGATCCAAAAGGACATAGGTAGCGTTGCAGGAGCTAACATGCCTAGCAGGCAAAGAGAGAACCAAATGGAACATCCAACCGTCCGCGACTGAATGAGCGCGACGCAAACGACGGTTCAGCTGCGCCACATAAGATGCTCTTCCGCACATAAACGGTAAATGGACTGTACAACATTCGAGTCTTACGACCACTCAAGGCACTTCATACATGTCTCCTGTGAGAAACGCTCTTAAGTTTGAGAGCTGTCATGTCATCTGTTTTCTCAGTTGTGTCGACGAGGAGGCAGAGTTTGAAAGTCATACGTGTTTACCATGCGGGCTCGGGGAAATGAAAGGATGTCCGCATGAGGTGCAGTAGGGGAAACGCAGGATCCAGCATTAATGGAGTTCGGGTTCACGGCTCGCAGTCATCTTGGCAGCTGTTTGGAGACGGAGAATCTAAATTTGGTGGAGCCTGGCTGGAGCTCTGTGAGGATAAGTGTGGGGCAACGCAGCGCAACAGTAAGTAATAGGATGAGACACCCGTCAATCAAGGCGAACCAGCCTCAAAACATACCACTCTGTAAGCTTCCATCGCTTCAGGGAGCCTAAACCGAATCTGAACATCAGATTTACACAAATTCGACAGACATGACTCCGTTGGCTGAGAACGTTTTTGCGCGTACTAGTATTCCCACAGGAAACGCTCGGGAAAATTGTGGGAAACTTTCTTCCTTTGCCCAAGGGATCATCTTCTGGCATGGGCTCCGTGGAGTTAAGAAATTAACTAAGTACAGAAGCAGGAGCAACATCGGCTTGCAAATCAAGTTAGCTCGTTCCTCTTTGATAGACGTTCAAAAAAGGACAATTCGTCCGCAAACCCAACGTCTCTGTTAGTTTGTGATTTGTAGGGAAAGCGTTGGCTTGAACGCCAAAGTCAGGCCCTTAACTAAAATCGCAACCTGTCATCCGGCTGAGTTGCGTTCACATTTTCACCGAGGCGGCTGTCACTCTGGAAGTGAATGCTTTGCACGGTGTGTTTGTTCCTCCGTGACTTTGAAACAAGTCTAAAATGGCTTCTCACAAAAGAAGGCCTCGTCTGTGACTGCGACAAGCTGACACCCAGACCCGAAGGAGAGCTGGAATGAAATGAATGGGAGTCAAATGAAAATGTAAAACCTGCTCAAGTTCTGAATATTTCAAAAGGCTGGCTTTTTCTTCTTTCTTTTTTTTTTTGGCGACTTTTGTCCAAAAAAAAAAAATCAAATTTAAAAAAGAAATACGAGGCCTTCAAACGCACACAGTCACAGTGTTTCCCAAACTTTTTGTACCACAAACCACGCCAAGAAATCCGAAAGTACCACCGTTATGACGGACGTTAAAATACAATAACATAGGCTGACCCCGTTTGTCCCTAATAAGAACATTATTTAGTGCCGACAGACCAGTACGGGAACTAGAGCTCATTCATTCACCTGCACTTCTCCTCCTAATATTTCCCGTCTGAACCCGCGATTGCTCGATCGCGTTTCGTTTCACCTTTCTTTTTACCCTTCGCTCAAAGCTAATCGTGGACGTTGGTGCGCTAAATGTGACGTGACGACGCAGCAGGCAGAAATTGCTACAAAACATACTACTAAAACACATTTCATTGTTTTAAATTCATTTATTTTTCTTTTTTTTTTTGTCGCAGGGGTTCCCCCGCGTACCACTAGAGGGAAGTTGCGCGCCACCCGGTGGTTTGAAAAGCTGAGATCTAAGGCTACTTATTTTCACTGGTTTTTTAGAGTAACGTGAGTGAGATACCTACTATGGCGGCCCTCCTTAGCAGTGGGAAAGCTCTGGGAAACGACAGCTTGACTCGAAGGAAGAATAATCTACGTCAGGGGTATTCAATTAAAAGTCCCCAAGGTCCGGTTATTACATTTACAAGTAGAAGGTCCGAGCGGAAAGTCATGGCCACATTTTTAAAAAGTAACTAATTCTAAGTTTTTACTTAAGTTGCGAGATATTAGACACATATTCAATCTCTTATCATAAATAAAAGTAGTTCCCACTTTGAATCAATGCCACGGTCTCGGAACACATTAAGCAAACAGGCTTGGAGCTGCCAGCAGGGAGACTGAACAGATATTTAGTTGTCCATTCATCGTTAAAACAACGATTTTCAGTATCTACTTTCCTCTTTTTAGAACAAGCCATGTCTGCGTTCAGCCTTGCTCTCCCTGCAGGGTGTCCTTGGCTACCGGCACGAGTTTACCGGACTGACTATAGTAGCAGCATTTCTATGTGAGCGCACATAGAAATTTACCGCTCTATGGGGAAAACACTACTTATTTTGCCAGTGGTCGCGGTCCGGACAGAGCCAGTCCGCTAATCCTGTGATGCCCGATCTACGTCATTCTCGTTCCGGGCCTGCCAAACTCGGCCCCGGCGCGAACTCCTCACAGCGGGCAGGTCCAACGCGTCCCAGCATCAAACGCGTCAAATCTCACGTGATTTCTGCCCTCGGGTCGCACCTGTGATCTGCCGAAATGTGAAATTCTCGTCCTTCCACCCGAAGAAATGCTCCCCTTGGTCAAATATTTGTCACGCAGTCCGTTCTTCCTGTGTTTTGACCCTCGTCCCAAATTTTTTGTCTTCCTTCTCCCCTTCTTCATTTGGGATTGCCAGAAGTATTCCCACCATCTGGGTTTTGCGTTGATACTTCCCTCACCTTGACCTCTCGGTGATCCGTGCGCTTCGCAGGCGTCCCATGTCACCTGCGAGCCTCGCGAATTTGGATTGATGTTGCCCACAGTCTCTCTCTCTCTCTCCGACCTCGGCGCACGGACATTTCCAGGCGATCTGCTGACCAACGTGGGCTTTTGATCCAAATCGCAAATGGCGGTTGCCATAGTAAACAGGCAGACGGACAGATGGGGTGTCATGGATCACAATATGGACAGGATGCCATCAAGTCTAGGGTGAGGCACGTTGCAGTGCTGCAGCTGGTGCTTGTTGTCCGCTTTAATCAAATGGTGATCAGTCGGCGTACAATGAGCGCGTCGGAGTAGGACAGAAGTGAATTTTGGGTTGAACTGCAACAGTTGGACTCAGTCTTGTGCTTCAGCCCGTCACTGAACTGTCCTGCAGCGCTCCCTTTTCTTTCCCCGCTCTTCTGTCTGATCGCATAAACCTCGTTGTCATTCATTCCTTTATTTTGCTTTCTTCTTTGTGCCGTTGCGTCAGATTCACCTGACGGTCTCTCGGCATGTCAAGCATGCTCTCAGGCGGGTATGATCTGAGCATCTGGAGAGATGAACAGGTGTATTAACTGGAAAGAAAAAATGCTACGTTATGCCCGCTTATATCATAAATCTATGTACCGGCAACCCCACGCCATACATTCAGCCTTAGAGAATAAGCCCAGCATTCATTGTCGATGATGTATTGTACTTTTCCCGCAGCTGTTATATATATTTCTACTTTTCTATCCCAGAATGCCTTTGGATAGCCTCCAGCTACCAGGCCTAAACCTGTTGCTTTGAAAAGTCAGAGATGTACCGGCGCGTAAAAAGCTCGGCAAAGTCGGCGATTCTCTGATGAGTTGTGCGCGTCGTCGGCCATATCTCGAAGTGTAGGCTCCTTTAGCTGCATTGCATCATGGTCCGCTGGACAAAAAAAAAAAAGGTTCTTGGTTGACTTTTCTAACAGAATGCTCAGTCTTCAAACCTGACACACGTCTATCTGAGGTTTCGGACAGCTGAACCGCCGGGCGGCCGGTGTTATTGCCGGCACTTACTGACACCGTCTAAATGAAACTTTGATCAGCAACGCCAGGTAAGCTCAGCAGTGGCTACGTTGAACCTGCTGTGACCGATCGGACCGATCAAACCACAGCAGAAACAGGAGGGCGAGTGAATGCGGGAAGCATAAAAGGCAATTCGTCCAATGCTTTGTGTCACATCTCTCAACATTTTGTGGTGAATTCATCAGTCCAGTATCTTCACACCGGATAATTCTACAGCCGTAGATTTCTGCCCATTTACCAGTGTTCAGCACGGGTACGGAGGTAAGCGCGCCCTTCATGTAGTGAGGTGGAAAATAAAGGTTTGGAGGTTGGGTGTCAGTGATGGGGGCACATCTGACTTTATCATTGTACCATGCAAGGCTATTTATTATATTAAAGCAGGTAGAATGTTTAGCGTGTTCAAGGCTTGCTATGCTAACGGTTGCTAATTAGCATGCTCCACAAAAGCAGCTGAGGTTCATTTCCCATGAAATCAGCTAATGGCTAATGGATGGAGGTGCCCATTAGCATCCATGGCTTCCCTCCATGGTGGAGGGTGGTGAGTGTGTACTTGTTTATTTATACCCTTCCACCTTGACGCGGAGAGGCGTGCTCAGGGTGACTCGATGTGTAGTGACACCAGTAAGCCTAGTGGGCAGGAATTATTTTGGAAAAGGTCATCGTCGCTGATTTTCCTGGATAAATGTAATAATTCTAGGGAAGTGCCTGAAAAGAACACACACACACACACACACACACACATACGGTATATCTACGCAAAACAAGCGTGAGCGCATCAGTTTCTCATGACGTGTTCCGGACTCCCTGGAACCACAGTTACAGTTTAACCAGCTACTGTGGGAGAAACACCCGAGGTAACGGTCCCGAAAACGCTCGCCACAGACGACTGGAAGCGAACCCCGGAATGCAAAGCCGTGCTTGCGGGGACAAAAATCCAGTCCATGACCTTGACCTGTAAAAAAAGCAGGCCCTGCCTCGCAGCGCTCACTGGCTGTGGTTACCGAGAGCCCATTAGTCTCTGGCAGGCGCCGGGGATGCTGCAGCTCTCCCTGCCCGGTTTTAGGAATCTTGTTTAATCACAGAAAATCATCAGCAGTGGGCATTAGTTTGTGTAATCATGCATGTCTCCGGCTGCGGGAGTCAGCAGAGTGAGGAAACAAACTATGTCAAATGTTCATTATGGCTGCATTAGAGCTCTATCTGTGGGACAGAAAGTGGCAGGGTGGGAGGCCACAGTGACCCAGCTGCCATGCTGGATTAAGATGGATTAGTTGTTTGGCAGAAAAGTAATCCTGGGTGATTGCTGATTGGCCGCGAGCTCCCCGCGCTGTGATTGGCGGCCATGGCGGGAGAAAGGCAGTCCTCCTTCAACGGTCATCTCACCGCAACGCTCATTTGTTTCTCTTTATTCTGCCTGGGTTGTCAATTAACTTCCCGTGCTTCCGGTTCATTTAAACATGAAAGTCAAAGAGTGCGTGGGGGGGGGGAAATCATCGCATGAGCGGCGCAGCGCGCGAACACCCACAAGGACACCGCGTTCAACACCTGGCTGTTATTCCTCCGTCAGTGAATCAAACGGTTCCGACTGACGCACGAGACATCTTTCGTCTGGGACAATGCTCACGTATTCAGGCAGTCACCTGTAGCCTACACAGTGGATTTCTACACACTTGTTGTGTCGAGTGAACAAAAATGGCCTCTCTCTTTGCTGCCTTCTCTATAGTATGTTAATGATTCATGGTTTTTAAAGAGGGAGGTACTGAAGACTTCAGTGAGAGCTGCTGTATCCATCTATATGGGACTATGGGACTGTATGAAAATTGAGGGGGGGGGAAATCGTCGCATGAGCGGTGCAGCGCGCGAACACCCACAAGGACACCGCATTCAACACCTGGCTGTTATTCCTCCGTCAGTGAATCAAACGGTTCCGACTGACGCACGAGACATCTTTCGTCTGGGACAATGCTCACGTATTCAGGCAGTCACCTGTAGCCTACACAGTGGATTTTCTACACACTCGTTGTGTCGAGTGAACAAAAATGGCTTCTCTCTTTGCTGCCTTCTCTATAGTTTGTTAATGATTCATGGTTTTTAAAGAGGGAGGTACTGAAGACTTCAGTGAGAGCTGCTGTATCCATCTATATGGGACTATGGGACTGTATGAAAATTGATTTTTGGGAAGATTTTTGTAGGATAGGTCAAATTCTTTATTTTTACATTTTTTTAAAAAAAGATTCTTTTCTGTAAACTTTAGTACCACAAACTCATTTAACTCATGCGTGTGAAATCATGGCTTCAAATATGTTTTTACGCAGGTTCTTCTGCTCACTAATTGAGCTTTGGGTTGTGGTGGTCATCTACCACCAAGCTCCTCACCCTATCTCTAGCCCGGCCACCCAATGAAGGAAGTTCATTTCGGGCCACTCCAGAGTTGGAACAAGGATGGACTGTAAAATCGGACCCACAACATGTCCGGTACAATGTCCATTTTCTCATCACTTGTGAAACAAGACGCCCTACCCATGATACTTCAACTCCTTCGGTTGGGGAGCAGCAACTAGCTCCCAACCCGGAGGGAGCGTCCCACTGTATTCTGGCAGAGAACCATGGCCTCGCACTCGGAGGCGCTGAGCATCTTCGAACTCAGCTGAGAAATTGCCCCCAGTGGGTCACGGTCTGATGAAGCCAGAACGGAACCACATCATCTGCAAACAGCCGAGATGCAATCCCAAGGTTCCCAAACCAAAATAATGTTTAACCAAAAATAATTATTGACGCACACGTTGTATCAGCAGGTCAATAGGCATATAGAAACGCTAGCTGTGAATCAAATCACGTGTATTTGTATGTACACTGCCTTGCATGTTTTAGACCAGGGGTGCTCACACTTATACGCCTCATGAGCTACTTTTCAAATGACCAAGTCAAAGTGATCTACTGGTGGCGGCGGGCGCGCGGTTGGCAGCCCAACATACTGGCGGCAGCGGCTGCGGGCGCATGGACGGGAGGTGGATGGCCCACCATACTGCCGGCTGCGACAGCGGCGGTAGGCGTGCGCGCGCGAGCGCGGGGTGGACGGCTCTGCGATCGACTGGATCATGACTGGCGATCGACCGGTAGCTCGCGATCGACGTATTGCCCACCCCTGTTTTAGACGTTTCCTGCTCCAACGCCACCGCAGAGCTTGGCGACGAGCTGAACACTGGTCTAAAGCACATGTTATACAATGTAAGCTCAATGTGCCTCACACAGAAACAGTGTGACAGTATGAACAAAAAAAAAAAAAAAAGGTGAAACATGAATATATTAAATACAATTATTCATCCCACCAATATAAACCTGCCCACGAACACAGAGTGATGAAGGCATTAGCGAGTCACAGGCCTGTGAGAAGAGGTCCATCTTTGACAGCACTGTTGTACTACATCTTATGTCATCGCCAGTTTGTTCCAGAGAGTGGGGCCGGAATAACTGAAATCACCAGATTTACTTCCGAGCATTAGGACTGAGGGTTCCGGAGGGTTTCTAAGTATTAAGCAGTTAGACCATGTGACCAGAGTGACATATTTTGCGGACGATTCTGTACTTGTACTTGTACTGTTCTCGCCATCCTCATTCATCCGGAATAAGTCTTCATCTAATGTGCGACAAGTAGATGGTGTCCATGCTGGGGGCGAGGTGAGTGAACGGTGAACGGCCTTTGAAACCTTGACAATAAACTCGAATGTTAGCGATTGCCTTTGGCTGACTCGGCGCGACGCTATCGGGTCTGTACCGGGAGGACATGGTTACGGGTGTATTGATGGCTAATGCCGGCAGAGGCACAGTTAAGGCGTGCAGCCAGCAAGCAAGCCGGATATCAACCTGGCCATTTTTTTAAAAATCAGATTGTTTCCTTTTTGTTTATTTATTGCAACATTATTTTAATGTGCTTTTCTCGTGTAGAAATTCTTCTTCTTCGAACCCTTTGCGTCTCCATCTTAACGTTGACTCACTGCGTTCTGCCAGATGGATTTTCCAGTCACTGTGACTGACACCCACATAGATTTGGATAAACGCAGAGTGTAAATTCAGGGTGTGTAAGGATGTTTCGCCGCAGCTCCACTCCACGCTGGGATGTGGACCGGGAATTCGGATGTGGCGTTACATAAATTCATGGCCGGCGCAGCGAGTTCAGTTTCGCCCCGGACTAATGGCAGAATAAGAAGATGAAGACGCAAACTCAAAGACTTGACAAAGATTTAAATGTCTGTTAAGTCGCCGGAAGTTAACATACTGGTGATTGAGCCCTGTGATGGACTGCCAACTTATTCTAGCTGGGATCGGCTCCCGGGATGCATTTCCTGTTGCTGCAGCTTCACATTGAAAGCATTTGACTGAAAAACACAAGTTGACTTTTATGATGAAGTAATCAAAGTCAATGTAACGTGACAGCCGGCTATATTAACTGGCCCCGAATGAACTTACTGGATCATTTAAGCGACAGGATCATTTATACACATCGTGCATAATTCATCCATGTTTTCATCACTTGCATCCTTTCCTCGCGTCCTAGTACCCCCCGACGGAGAGTCATAAGGAAACCATGTGATCGTCCGATCACTAACTGATATCCAGTGAGGATGTGGCTCAAATGGTGTTGTTGGACTTGACGATGCCACATTGGGATTTTAATTCCTCAAAATATTCAACCTTGGAGGTTCATCCGCAAGGCCACAAAATCAGAGATGACGTCCTGTGAAATAGATGGGACGGGAGAATGTAACGGGATATGACGAGGAGAGAACTATGTGTGGTCACACAAAGACACGCTCTATTTATCGTACCGTAAATAGTCAAACGCGCTCACAACACTACACCGTGCAGTAGCAGCACTGTTGTCCGTGACCAAACAAAAAGAACCCCAGAATAGAAATCCAGTTTCGGATAAATAAAACAAAATCAAAATCTTCATCTAATCGGGTAAATGAAGGCATTCCTGCGGGTACTTGAGGAATGAGGAATATGAGTGGCGTCAGTTGGTGGCAACATTAACATGAATAAGTTCCCACTTTCAGGGAAACTAACTAAACAGGAAACGAAGACAAAACCAAAGACGAAACCACAATCACGCCACTGACCCGGCCACGCCTCGCCACCAGGAGAGAGGTGAAAACACACCTGAGTCGCAATTCCCTTACTTAAATTAGAACACCCGTCTTGAATAATTACAATACTACAAACTGTGGCAGGTGAATTCAGACCCTGCGCGCAAGTCGTAAGATTAAAAGACGCACATGCAAAGCGCTAAACTCAGAGTTGCAGTTCTAATAAAATCCATGTGGTTCAATCAAAAGAACTTGTAGTGGCACACGGACGCACAACTACTATGTACAAGTCCTGTACTATGATGGTTCAGTTTAGTCTTTTATATAAGTTACAGACTCCGAATAGAACAATTACAGGTTGCAAATGGCACACAAGAGACCCTGCTAACTAACCTCAGCCTTCTTTTGTTTCTCTCAGTATCTCTTCACATCGTTCAGCTGGAAGATGACCAGATGAGGTCAAAAGGCAAAGTCCTGGAAAGTTCTTATTGTTGCCGGGACCGGATCTACTTCAGGCCAGAGCAACCAGGCCTTTCTAACCAACTCTAAACTGTAAAATAACCCTGTAATCCTCAATAAAACAGAGGATACAACAACCAATAAAACAAGGCGTAGAAATTTATCGGTGACAGTCTCTGCATGAATGCTGCAACACACAGTCTTTAAAATGTAGCGAACCGCACACACACACCACAGTCAGATGCCAAAATATCGCAATACCACCAACGCGCTTCCGTAGTTCTTTTCGGGCGCTGAAATTGTCCAATAGCCGCGACCCGCGCTCAAAACCCGGCCGGCGCACGCCTTTCTCTTTTTTTCTGACGTGACACCCGTCACTCATTTCAATCTCAGAGCTCGCTCACAGCACCTTTACACAGACGTCATCACCGCTCTCCACACCCAACCCGCGCGCCTGGATCAGGTCGATGCAGCCCTGCGAAGGCTGAGCTGTGCCTGCTTACAGCAACGCAAAATGGACTCGAGGTGGACAAACAACACGCCTGCAAAATAAAGTGTTACATTCAAGCAATGCAAAGAGAAGTGGTGGAGATACTCGGGAGGAAAATCAACTCCCCCTTGTTGTGTGTGTGTGTGTGGTGTGTGTGTGTGTGTGGAGGTAAACAAAGCAGAGCGCTGTGGACGGCAGCATCGCACTCCTCCAGCAGAGCTTTCTTTTTTCTAAAACCTCTCCAAACACTTTGGCGGGGGCGGACAACGGTATTTGCATGGAGAGGCGGCGAGAAAACGAATTCAAGGCCAAACTGTGAAATCACGAGGAGTTTCCATCACTCATGCTAATGAGAAAAAAAAACTCCGTAAAAGCTGAACTGCTGGTGAACCGGAGCTCCACCCAGAAGCATCGTTCCCCCTCTCGTAGGTTTAACTTAATTCGCCTTCTTGACCCTGACAACACGCCCCGAGGATGCGGCTTCTCCGCGCGCTTCGCCGCTAAGACTAAAATTAGACACCACTGGTTGGAAACGAAGAATTCGATTACAAACACTTGAAGCCATCTGTCCTAAGTTTTACAGACATCTATCCGTTTTGGAATGACGACGGAGAAGTGTACAGGTGTAGATGAAGATTTGAATAAGATACGACAAATGTATGCTTCAATTAACCGCGGAAATTAGAAATAACTTGTGCTCAAGTTCAGGTGACAGGGCTCTTTAGAGGTCATAGTAATTATGACTCTTGTAACATGTAGAGATTGCTGTTTCCTAGAGACGGTCAACATTGGTTTCCTAACCTTAAAGCAACATTATGTAAGACCGGTTATTTTTAGCTCCCCATTTCCGAGTGCAAGTACCGCTAACGTCCGTCTTCCAGGCTTTTGTTTTGCGAGGCTCTCGCCAACGACTAAAAGTCATTCAAAGAGTTGCTCTTACCCGGTGGCTGCGTGCTCCTTTTCTTGTCTTGGCTTCCTCCATCGTCCTTGCCGGCCTCTTGGACTCCGCCACGGTCTGCCTCCAGTTCGGCCCAGTCACACGGCTCACCCGGTTCTGTCGCTCTGCAGGCCACTGAGAATTGATGTGAAAGAGTTGAAGGACGTCAGAGGGAAAACCGGAAAACATTTCTCCTCAAACTATGATCCAGTTTTCTCCTAAATCAGTGAAATAGCTGGTGGGGGGGGGGGGACGACAGAGGCACCGTGGTGAAAAGTCAGATGATCATCAAAGCAAATCATTGCGAGAGAAACCTAAATGTTTGAAACTAATTTCAAGACCTGCCATGACTCAGCGGTTGAGGAGGCTTTCAACACGTTCACGGCAATCCATCCAAACGTTGTCGAGATATTTCAGCGCGCACCAAAGCGGTGGACCGGCTGACCGTCAAACGCATCATATCGTATCTTGATATATGGCACCTTGCGTTAGCCAAGTGTGGCTAACGCAAGGTCAAGTGTGGCTAACGCAAGGTGCCACTGAGCACACCAGTCACCTCTGCTATATGCTGCACCGTGAATAAAGCAGTGTTCACAGCATAGCAAACATGCATTAGAATTGGTACAGCCATTCTAAAAACACAGTGTTATTACCTTGTTATGTTCAGATATCATTTAATGCCGTGCCGTGATCTCGAATGCCGGTTGCGTGTAGATCTGTTTTGCATTTCTTTCTCTAACTTGATGAGACCAGATGGACCAGGAATTCACAAATCCCCATAACGGAAAGTCATAATGATGGGAAAACTGTGCCTGATGTCTGATGAGATCATCATTAAATCATGGACTTGGAAAAACCTTAAAAAGACCAAATCGACAAGACAATTAGCTGGTGAGATGACGAGCCGAAAGAAACGAGACGGAGGAATCACGGACGCGTTTGCGGCGCACAAAATAGCCCTCCCAAGTTCCGGGAACAAGCGGGATGTTTCACGGTCGCTCAACTCTGCCGCGCAGCCTAAAGAGAGGGTCTGTCGTCTGACACTTTGATCTGAGGCCTCAGCGGGACTTACCTGACTGTTAAATCTAGCCTGCGCTTGCGGTTCAAAGCAGTCCGCGCTCACCCCATCAGTTTCCATACAAAAGACACAGAGCCCGGAGATGGACTGCTCAGTATTCACCGGAGCCCCTGCAGAAATGTTTTTCCCCTCTGCCATGTATATTTTAGCAGCATCATTTTTTTTTTTTTTTTTTGGCCTACATAAATAAATTTTTTTTGAAGGGATCTAAACCCCCCCCCCCCGAAGCCAGTTGCCTCCCGGTCTGCTGCATGGAGGGTTATTAGCCCATTTAAGTTTAGCAGGCAGGTCTGTGAGTGGTCGTAAACCTACAGAGAATATTAGAGAGCCAAGGCAATAAAGGCTCGGCTTAAAAGGGGGGCCTTCTAAAGAGACTCGACTCTGCTCCACCTGCAAGCATTTTTCTCCTGGTTAAGAGTTTTGTACAGTACGAGTAATCTTCCTGAACGCAACCTAGTGTCCCTAAACACCCACGTATTGATGTCTAATCAGCTTTTTAACTATTGACTAACTAAAGAACATTGAATATTGATGACTCGTGAGGTGTGATGCTGAGCACAGTCGGTGCGTAAAAGCGCCGTGATGTTAGCGCGTGCAGACCGTGGTATTGTAGGCCTGCGGTCTCCACGGAGCAACACTCGTTTCTGCTCTTTTCTCTCTGCTCGCACGGAGCAATCTGCGGCTAATTTGTCCGTCGAAGACTATTCCGGAGAGCGTCCGGGGGGACTCGCAGCATCGCGCGGCTGCGTTAGCTCACAAAGCATTCAATTGTTTCATTATCCTGAACGCCGGAGAGAGGAAACCAATCAGCTGGCTGCCCCGGCGTCTTTATCTCGTATCCACCGATAGATCCGCCAGGAGTAGCCCACAGTCAGCCCGTCTGATTTAAAGAATGACAGACCTGTTTCTCTTCTTTCATCTAAGGGCCCTATCTTCACTCGCTCACCCTTTCTACATCTCTCGACCTGATCAACCACCTTGACCCCTGCAAGTCTGGCTTTGTGAAGATCTTCCTCTTCACCCTCCGAGAACTGGTCTCTCAAAGACCTCAATCACAAGGTAACTTAGCCGTGTCTGATTCATGTGACTTCATTTCGGGGTTCCTCCAGGGTTCCGTTCTGGGTCCCCTGAGTTATTCGCTCATATGACTTTTCCCACTCGACATCTCAATCTCTGCTCTGAAACACAGATGGCAGCATAATATCTCTGCACACCCGTCCGTGACCTCGCTAGTAACTCCAACTGTAAATAACCTCCAGAACGCCGCAGTCCTGCTGATCCTCGCCCACACTACGCCGCTCACCGATTACCACCGATCTGATTCCAGACGTTGGTAATTCTCGCCTCCGCTCCGGCAAGGCTCGCCTCTCATAAAGGGTGATTCCTCATATGGGAGGTGGCAGCCATGACATGGACGGAGATGTGTGAAATTCAGCCAGTGTGACAGTAGAAAAAAAAAAATGAACAAATGACAAATGTAGTACATACAGCGAGGTGTGACTATCTTATATCAATGGCCCTGTGTAGATTAGTGGGATTCAGGCTGTCAGTCACAGCTGGTGGTTTAGCGAGCGTGTATGTGTGTGAAAGTGAGACAGATACACTGCTATTGAAGCGAGTCTTATCTGTACAGAAGCAGTATACTGGATTATTGATCATTTTTCTGCTATTGTGGCTGCTCCACTATTGAAACAGCCTCTCTTAAAGTTTCAGAGATACAGTTTTACATTCCTCTCTTTAAAAATAAAACGTACACCGCATTACATTTGGTATATTGCGCACACACAAAAAAGTCACCAGTTCATCGCAGGGCGCATAGAGACAGGCAACCATTCAAACTCAAATTCACACCTACGGCCAGTTCAGACGTCAGGCGGCGTCAAGCGTACGCTGTCCAGTCTTTCTTACTGTTATTGCCTCTTGACATTTGTCTTCCTTTGCACTACATTGTAACGGGTGTAATTAGAACCCAAATGCAGCACACGCAGGAAACAGTCTCTCTGGGCACAGGGAAAGTCCAGGGGCTTAGGCTGGGAACACCAGTCCAGTAAGCAGGTAGGCAGGAGTTGAGGCAGACGTACCAGGAGAAAGCCACCAGTAGCTGGGCCGACACCAGCTGGCAGAATCCAGAGGGATCAGAAACTCGTGGTCGAAGACGGAAGGCAGGGTCGGTTACAGGGAGTACAGCAAACAGGTTAGTCCAAGGCAGGCAGAGTCGGCAGCAGGAGATCAGTCCGGAGAAGAGTGCTGGAAAGTCTTGCGTGAGCATAGAGAACAATCTGGCAGAGAGTGAGTGAGCTGGGAGAGCTTAAATCCTAGCTTGATTGGTGATGGGAAACAGGTGAGTCAAGCAGGTGAGGGGAGTAGGTCTGATGAGGGGGGCGTGGCTGGCAGGTGAGTGGAGAGGGAACGGAAAATTACTGAGAGGCAGGTGAAAGGGGAGCAGACTGTGACAGAACCTCCCCCTCAAGGGACGGCTCCTGACGTCCCAAAAGATGAAATGCTGAGTCGGGAGGGTGGCGAGGGCCCGGAGGAGGTTAATATTCCTCTGAAAGCTCCATGTCCTCCTCCTCCCCTGCTTCAGAAGGTGCCTCCTCCTCCGAAGGGGTTTCCTCATACTCAGAGTTGTGGTCAGAGACCTCGGGTGAACAGGGAGGCGGACTGGTAGTACTCCTAGAGGGTGTGGAGGACCTAGCCGGTTGATCTGGGTGGCATCGATGGAACTCCCTGATGAGGGAAGCATCCAAAATATGCCGTGCAGGGACCCAGGACCTTTCCTCAGGACCATACCCCTCCCAATCCACCAGGTACTGGAGACCCCTTCCCCGGCGACGAGAACGAAGGAGACGACGGACGGTGTAGGCGGGACTCCCTTCGATGATGCGGGGTGGGGGCGGGGGAGGAGCAGCGGGGACCAGGGGGCTCTCACGGACGGGTTTGACCTTGGACACATGGAAAGTGGGGTGGACCCGCATGGACCTGGGTAGCTTGAGCCTCACTGCCGCAGGGTTGATGACCTTTTGAACCTCAAAGGGTCCAATAAATCTGGGAGCCAACTTCTTCGATTCTACGCGTAAGGGTAGATCCCGGGTAGACAACCACACCTTCTGGCCAACTTGAAAAGTCGGAGCTTTAGATCGACGACGGTTGGCCGTGGTGGAGTAGCGGTCAGTGGAGTGAAGAAGACTGGTTCGGGCCTGAGTCCAGGTCCTGCGGCAGCGACGGATGAAGGCTTGCACTGATGGGCAGGAAACCTCCTTCTCCAGGGCGGGAAAGAGTGGGGGTTGGAACCCGTAGGCGCACTGAAATGGAGAGAGTCCAGTTGCAGAGCTGGTCAGGGTATTATGGGCGTATTCCACCCACAGAAGCTGCCGGGACCAGGATGAGGGGTTTTGAGAGACCATGCAGCGTAAAGCAGTCTCCATCTCCTGATTCATCCTCTCAGACTGGCCGTTGGACTGGGGGTGGAACCCGGATGACAAACTGACGGTGGCCCCCACCAGCGTGCAGAACTCCCTCCAGAAAACGGAGGTGAATTGGGGCCCCCGGTCGGAGACCACGTCAGTAGGGAAACCATGCAGTCGAAACACATGTAGCAGAACCAGTTCAGCCGTCTCCTTGGCTGAGGGAAGCTTGGGCAGGGGCACGAAATGTGCCATCTTGCTGAACCGATCTACCACTGTGAGAATAGCGGTGTGGCCGTTGGACAGTGGCAGACCGGTAACAAAGTCTAGGGAGATGTGGGACCAGGGCCGGTGGGGCACCGGCAATGGATGCAGGAATCCAGCGGGGGCCTTGTGTGAGGGTTTGTGCTGGTTGCAGACTGGGCAGGCGTTCACAAACTCACGGGTGTCTTCAGCCAGAGTCGCCCACCAAAATCTTTGCTGCACCACCTCTTTGGTCCGCTGGATCCCAGGGTGACAGGTGAGCAGGGAGTTGTGGGCCCACTGGAGGACGTCGGACCGTAGGGGAGCGGGGACGAACAGGCGGTTAGGAGGACACGAGCTGGGCCCAGGCTGATCTTCTAAAGCTGCCTTAATCCTTTCCTCCACCTCCCAGCTGAGTGATGCTATCAGACTAGAGGAGGGGAGAATAGTGTCGGAACTGGCAGCCGAGTCCTCTTCTCTCAAAACTGCCGGGACAGGGCATCAGGCTTCACGTTGCGGGACCCCGGCCGGTAGGAGAGAGAAAAGTTAAATCTGGTCAGAAACAGAGCCCATCTGGCCTGTCGGGAGTTCAGCCTCTTGGCTGACCGAATGTATTCCAGATTTTTGTGGTCGGTCCAGACCAAAAACGGCACCGTAGTTCCTTCCAGCCAGTGACGCCACTCCTCCAGAGCCAGTTTGACTGCCAGAAGCTCTCGATTGCCGATGTCATAATTCCTCTCAGCCGGGGTCAGTCGTCGGGAGAAGAAGACGCATGGATGGAGCTTCTGGTCTTTGGCTGCCCGCTGGGAGAGCACCCCTCCTACTCCCACGTCAGAGGCGTCCACCTCCACCACAAATTGCCTTTCTGGGTCAGGCATTTGGAGGATAGGGGCTGACGTGAACTTGGCTTTGAGGGACCGGAAGGCCTCATCGGCTGCGGATGACCACTGGAATGGCACCTTGGAGGAAGTCAGAGCCGTGAGAGGAGCAGCTACCATGCTGTAACCCCTGATGAACCTCCGGTAAAAGTTGGCGAAGCCCAGGAACCGTTGCAGTTGTTTGCGAGAGTCAGGAGTGGGCCAATCTGAGACAGCTGACACCTTGGCGGGGTCCATCTGGATGCTCCCAGGACCCACGATGAAACCCAAGAAGGACACAGAGGAGGAGTGAAACTCGCACTTCTCTGCTTTGACAAAAAGAGAGTTCTTAAGGAGCCGCTGCAGAACTGCCTGGACATGGTGGACGTGTTCCTCCTTGGTCTTGGAAAAGATCAGAATGTCATCCAGGTAAACAAACACGTACTTATTCAACATGTCCCGGAGCACGTCATTGACCAGGGCCTGGAAGACAGCAGGGGCGTTGGTGAGGCCGAAGGGCATCACTAGATACTCGTAGTGTCCGGTGGGGGTGATGAAGGCTGTCTTCCACTCATCCCCCTCCCGGATGCGGACCAAATGGTAGGCGTTGCGAAGGTCCAATTTGGAAAATATGGTGGCCCCCTCCAGGAGCTCAAAGGCAGAGGAGATGAGAGGAAGGGGGTGGTAGCGGTTCTTGACAGTTATGTCATTCAGGCCTCGATAATCAATACAGGGCCGAAGAGATTTATCTTTCTTCTGGACGAAGAGAAGAAGCCAGCACTAACAGGGGACGAGGAGGGCCGGATGATGCCTGCTGCCAAAGAGTCATTAATGTAGGTCTCCATGGCCTCCCTCTCCGGAGCTGACAGTGAGTACAGGCGCCCCCTAGGAGGAGTAGAGCCGGGGTGCAGGTCGATGGCACAGTCATATGGCCGGTGTGGGGGCAATGAGGTTGCCTTAACCTTGCTGAAGACCTCCCTGAAGTCATGGTATTCCACCGGCACCCCTGACAGGTCAGGTAGAGGACTGGGGACAGCGGGACAGCAGGGGAGCAGCTGCTTGTTGGAGACACACTTGATGACAAGATGACCCCCACCCCAGGATTGACCCCGTCGCCCAGTCGACATGAGGGTTATGGCGACGGAGCCACGGGAATCCCAGGATGAGAGGGACTCGGGGAGACTGCAGAATGTGAAACTGGATTGTCTCGTGGTGGTTACCGGACATAAGCATGCGGATGGGTGTGGTCTGGTGAGTCACTTTCCCCAGGAGATGACCATCGAGGGCATTGACAGGAACCGGGGCAGGCAGTGGTATCCCGTTGATGCCTAGTTGCTGGGCCAGGTCCTTATCGATGAGGCTGACATCGGAACCAGAGTCAATGAAGGTGGCGAGGGTTTGGGAACCCTCCGCCAGTAACAGCTGAACATGGCATAAGGATCGTTGTCGGAGGAATAGTTCAGAGGGACGACTCACCAGTACTTCCCCCTCTACTGGTGAGTCCGGCCTTTTGCTGGACACTGTGAGATGAAGTGACCTGCTTGACCACAGTAGAGGCAGAGTCTCCCCTGGCGACGGCGCTCCCGCTCCTTAGGAGTGAGACTGGTGCGGCCCCACCTGCATGGGTTCGGCCTCTCTCCCCTGATGACCACTAGAGGTACCCAAAGTCTCTGGAGGAACATGTGGTCGGCCCAGCAAGCGCTGGTTTGCCTGTCCTTGCCGCCTCTCTTGGCGTCTTGCCTGCACGCGGCGATCTATCCGGGATGTAAGTTCAATAAGTCCATCCAGAGAAGAGGGAAGGTTGTGAGAGACCAACTCGTCTTTAATGTAGTCCTCCAGACCCCGCAGAATAAGCGTCGCAAATGGCAGCCTCGTTCCAGTAACTCTGACGGGCCCTGATGCGGAACTCAATGGCGTAGTTAGCAACAGTTTGTTCACCTTGGCTCAAATCCATCAGACCCCCTGTGACATCTGGACCGATGGATGCTATGCCGAACACCTTACGAAGCTCCGTGGTGAAGGCTTGGAAGGAGGAGCAGGCCGTGGTCTGGCGTTCCCACTCTGCTGTTCCCCACAGGCGGGCTCGACCTGTCAGGTGGTTGATGGCAAACGCCACTTTGGCCTCGTCTGAAGCGAAGGTCTGGGGCTGCAGAGCAAAGAGGATGGAGCAGTTGGTGATGAAGGGGGTTACAGCCTTCCGGATCTCCAGCGTATCGTTCTGGAGGTCCCCACCCGGGGCTCCGGCAGTAAACCCGAAGGAATGGGAACAGCAGCAGGTGGGGGGTGGTGCCGGCGGAGCAGCAGCAGCAGATTGGGTAATGGCTGCTGCCAGCTGCTGGACCTGGTTAGCTAGCATAGCTAACCCTTGTGTCTGGTTCACCGTAGCCTGCTGGATGTCAGCTGTAATGAAGGCGAATCTTTCCTCGTGTTGCTGAAGTGCGTCTTCGATCCTCTTGAGCCGGGACTGCGGCGAAGAAGGGTGCGCTGGGTCCATTTCTGGCCAGATTGTACTGTAACGGGTGTAATTAGAACCCAAATGCAGCACACGCAGGAAACAGTCTCTCTGGGCACAGGGAAAGTCCAGGGGCTTAGGCTGGGAACACCAGTCCAGTAAGCAGGTAGGCAGGAGTTGAGGCAGACGTACCAGGAGAAAGCCACCAGTAGCTGGGCCGACACCAGCTGGCAGAATCCAGAGGGATCAGAAACTCGTGGTCGAAGACGGAAGGCAGGGTCGGTTACAGGGAGTACAGCAAACAGGTTAGTCCAAGGCAGGCAGAGTCGGCAGCAGGAGATCAGTCCGGAGAAGAGTGCTGGAAAGTCTTGCGTGAGCATAGAGAACAATCTGGCAGAGAGTGAGTGAGCTGGGAGAGCTTAAATCCTAGCTTGATTGGTGATGGGAAACAGGTGAGTCAAGCAGGTGAGGGGAGTAGGTCTGATGAGGGGGGCGTGGCTGGCAGGTGAGTGGAGAGGGAACGGAAAATTACTGAGAGGCAGGTGAAAGGGGAGCAGACTGTGACATACATAGCCTCAACCGTAGAACTTGCATATTCCTACATCTAATCCCAACGGTGCCACGTTCTAACTGATTTTCATACTGCACATAAATTAAACCCAAGGCTTCCTACAACATGGAAAATAAAGGGACGGCAGGTGGCTCGGTCCATAGGGTCTTGGCTTGGGATGCAGGATTCTGGGGTGAAGTGTGGAATAGAGCATGAAACGGGCCTCAGAAGTCAGGCCTGACCCGGCCGGGGGCCCAATGGAATTCGGCCCAATCCCAGCCCGTTTTGATTGACAGCTTTTTAGAGCCCTAACCCGTTATTCAAATGTGCGCATATGGCATATCAGTCAAGAACGAGTCATTCGTGCTGTACGTCGCCGGCTCAACCAACACGAAGTCACCACAGGCTAACCGCCATTTCACCTCCTTGGCACCTCCTTAACGCAAGCCCGAGCCAGGCGGGGCCCGATTCAAATGATAAAAATGATGCCCGAACCCAGGCAAAGATTCCCAGCTCTAGTGTGGAAGTCTGTGGGAGCTAACGTAGCATTTCTGTTACTAACTTCTTAGCTGATTCTGAGGGCGCATGTAGCCGCCCAAGCAGGTCGTCTGCTATGACTAAAAACGGCCGAGAACATGAATTTGACTGCCTGTGGCGACCTCCTAACTTTTCCTTTCATGACCTCCTCCTAATGACTTCTGAGCTCTTTGGTGATCCGTTGACTTCTCGTCGGTTCAAAAATGCAGGGAAACCTCAGCACATCGTTCAACGTCATTCCCACCAGCCTCGGCTGTGCTCTGTGTGTACTTTGCGCACTAATTAGATGGTGAACATGGTAAACGTCGTACCTGCCAAACGTGTTGACGTTGTTAGCATTTAGCTCAAAGCACCGCTGTGTCCCCCGTGAACGCCCTCCAGAGCCGTTAGCGTGGCTGTAGACTCATACATCACTTTCCGACCCGTACTCTGGTGCATTTTGTCTGCAGAAGGGGAGAAAAATGACTTTTACGTCCGCTCAGTCCTCTTTAAATGGACTTTTTACAAACAAACCAAGAGTGACAAGACTATCTCACTGACTGGATGGTTTCGGTGACTCCTCCATCATCATTACTTGTGTGGACCACGTGGGGAAATCAAATTCAGTGACCGAGGGTAGGTCGTGCAGCACCTAAATGCTTCTCGCGCCTTGATTCCACTAGCCTGGGAAATCCCACGCTGCCTTGCACGATCGTTCCGATCCGAACGACAGGATGGAAACCCGGGCCAAAACACTCGCCTGAGGTAGGGAGCCAATCAGAGGGCGGGGAGGGGTGGAAAGGCGATGACGTGCAAGACTCGACAAACAGAAGATTGTAGGTTTACTGTTTATTGCGAACCAATCTTTCAATCAATCGTCCGTCGCGATTTCTGTCACTCTAAATACGTCATCGGGTACAACTGACACGATTGGCTATAGACTACGTATACGCCAAATGAGAGACATTCGAAACGCCCAACAAACAGCCATGGGCGGTCGTTAACCACACCTCCCCTACGAAAAATGGAGTAGGTGGTTCCCAGACTATATCTCACTTGTGATATGGTCTGGCAATAGCCAGGCTATGATTCCACCAATATGGCTTTGTGATGTTGTGGCCATGATCCATTCTCCAGGCGGCTTCATCCCCGACCCAGTGCCAGACTTTGTTAACTTGCTCAGAGCTGGTTTCCTTGGTTTAAGGAGAGTGCTTCTAGGTCTACGAGTAAGCATGCTATATGGTTCAAATGTTCCGGTTTGATCCATTGAAATACCGCGTGGAACCTGACTGACAGCTCTCAAGCCAAACAAACTGACCATTTGTTGGTTTAAACCGATGCAAACTGGTTAGGCACTCAGGCAAACATGGTTATAGAAGATAGTTTCGGAAATAATCAACAGGCTGGACTCACGTAGCAGTCAGAGTTCAAATATCTAAAAGGAAATAGTCATGAACTTGCAGCCTTGAGGCCCAGCACAAGAGGTCTACAGTTTTATCATGATTTTTCTTCTCCTCCATGACCATCGGTGTCCATGTCAAGCAAAACTGTATCCCCGATGACTTCAAGAATTTCAGGCTCCTGCCATCCTTCTTTCCCACAGGCCGAGTGCGAGTCATAATGGATTTATTGGTGACATTTGCTGCCTCAAAACCAGGCGTCCGCTTCAGTTTCCTGGAGTCAGAGGGAGCGCTGTGTGAAAGTATATTAAGGAAGGGAGCAGGCACGGGAGGGAGGAGGGGTTGGAGGGGGTTAATCAGCCACAGTCAACTAGGCTCAGGACAGCCCATCAGTGGCATTCGGCAGCCCTGGCCCACTTCTCCCCACTGAGAGACCATTTATGGGCCTCGCGACGGGGGGGAGAGGACATGCATAAAACAAGGCTGCGCCCCTGGGGTTAGTGTGTGGACGGGAAGCATGGGTGCAGAAAATTCACTGACACAGAAAGCCTCTTATGGAAGCGGGGAGGGCGAGCAGAGGGGAGAGGCGCCGCCGGACACATGGAGGGGATGATGGATGCCCGGCGCTTCTCAAAGTGGGGCCCAAGGACATGCAGAGGGGTCGGAGAAGGGGTTCCGAAGGGTCCTCGGTAAAACAGCAAATGTTTTTATTCACTCGCCATTTATTCTTTGATTATAAAAAACATAATCGAACCACATTTTCAAACGCTAACCATGTCCCATGTGATATCTGTCATTTAGCCGCACTCTCCTCCGGGGCTTTTCTCTTTTTAATGAACTCCATCTCAGCACCAACCTTTCCTCCCTCTCGGTTTTTCTCCACATGCAATCCCCTCTGACGGAGTTGTTGTGTCGACGCGGAAGTGTGTGTGTGTGTGTGTGTGACCGTGTGCAATGACAGGCAGAGATCATACCATGAGGTTCCACTGGCTTCGTTTTCAATCAGCTGGACCCCCTGACGGCCAATCCGGTCCTGGATCCGTCACACAGATCAGGGCGTCACCCCCCCCCCCAACTCAATTACTCCGTCATTCAACTAAAGGCAGAAACAGAAGACAGGTGGGTGCAGAGAGATGTGAAACAAATACTTTGGTTCAAACCGTGGCAGAAAAGAAGTCCGGACAGTGTGTTGTCTAACCACGTCAGAAGGCCAATGTGTTTACAGCTGCTCCGAACAGCCAGGTGGCCAGCGAGGAATGAGGGCGTATTGGCTGGAAGCAGGCGAGGGTCCGATCCAGAGCGAGTGGGAGCGAACCCAACACGAGCGTGGACGGACAGGCGGCAACAGGCTGACTGACAGACAGACAGGCAGGCAGGCAGGCAGATTGGCAGGGCGCTAAAAAAAAAAAAAAGTTACTGAATCAAAGTTACCGCGATGTCACGCAAGTGAGGAATCAAGTAGAGTACGATTACAGGCGTGACTGCACGATCTGGAAGAACGAGCCGGGTTTAAACACTGAGGAGGTTGGCATTGATTGAGCTGATCAGCTCCAGGTGTGTTGGATGATTGGCAGCAGTACACTCACACACACACACACACACACACACACACACCTACACACACAGAAGCAAACTGGGAACAAACATGAGACAGGAGGAGGAGGAGGAGAGAACAAGAAAAACAGAGGGAGGAGGAGAAGTCTCCCAACAGACAAATGTTCACCGCTAATGTGATGATTGCGCACGTGTGTTGCACAAAAAGTGAAAGAAGTGGTTGTGCGACAACTGGAAACAGAGCGCTTGAGGGAAAAGTTCAGGCTTTCCACCCTCGCACACTGGATGATCACTGCGTGGCGTGAGTCTGAAGTGATTCCACCACTCGGCCTCGGGTCTACAGGCATGCTAGCCGCTCATGGCGGCGCCGCACTTTGAGCTAAATGCTAATGCTAGCATGCTAACATGCGCAGAGCGTGCTAATATTCACTGGGTTGCCAGGTTTTCGTGTTCATTTGGAGGGAGATGAAGTCAGGACATTGTGACACGACCCACCACAAGGGTCAGGGTCAACTCACCTGAAGCCAGAATTGGGCCAAAAGTTCCACGGATTCACAAGTTTAACGCATTTATAGAAGAAAGGTCTCCGGACATCATAGCCCAAAGGTCATTTTAGAGACTGGTTTTCTGCATTGTTGTGAATTCATGAACTTGTTGCCAAGATATGAAGACTGAAGGACAGCCGAGCAACGGGCCCTGAAAAATGAGAATCTCGGGAGAATCTGGGGCGTGCTGGCAAGAGGCTCCGTCTGAACAGTAAACGAGGAAAACCGCATTGTTCGGAGACGGCGAATCCTGCTGGACGACAAAACGGAGCCGCCCGGTTCGATCCCCCTCCGGTCTGCGTGTTGAAGTGTCCTTGGGCAAAATACTGGACCTGGAAATAATAGACTGGATGTACTGTATGTAAAGCGCTTTGAGTGGTCGGAAGAATAGAAAGGTGTGATATATACGTACAGTCCATTCACCATTTATTTACCATTTTAAAATGCCAGCCGAGAAAATAAAAGAGAGGCGAAAGAGCTCTTATCTGCTCTGCCTGAACTTGTCATATTTTTCCATATTATATTTCATATTCACATTGTGTCAAAGGTCCTTTCACACGTATTTACTGATAAGACTACAAAAGCCATTCATCTTCTGACTGGGCAGCTAAATTAAGCTGCCTGTCCGCTGGACTTTAACTCGATGAAATGATTTGTTCCAAAGTTTCAATGTCATCAGGAATGCCGCTGCAGGGCTGAGTCATGAAAACCCGTGAATGAGTCCGGGGTCACGTGCCCCTCAGTAAATATTGCACTCTAATCACAATATCCTCCTTTTTAGGGAGCATTCCAAACACACTCTTGCCTCCGTGGCCTCTTTTTCGGGTACACCGATGCGCACCGATGACGTGCCAAATGTTCTACGGGACGTGACACTACCTCAGATTCGGCCCGCTGTTTTTCCCATCGTGCTGCTGTTGCACTGTACCGCTCCATCTAAACTGCACGCAGGTCAGTGTTCTCTTTTTGCATCGCGACGTAAATGGATTACTGTACGAGAAAACGTGCGGCCTGGGAGTGTCAATGACGCGCACGGATCTCACAGTCGCTGGGCAGCCCGATGTCCACCGCGCTCAGTTTTCGTGCGTTAGCACGAGAGCAAATGACGATTCAACTGAATCAGACATTTATGCAGTGCTAAGCAGAAGTTATCTGATGACACTTCACTTATAGAGCAGATCGAGACGGCACTCTCTATAATATCTTATAAAGAGACTCAACAATGCCCACCATGAGCAAGCACTTGGCGACAGTGGCAAGGAAACACTTCCTTCAAGAGGCAGAGCAAAATATTAATGCTATCATAAATGTGGCATAAATATAGACTGATTTTTGATTTGCCTCAATTATAAAAACTAATATTGATTGGCAAAGGCTTTACAACAGACTGTGTGACACACTGAACATGCAACACGCAGGACCTGTTCCAAGAGCTGAGGATGCTCCGAGACATAATTACAAAGGGAAATAACTGCCTCAAACTTTTCATTTCTAAAATGTGAGGCTGCACACAGAATTCTTCTTTGCACATCATTTGTATGTGTATGTGCACGCGCGCAATGCAGATAAACGTATTTTCCACAAGGCGGGCTGCACAGTTGAACGCGAATTAGAATGGGTCTCGTGTGCGCGCGTGTTTGCGCGGGTCCTCGCGTTATCGTCTCCCCTTTTTGCAATCCCTCGCTCTGTATTTGTTCTACCGTCGTATTTTTCCTCACTTCCCGTGACCTTCATCTCTCGGCTGGCGTCATAACCTCAGCAGGATCATGTAACAGCCACATGGACTACAGATGAATGGTGTCGGTATCTTAGTGGGGGGGAAATAACTGTTTGTAACAGGAGTTGGTGACGAATGGCGCGGCCCGCCTTATGGTTATATGACATAGAGCTGTAGATTTGTCATTAGCCACCCAGGGAATCATGAGGGCCGAGTGGACTGGCTGTCGGATCCATTGGACATTTTCTTGGAATGGCTTGATGAGTTTTGGGGAGCGATCAATACGCCCACTGCCTGCCATCCATCTGTAATGCCTCCCTCGCTTCATCCCTCACGTCCAGAGGTCTACATGTTTCCCACTAACCATGCCGCATCTCCAGACGAGGGCTCTCCATTCTAATACATACTAACTTCCCCTCCAATAAACCAACAGAGGAGGAGGAGGGGTACATAGAGAGAGTTTCCTTCATTAGGCAGCTGGGGGAATCTTAATCAAAAAGCTATTTGCTCTCCGCAATTGATTTGTGTCTCGGCGTTCGGATATTGGAGTGAAAATTCCCTCCGAACTGGGTGTCCTCCTTTGCGTTACAGGTGATTAGAGGAAATGGAGAGTCTGAATCCATAATCGCAGAAATGGCACGTCACTCAGAGAAGTTTCATCTCAGAAACACCCAAAAAATTGCCTCGAAAATGACGACAAATGGGCGTTTAGCTCAGTGGGTAGAGCAGCCGCACCCATGTGGGAAGGCTCAGCCCTCGCCACGGAAACCCAGGGTTCAAATCCAACCTGTGGCCTGTTTCCTACATGTCATTCCCCACATTCCTGTCACCTCTTCTGCTGTCTCTGTCGGAAATAAAGCTTGAAAAGGCCAAAAGATATATAGAATGTATATATCTATAAAGGAAGCCATATTGTGGAATAAACTCTATATCATTTCCTTTGATATAATTCACATGAACCTCGGATATAAAGTCAGATTTCACTCTGCTCTGTGCTGTTTTTTTTGCTATGACGCCCACATGTTATGTCATTGTTTGTTGGCTATATTATGTAAGCACATGGCATTAGAAACAGTTACAATCAATCAGAACTTCTATGCAAAGATGCCCTATATGTATATATATATATATATATATATATATATAAGATGTGTGTATATATATATATATATAAGATGTGTGTATATATATATATATATATATATATATATATATATATATATATATATATATATATATAAGATGTGTATGTGTATATATATATATATATATACATATGCCTGGGTGATCAAACAAGCCATGTGCAACAGCACCTACCCGTCAAAGCGCCATGCTCTTAATCCAGCATGACCTTAAAAACAAGTTAAACATGTTTATTTCTGTTGTGAAGGTGGACATTTGAACATAGGGACTTATGGAGACCGACTCACTTATGGAGCCAGCCCCGAGTGGACAACAAGAGGAACTGCAGATTTTGACCACATTGACTTCACAGCAACAGGGGTTGCCACTTGTTTGGGAACCATTGAATTTGTAGTAAAGTGAAATGAACATTGATTCAAGTTTTAATAACAATAATATATATATACATATTTTGCAGTATTGACAGTTGGAGTCAACTAGCGGTCCAGGAAACATTAAGAAACCCAAAGCACTCAGTAAACAATCACTTGAAGAAGTCCAGTATTCTCTAGAAATACTAAAATAACAACAAACAGTTCAATCATTTTGCTCCACCTGCAGCAGAACTACAAGATGTCATTTCACTCTAATAATAGAATATATAACGTTCTGACAGCTAGCTGTGCGATTACCGAGTGTCCATTTAGACATGTCTATTATCTAAAGGCAGTGTGCTATTTCGTTTCTGAGCGCCTTCACTGTCAGCGCGTTAAGTACAACATTGCAAAAACATCGGAATATATTCAGCAACGCACACAGACAGATTTGATCTCAAAACAATTTTCCAAAAGACATTTTTATAATGGAAAATATCTTTTTCAATATGAAGCAGTGAGCTCATGCGGCGCGACTGTCTGCTGCCTCTTGAAATGTAAATCAAGTCAATGGCTGTGTTTGATTGATCTATCATTTAAGACAGTAGAGAGGGAGGTTTAAATTAGGTATTGAACCAGCCCTCGGGCTAATATCATCCATCGTTTAACTGCACTCTGACAAGCCAGACCACAAGACGATATATAAATGACTATATCATTTGTTTGGAGCTGATCCTTCAACGGCAACGGGCTGTTGATATACAGTTAAGCCGCATTACCCCAAAAATGAGCTGGACTCGAATCTGTAATCACCGTATGGTTATGTAACAACGCGATGCTAATATGGAACAGATGTAAGCGGGATGACGGAGCGCCGCACACACTCTGTGAACTCGGACGGAAAGAGTTGAGGCGTCATGCTTCATTTAGCTTTGTTAGAGATCACTCAAGCTGTGATTATTAAGACGACACTTTCATGCATGTACCGGAATTTGAGTTTAAAATAATAATATATTCCTTCATGAATAAATGAACGAACTAATGAATAATCTGATGGGCTCATTTGATTAAACGGCCCTCCAACAAGATTCTCAGTAAGCTGGTGACTGCTTCACTTGGAGTATGCGGACGTATGGCGCATACTGACACCGTCAGCTACAGTAGGTACTCTGCAACTTATAGTCCAAGTTAAGTAAGAATAAATCTGAGTTGTCAGACAAAGAAGAAGAAAGTGTTATTACACCACCCAGCCAAATTTGAGTCATTACAAATATCGACAAGTTTATGAAATCAGGTGTCAAAATCGTGTTAAAATGAGTTCTCAGCTCCAGGACGTGGGGGGGCGTGTTCCTCTGAATACGCTGAAGCCACGCCCACTCGTGGGAGCAGTCAAGCCGCCATTTTGAAGCGACTGAATAGTGTCGGATGAGTTCAGAAAAAAAACGACGTGACTAACTCTGAAACACTCCGAGCTGAGACGAATTCCTCTGTATCTCTCTGCTCAGGGCGGCCTCAGCGTGTCATCGAGCCACCCTTTAAGCACCGCCCACAAAATCCTGAGACTGAAAACTGGTGGTGTTTTAAGCAATGTCATGGTCACGTCAGCTAACCTGTGTCCCTCATGGTCATGCTCTGAGTAATTTGAACAGTCTCCAATATCAATGGCACGTAAATTCAAACGTTTCCAAGACGATAAAGAGGTTTATTAAAGATATTAACAAAGATTTCTTTGGCCACCTCCACTGTCATAGAGGAAACATTGGATATATGTGTTGGATCCATACTCACACACGATATGTAATGTTGATTATACCCTGCCAGCAGCGCACGCTGGGCAGTAATCACTGAGCCTCCCACGTGGAAAAGTAGTTTTATTCACAGCGGGCAAATGCAGAATCAATACACGACTCCATGATCAATATGTGGCCATGTCACAGCCACATTAACCAAAATCTCATATGAACTGTGCGCCGGTGCTTTTCGAAAAGACCGTCCAGTGATCTGACATGGAGTATGTGCTTCGACTGCTCCCATATTCCCAGACATGTCACAATAATAATAACCAGTTTTTGTGGTTTTATTGATCGATGCTAACATTTTAATAACTGCCCTTCATTTACGACTTCAGGAGGGTTCGTCCGACAAAACCGAAAGTGAGCACGCTCTGCACGCATCAGCTTTCGCACTAGAAAACACACGTGACTGCACGGTCACAGTGAATCAGAGGTCAACGTGGAACCAAGTAAAGGAAGAATCATGTGCGAAAGATGGGTTTATAATTGAGATCACTTCATTTATCTGACTAATAATAACAATCTGTTTACATAATTAGGTTTAAGTGTGGACAGAAGTCGCAAACCTGTCCACCTCTTAGTAACACAGACACCGAGTGAGATGTTGACTCTAATTTAGAGCAATAATCGCCCAGAACGTTTTTGCTTTGACAGCTTGTTAACAGCTGATTCAGACAGATGATACGTTCACCGCTGTTGTGTCTGGAGCGAAAGGCAGACAGGCGGCCTCTAAAACACCTCTTACAAACTTCTTCCATCTGAGGCTTGAAATGACTTCCCATCCTTGCCTCGGACATTAGAGTGAAGAACGCTGAGGGGCAAGCGGGCCGGCGCTTTCGCAACCGGGAGAACTGGTTCAGTTCTGCGGACCGATACGCAGAACTTTGGCTTTTGAAGCGAAACCTCCGCTACTTCGGCCCCTCGGAAAAGCTCGAGAGCCAGATCTCAAAACTACGCGGCCGCCTGAAAGGTGGCGTCGAAAAATGGAAAGACGGCACTCTAAAAAACAGAAATGAACAACAGATTGTGCTGAGATGAAGTTTAATATTTATCGGAAGCCAGCTACGGATGACTAATGGCTTATTTCCCTTTCATCTTCCTTTCTCCGTCAGTCCAAATACACTTTCAATCCCGCGGGATTATTTCACAAAATGAGCTCTGCAGCGAGGATACGGCAACAAACGCGGCCCCGCCGCCCATTAGAAAAACACAAACATTCCTTCAACTTTTCCTTTGCTCGCACGATGAGACCGCTGTGACGCGACGAGGAGCAATGAACTGAGTCAACCGAGAGCGTTCCCGACCTCAGATACACGCAGCTCGCAGTGGTTTTTTTTTTTTTGACGCCGTTATCTGCAGATCACAAGAGGCAGATTTCTGGAGATGACAAGATCATTTATCAGGAGGAGAAATAACTGAGGCGCGGCCGACTGTGAAGTCTTCTAGGAATGAAGACGCCCGACGCCAAAGTTATCTCCGCTGCCCGCGTTAGAGCTTGATTGAATAGCGCGCGACGCATCGATCTATGACAGGATCTGCAGCTCAACTCAATCGTTGTGGTTGTCTATTAACGCTGCGCGGGGCGTGCCTGATCTCTGATAAACATTAGAATAACTAACAGGACACAACCTTTTGTTTTCTTGTCACAATATGGCGTGACTATCTCATCATCTCAAGATATCAATGATTGTTTTTCTCAAGATAACGAATGAATGAACTCGGGATCTGGAGATAACCGCGTAAAAAAATAAAGGACCACCTTCACATCTGTTACAACTCTGAATCTATAGCACCAGGGCAACACTAATGACAACACACACCCAAATCCATTTAGAAATATGCGCCGTGTAAGTAGTTGACCCAGGACCCCGCGACAACACTGGTCCCACCTTGGGTCCCTCGTCTTTGGCTTGATAGGCGCACATTCCCAAAGACATTAGCAAATGAGAAAGAACACGGCGACGGGACACATTAAAAATGAATTAATGAAAGAATCATGAAAGTAACATCGCATAATAATTACAGCTTTAAATCTCCAGGTGTGAATGTAAGAGGTGGATAGTAACATAAAACCGGTTCTGCCGCATTAGTGCATCCATGAGGGACATTCTGTCTTAATGTGTTGTGTACTGTAGATGAGTTTTGTAGATGAATGACATGAGATGACACACACGGAGAGCAACGATCCAGAATCTGTCTCTGCGAGGTAAAAGCGTAATGCGCCGTGATGCAAAGCGTTGATGGGGCAGCATGACCACGGTCAAGGACAGACCTGAAGGTTGACCGCGCAACGGTTTTACGGTTGAGTGAAGACAGACCTCCTTTCATTTGATACGGGAGGCAACGAGAGAAACACACGCAGGAGTTCAGGAACGCCTGTAGTTACACGAAAGTAGCAGTGACACAGGAAACATTCTAGGAAACTATTAAGAAATAGAAGAATCTAACCCCACAACATATGAACTGTAGAACTTCAAACCGTTCAGTGTCCCAAGACAGTCATCGACCTCATATTGTGCTTGACCTTGTAGTATATTTTCTCCTTATATGTCATTGATCTTTCCTAAGATTATAGCTAATTATGAGGTGCATCTGAAGGGCATATTTGTAAGGATCCGCAATGGCTCCTCTCTTTGTGAAGCCGAAGTGCTTGTTAGTATTTACGATCTCTAACGTGGGAGGATGAGGTGCAGCTCTGTTAGAAAACACAGTCCATACTATTGACGGCTCTCGTGGGAGGATAGTGTGTGGTCCTGTGGAACTTCATGTCTTTCTCTTCTTAAAGTTATACAGTACGTGAGATGACCTTTGGCCATCTCTCTTGGTACTGCAACAGATGTGGTAAAGTAAATCATGAAAGACAACGATGGAAGGGGGCTCCTTTTCAATTCATGTTTATTCAAGACGTCTATGGATATAAGACCTAGCCCTGGAGAAGAGTAGTGGGACAATGTAGGGAATTGGGACAATTTGGCATAAGGATTTGAAGCGATGCATCTCAAACTCACTTGTTTTCTTTGAATAAAGTCCTGGTTATTCAAGTCGAGACGAGTTGCGGCTCTTTTCTTTTCAAGCATTCACAGACCGACTTCGGCAGCCATGGAAAAAGTCACAACAACCTCGGAGCATATCTCGCCCTCGCTGTGAGCTCATCAGCAAACCACGGACACAGTTCAAGAGACCAACACTTCCCGCCGAGGGTCACAACGAAATCACAAATTTCCAACTCAGACGAAGTCTTAGCGAAACCGTCTGACATCGTGCCACAGGCAGCCGGTGGTAGCTGTGGTGCGGCAGCTGGTCTTGGTAATCTGCTCCTCCCTGTTACCATCATCAACCCCCCCCCCCCCTTCAGCCCCCACAATCTGCCCTCCCCGCCCATCCCCACCCCGGTGACTGACAGGATTCAGCTGCGGGGCCAATTAGCGACGCACAATTACCCCGGGACAAATGTGACCCTGAATTGATTTAACACTTTGCCAGTCGTGAAGATGACAATGAGGGGAAATTGACCTGAATTGCGGCACTCGACGATGAGAAGGATTCCCGTTGGGAGCCGCGGGACCCTCCATCCATATCGCAGAGGAGATATGACGGTCCATATTAGAGGCGCGCAGTGCTGTGAACAGATGAGTTGGTGCTCTCTGTTGACATATGTTCATCAAGCCGAGGGAAATTCTCTTCCATGTTGGCGGACTCATGCACTGGTCAAATTTTACAGGTCACTGATGCGCCCAGCGTCACGTTCCCAGCCTTTCCAAAGAACATTTAAAAGACATATAATTGGAGAGTTTTCTTGCTCCTAACTTTTCTGTATTGTTTCGGGGGCTTTTTTTTTTTTTCTTAATATGAGTAACTTGGAGCAAGGTCCCCAGCCAGACGTGACCATGATGTTGCCTGTTCATGGTCATAACCTTAACCCCGAGGCCACCCGGGCACCCATGATGCTCTTAAATCTCTCCCAAAGCAGCACTTAGGAGCAGGTACAGGTGCCATTAAGAGTCTGTGGTGCTGACTAGAATGCTGAATGCACTTTGAAGCATTGGCTCCTCAACCCTCAGGGCGCAGCTAGTACTGAGCCACAGAGCATTTGCCACAGCCGTACCAGGAAACAATGCGATCAAAAATAAGTAATATTATAAACTAATTATTACTTATATTACTGAAAGCAGTGGAATATCAAAAAACTGTTTAATGAAATAAATGAATTTAAAAAGATTTTATACTCAAGATGCTGCAGAATTTTGACTGTGAACTAAGTGTGAAGCTCAGTATTTCCTCTGATATTTTGTCTCAGAGCACATGCATGAACGTGGCTATGCAACCAAGCTGAGCCTAAGGTAAATGTGATGGGGAGACGGTAAGCGGAGGTAAAATGAACGGTTTTAAAAAAACGTTGCAAACTTTGGTTCTTGAACTGGTTCCCTTCGTGATTTCAGCGACAAATTATCTTACGGCTAATAAACTGTGACTGTGCGTTACTGTGCTTTAATGTTGGTCGTAACGGAGGTACTAGTGATGGGAATTTCAGTTCTTTGTAGCGAGCTCACCAAGGCGAGCCGACTCCCTAATAATGGCTCTTCATGTCACCATTTGTACCTTTTTAGAATGCATCCAAATGTAGCGCTGATTTGAATTCTGATTCATATGTGTAAATTATCCGATACATCCTTTGTACTGAAGTACTGAAAAGTGAAAATGACATTTTGGACTATCAACAAATGGCTGTAGCCTCCTGTTCGTTCAACATATCCATCTAAGCGCTGTTGCGAGGGAACCCCAGCCCTCCCTACTTGGCGCTATGATTCTCGTCCATCCTCACGTGATTCTGAGGCGCTACGAGCTGATCAGTCGTACGGAAAAGATGAATTGTAAGAAATGACACCATGGAAATGTAAAATACCTGCTTCACGGAGACAGTGAACAACCTTTCATTCCGGAAAGAGAGCACGTTTATGATTTTTCAATACTCAGAAACAATACTATTGACGGATTATAATATGCTCAGCACTTCGAGTGCTGTCACGGTCTATTTTCACGTGAATCAGCTCTTCCGTTATATCTGCTACTTTTTGCGTTGCGGGCCGATTTTAGCGAGCTGAGGGTTCTACCTGGAACTGCTTGAATTTGCATGCCCTTTTAGTGACAGCTCTCATTTCACTTATCTGCCGCAGCGGCACGCAGGGGCGAGGGGGCCGGCACACTTGTCAGGCGACTCTTGGCGGAGCGGGGATCACGCGCGGTGCGTCGCGGCACACTTGCGCTATCTCCCGTTAGCTCGTGAAGGCAATTAAAATGAATGAAAGCAAACGGGACGATGAGCCACAACAATTCCAGGGCAGGGGCGACGTGAAATGCAAACGAAAAGAGAAGACAAACTTAGCTCGGGCTTAAGCCGCCGATAGACATGACATGACTGCCGGAATGCGCCCTCGCTCACAGCGCTTGGAGGTGCCGAAGATGAGCTCTAACCTTTGCCGACCCCCCTCCTCTCCACAGGAAGCGCTCACCTTTGGAAGTTCACAACCCAACTTGTGCCATGTAAAGAAACTTGTGTGAAAGTGAAGCACATCAGTAATCTAATTACTATTGATCTCACGCCTGTCTGCCGTCTCAGAGTAAATTCATTTGGCGGGCGCTCCGCGCTCCGCCAGCTGTGGTCTAAAATCCTTTCAGCGCCGCGATTTGCCACAGAAGCCAGCGGCTAGTTGAGCTTGGAACGCAGCCTCGCAGCCATACCCCGCGCCTTCATATGTGCTATCCAATTACGTACTGCTCAACTGAAGTACTTTTTATTTTTTATTTTTTTTTAAATTATGATTCATTAGGCCAGCCTAGATTCTCCTCATCTGAATGTTTGAGGCCTTTGCTCCGTTTGAGGCTCCCGCGGCATTGTTCAACACGCGCAAAGCCTCTCGAAATTCACTTCTCTCCACAGTGAAGCCTGTCTAATTCAATCCCCACTTCATACAGAACACTCCACACAGCTTAAGCACCGGGTGGAACACTATCTCCCGCATACACACCAGCGGCACATCACAGTGCTCTCTCTTTTTTTTTTTTTTTCCCTTTTTACCTGCGACGCAAGACAACTTCCCTTCTTTTTGTCGCGGACGTCGCGCGGTCACGCGTTCCGCGGGGATAAGAGCGGAGTCGGCGCGATAAACAATCTGCAGAGCAGGTACAAATGATCGCGGCCGTTGAACAGCGAGTGTGTTTGAGCGCAAACGAGAAAGAGAAGACACGGAAGCCCGCGCGTGTGTGTGTGTGTCAGTGGCAGAATATTAAAAACCGCAGCACCAAAGGAGCAAAATAAAAGTTTAGCTTTGATCACGGTAATGTATCATATTTTCATGAAGGTGTGTTTTTACGTGTCAACATGAATGCCGCAGAATTCAACACTGTTTATTCATATTAAAACATCATTTTTGGAATTCAGTGCCCAGAAAACTAAATGATTCTAACTGTATTAATATATTTCAGTCAGCCTCCGTAGATCCGGTCGCGATTGTGCCTCTCGGTTCTACCAGCCTATGAACATAATACAGTACATCCAGTATGTGAGATGTCTTTGGATGCCCTTCAACAAAAAAAAAAAAAGATGAAAGGGGAGCATCCATCTGCAGCTCGACACTTCTTCTCAGGCAGCCACATCTTTACTCTAGACCTCTCTCCTCTGGCGTCTGCCCTCAGGGCCGGATCGTATTACCGTGCGCACAGTGAGACTCGCTGGCTCGGAGCCTTGGCAGCCGGGCGAAAAATCCACAAATGACAAACTGTGACCGAGTTCATCATGTGTCAGGGGGAGACAGCTTGGGGTGTGATACAGCTACATTTTTAGAAGATGTTGTTTGGAAGGAACGGATTTGTTGTTGCACTAAGGGTGCTCGTCATTTCTCCAACCGCCAACACCTCGAGCGACTTCATCCGGGGGAAGAAGGCCGCGCGAGCAGAGCAACGCACCAATTTAAATAGGTCCAGTTATCCTTTGATGCTAGACCCTCAACCAAGTTAAAGGTTCAGTCGCGGACAGGAAGTCCCAGAGATAAAAAATGTAGAAATAGCTGGGTGAAGATGCTTGAAAGGCACCGAAAGTTCAAGTCATGACACTCTCGTGATGGCTTCTTCGATTACTGGACAGGTCATTGGGTGCAACGGCTCCACGCCCGTCCATCAGCCCATTCCAGTCATCCATACACATCTAAAATATGAAATATCAGCTACTGTTCATCCATTTTGTTCACTAAGAATATATTTCAGTGTGTTGCATTTTTGAGAGTGTGACTCGCTCATACAGCTCGTGCTCAGCTTCTTCAGCGGCACGCGCAATTTTCCGCGCATTGTGTCATGATGTGGAACACCTCGGTCCTCCGCGTCGTCCCTGTTCTCCGGGGGTTTAAGAAGAATTCCGCGATGTTTCTGGATTTAAAAGAAGCTGTCCCTCAGCTGAAACCGCACAAGTTAAAGCAAAGGAAAACCTAACCCTAACCGCTCGTTTCTTAATTTGTTCACTGAAGCGACGAGCTAACAGGTCTCCGTGCTTAATGACAAGCGTGAGTCTCGGGGAAGCTAATGCTGAAACCGTGTAGGGTTAATTGGTGTGGTGAAAGGAAGCCTCTCTCACAGCTCTGTCACATTGGGCAGAAAGAATCCTCATAAATAATTTAAGCGTTATCTCCAACGGACGTCGCACGGCGACCGCTTTAATTGAAGCGATTAAGGCCTCACCTCAAGTCATCTGAGCGTGAGCGGCGGGGAGGCCGAAAGAGTGAGGAAAACCTCGACTCTCACACTCTCATATTTCTGTTTCACATTTCACTTTTTTCTGTGTTGTGGACACGATGAATAACGAGGCAGTTAGTTACCAGGCCCAGTTCATTGTCGCGTTTGGATAATTTGGGTGTAAATCAGTCGACGGAGTCCGCAAACAAATGTTGTTTTCCGAATTTTGGATGAATTTTCTCACTCTAAATGCTGAAAATGTCGTCAGATTGGTCAAGATGTTTTTCATTTCCTTTTGTTCTGACTATTCCCCCCCCCCAGTTTTCTTATTGCATTGAGCTTTCGGGGATTTGTGATTTGTTGATTATTAATAACAACCCAGAATCCACCAGTGCATGTGCTAAAAAACGGGGAGTCCTTGAAATGGAGCAAAACGTTCTGTGACAGTTCGTTCGTCGTCACTTTTACAACGCCTGTGGCCTGTAGCATTGGCTCATGCGTCCATACGTTTGCTACGCAGTGTGTGTATGTATGTGTGTATATGTATATATGTATATGTATATATATATATATATATACACTACCGGTCAAAAGTTTTAGAACACCCCAATTTTCCAGTGGTTTTTACTGAAAAATGATGCCGTTGAATGTCTCATTGCACTCAGACGTGAAAGCATAATACAAATAAGCAATTGGAGTCAAAAAAGAAATTATGGAATCAATTTATAGACCAAAATGTATTCTAAACTGTTGACTCATCAAAGTAGCCACCTTTGGCAGATATAACAGCTGAACACACACAAGGCATTCTTTCTACAATAGAAATCAAATATTCTTCAGAAAGTTCTTCCCATGTCTGTTGCAGAAGTTCCCGTAAATGTGTGGCACTTGTGGGTTGCTTTGCTTTCACTCTTCTGTCCATTTCATCCCAAACCAGCTCAATGGGGTTTAAGTCTGGAGACTGTGCTGGCAACTCCATGTTTTCAAGTTTACCAGCTTGTTCTTTTTTCGCAAGATAGTTCTGGCATAGCTTGGACTTATGTTTTGGGTCATTATCTTGCTGTAAGATGAACCCCTGACCAACTAGACGCATACCAGAGGGTATTGCATGCCGCTGCAGGATGCTGTGGTAGCCGTTTTGGTTCAGGGTGCCTCTCACTCTGAACAAGTCACCAACCCTGGATCCAGCAAAACAACGCCAGACCATCACACTTCCTCCTCCATATTTGACAGTTGAAGCCACACACTGTGGAAGCATCCTTTCACCTACTCTACGCCGTACAAACATCCTGCGTGATGAACCGAAGATTTCAAATTTTGATTCATCAGTCCATAATACATTTTTCCAGTCTTCACTAGTCCAATGGCAGTGTTTCTTGGCCCAGGCAAGCCTCTTTGTCTTATTCTGACGTCTTAGCAATGGTTTTCTTGCTGCAACTCGTCCAGTCAAACCCGCAGCTCGAAGTCTTCTCTTCACAGTTGAAACAGAGACTTGCTTACTACGACCACTATTAAGCTGTGCTTGAAGCTGTTGTCCTGTGAGCCGCCTATCACGCAAACTGTTGACTCTCAGAAACTTGTCCTCTGATTCAGTTGTGGCTTTGGGTCTGCCAGACCTCTTCCTGTCAAAGTTTGCCCCAGTTTCTGACTTCCTTTTGATGGTGAAGGAAACTGTACTCACTGACACCTTGACTTTCTTTGCAATTTCTCTGTAGGAAAGACCTACATTTTTCAGTGTTACGATGGTCTGTCTCTCTTCCACTGTTAATTGCCTTTTTCTTGCCATTTCTGTAGCAACACACTACTTTCTGCAGTACAATACTGTTCAACTGATGCTCACGAGGGTATGGTACCACATTGTGTTCAAACACTGTTTTTATGCTGACAGAGGGGCTTGTTAGTAATAAAGCAAACTTGGAACATCTGTAGGAATTAGTAGCACCAGCTTTTTAAGGCTTGGTCACCCTCTGTTGCTGCAGGACAGCTATCAATTGTTAACCCATTTTGTGTTATTGTTCTGAAATGTACTCAAATGTACCCAAAACTGAAAAACACAGTTTTGGGTAACCTCTGGTAGTTCACCACTTACCGTTGTATCATTTCAAGCTACTGATTGGACTTGAGTGACTTGAATTGCAATAAATAACTGGAAAAATTGGGGTGTTCTAAAACTTTTGACCGGTAGTGTATATACACACATACATACATACATACATACATACATACACACACACACACACACACATATATATATATATATATATATATATATATATATATATATATATATATATATATATATATATATATATACATATATACACACACACACATACATATATATACATATATATATATATATATATGCATGTATATATATATGTATGTGTATATATATATATATATATATATATATATATATATATATAGTAAAAGCAATGTGAGACTTCTCATGAGGGGAAACAAGGCCAGACACTTAGGGTAGATTAAGAAATCCCAGCAACTGTGCAAAAGTCCTACTCACTGGCAGTAACAGAAGGGTGGATGCAAGGAGACAAACAGGAGACAGTGATACAACAGAGTATCCGACCCACAGGCAAACATGGTGGAGGGAATATCCAAGTCTGAACCTGAACCTGAATTGGCTCCACCCTGACCAAGAAGAGGTTAGTCCTCTACTCTTCAGAAACCCGCTACACCCTCTGCTTTTTCCATCTTTGTGGAGATGGAGATGGAAGCTTTGCAAGGACTACCTGAAGACCAAAGAAGACCATGAGGTCCTTTCAGTCATGGTCTTTTTTCCAAAGGTCTCTCCCTCAGTCAGACTATGATGGTATTAAATATTACTGTGTAACTCTGTCACTTGTTTGAATTGACTTGAATTGTGGTGGGCATGCGAGTGTGCGTGTGCCAGCGTGTGTGTTCTTCAGCCTGGTTTGATTTTACACTGATTATTGTCTTTGACTTGGGTTGTGACAGTTTGTTTTTCCCGTCTTATTTGTGCTCTGGTTAACAAGCTGATGCAGCTGTCTGTGGAATCGCTCGGAATAGATTCCTAATAGCCAGGAGAAAATGTTTACACCTGGGCTGTCACCTAAAAATACAATGATGTTCTGCCGACAGCTGAAAAGTTACTGACATCAGCAGCTCTAATCTCCCGTGAACGCACACAGTCAGTGTGAACTGACAAATCCTCAGCTAGCATTGCTGACGATATTCTCTGCACACTGCAAAATACTCCAAATATTGGCTGAAAGAGACACCGCCTGGAGCAAAACCAGCCGAAATCATAGCAAGAAGTTTCCAGACATGGAGGAACAAAACTTCCTGATCTGGAGCAGACGGTGACATAAAAAAAAGCGGCGCTATCCAAAAAGCTGCAAGAGCGACTCAAGTGGGACTTACCGTGAGCCCGGTTGGCATGGCGGCGTGGCTTCCTGACAGCGGTGAGCGGATCTCCGAAGCCACAGGTTCAACCCACCTGCCCCCCCCCCCCGAGTGCGGGGCGCGCTCTGCCAGCTTCAAGCTGACTGGCAAGTCTCTGTGCTGAAGAAAAGAAGAAAAAGAAGAAGCAGTGTAACAATGTACCAAATGTCAATCTTAAACTTTAATCTACGTTTCAATTAAATATAAGTAGCAGCAGCGGTGAGGGGGAATTTAGTATGAATGCATCATCTGACCAGAAAAGGGCCAAGATTAAGTTTGTCTGAGGATGCACATTAAAATTGTATTTGTGTGCAGGTTTCAGGCAGCGTTGGCTCTCTGCACCTACTGCCTCACAAAGACGCCTGTCGAGAAGAACCCGCCTTCTTCCAATAAGTTGCTTTAAGGATGTAGGTTAGCGGCTTTCTTTGCCAAAAACACATCGGGGTTGTCCATATTTTTACGTCGCTGCTTCCAAAAAAATTTGCCCCAATTGAGTGAATCCAGCTTAAATGGAGGTAAAACAAGTAAACGATTATGTAGCTTAGACGGGTTTGTAACAAACACCATAATTAGCTGCTGTGTTGTTAGCCACACTGGCAGAGAGGACGGCGGCGCCAGGTGGTGGAGGACAGTCTTTACATAGCACCATCACCGATCCGTTTTTGACCCGATACCTGCAAGACTACTGAAATCCCCGTTGGCCTCAGCAGCACCGTGCGTTTCTTGCTAACTGGCTAATCACATTTCTTTTCTTGCCTTGCGTACACACAGCGGGAGCCATTCGGAAGTCGGTGTCTTGATCGGGAAAACTTCATGTGAACCACAGCTCTGCCAAACCCCTCAGGTCCTGATGCTGCATTAGATTTCAGGTCAGGTTCAAGACCTTTTTTGAAGTTCCAGCTTCAGTCTCTGGCCAGGTTTGAACTGGATTGCTTTGTATTATTCATAAAATAATATTTATTGCATCACGTGTTGGACATGTAGTACATTTCTTTCCGTGCTTTCTTTTTGCTTCTATACGCGTGATGCGTTGCGGGTGCACACACACACACACACACACACACACACACACACACTCTCCAGCAGGAAGACACTAAAGAAAAAGAGAGTATGGGAACATACAGGCGATGCATTAAGCTAGTGAGATAATGGTTGACGGCTTAAAGGCTGATGTAACGCCTGAGCATTAAATCAGATCTATCTCACTGTTAGGATTTCTTTACACTGACCATTACAGCATTACAGCTGCTAGCATGGTTGCACACACTTAGCCTTGCCCTTAAAAACACATCTTGTTGCACTAACTCACTTATCACGAAAGCTCTACAGCACAGTGGATTCAATTGAACCAACTGGATCTGGATCGCCGATCACCGAAGACAGTTTGGAATCATCATCTCACGCAAAAACACCAAACCAATTCAGCTCATGCACTCAGTGGCCAAACAACGGGGACACTTTAGAGTGGAGGAGGTTAATTTTACAAATTAACCTCCTCCACTCTACGCGGGCTCATTAGTGTCTTTCCGCAGCTGCGGCAGGCTTAATTCTAAAGCCAGAGTGAAGATGCCGGAGTCATATGAAGGTAGAAGATCTAAGGCGTCCACCGGGGCACGCTGGAATTGCGGAAATTGAGTCGGCGCGGGAAGCAGAGACCCATGTGGATTCTACGGACTCAACTGTATCCACGTGCGATGATGTTAATCCCGATTTAATTGTAGCGAGACTGTTTTTGGCAACGTGACCTCGCTGTATAAAATCCACAGACGGAAGAATGACATTCCTATGAATAACCGCAATAAGGGGGTCACGGTCTTAGTATCTCAATGTGCTGTTTTGGTCAACAAATCTGTGTACAAAATGCTATAGACATAATAGAGCATGGTCATGATACATTTCATTCATAATATACCATAATGTACGAAGCCCCTCTACACTCACAATGGTTGTACGAGAAAAACTTGACACACTGTCCTAAACTTTCAGATGATGTATACCACTTCTGTGTGGCATCTCCCTCTAATGAAGCCCCTGCCGGAAAAAGACAAAAACATGCTTATTATTTGGAGTTCGAAGTATTCCGACGCTTCCCGACCTGTTCAGTCATCGCTCTCAAACTGATTACTCCTCACGTGTTTCCCATTCATCAAGTCATTTATCAAGGTTTTCCAAAATGATCGAATTTTATTGTTGTAGATTGACTTTTTTTGCCAACAGTTGGCCTACCCGTGTTTTGGGAGGAGAATCGCCGAAGTTCATTCAAGGAGCCGCAAATAGACTTATCCAGACCTGTCAGGACAGTCCTGACGTCCACTGGTTCCCTGGAAGTTTGGTCCACTGTGGTTCCCTCAATGACCTCTGGATGACAGCTTCATGCTGTCAGGGACCCGACCAGGACACAGGACAGAGATGGCGTGGAAAAACAGCAGGCTTTATTAAGTGGCAGCAATGCACACCTCTAACAAAGCGACAAACAAAAAGGGGCTATGAAACCTCCTAACGCTAATATCAGGGCTATAAAATCTACGACTCTTAGGAGAGCAAATAAACCGGCTACGAAAGGAATCAAAATAACAATCGCTCCCGTAGGAGGAGGTACCACTCAAACTATCTGTGACCGTGAAAACTCGGCCTCTCAAACAAAAGACGCCTAACTCAGTGAAGAAAATGCTAAACTAAAAATCCCTGCTGAAACTGGAGGCACACTAATCTGAGAAAAAAAAAAATCACTCCAGAGGAGGAAAAAACAAAAGGCTGAACTGAAAATCTAGAACTAGAAAACACTAAGCTGAGCTATGAAACAAAGCAAAATCACTCTTTTAGAGGAGACAGACGAGAAGACGAGAACTTTGGCTGTGGACTTGTGGACGCACGGGACGAAACGCACTGGCAACAAGGACTATATGAACACGTGGGGGTAATGGGGAACAGGTGGACACAATTGGGAATCAGACCGGTGACACATGAGGAAGGGCAGGTGACCTGAAACGAGAGGAGAGTTACCTTTCAAAATAAAACAGGAAATGACAGGCCGTGGAGACCGAACAAAAAACCCAGCTTGACTTCACCGCAGCGTGACACATGCTCCCCAACCCGTAGAATGTGCATTGACCAGAATAAAACACCAGAATGAAATACATACGTATGCTACAGATATTATTAAAAATGGCCGCATTGAAGTCGGACGCAGTCGGGAATGTGCACTTGGACAAAGGAGCCACAAAGTAAAACCTTCCTCGCGCATGATACGTGTTTTTGCTCAATCAAGGACGGCCAGTATGAACAGGAGGAGTTATTACAACTCTTTTCAACCAACCGCCTTTCAAGGCATTCAGTCCCCGACGTCTCACATTCAAACTCAGTGTGCCTACTTGCCTCGTAAGTCGAGATTTGGCTTTTTCACATCGGAATCTCAGGTCATAGAAAAGATGATTGCCTTTAAAAGAGAAGTTTCTTTTGTCCTGTCTTAAGCACTGCGGGCTGACACAGTTTTTTTTTTTTTTTTACAAACCCAAGGTGACTTTTGAAGAGGTGACTGCTTTGTTCTTTGTGCTTTTCAGAGCTTAACAAGATGAAGTCTTAAAATACTAATCCGTAATGAATAGACTCACCGTTATGTACAGGTGGTGCTTAGCCTTTTGTGCTGCATCGACACCGTCATCCAGCCCAAGACAACGCAGAACTTTTTTCGTCCGAGTGGTCGTCAATGGATGCTAGATGCTAACACTCCGCGGCACTTAGATGCAGGAACGTTGGGTTGGACTTCCACTGGCGTGCTGCCTCCCTTCTCTGCTGAAGCAACTTCTCCAGAACCACAACGGAAATGTGGATCCCCATGAGCGTCAGGCTCAGCTAGCTTCCTCATCTGAAGCAGGCCGAGCCGGAATGAAGGCCTGTTGGCATCATCGGTAGTCATGTTCTGGGTCTGGTCATCCCCCGATTTGGAAGGGGACGGGCTGCTCCCGCCCAACTCCTTCGCTTCACTCCCGGGGAAGACGCGGCAATCTTCCAGCTTCCCTGGTAAGTCTGAGGTCTCGTGCTAGCTCTGCTAGCTGGGGAGCCTGACGGGCAGCTCACCGCCTACAGTGGAGGCTGCTTGAAAGGTTTTAAGGGGCTCCCACAAATCAATCCGGATCCCACTGTCCACACACAGTGACCGTGCTCACAGGTGTGCCTTGGACTGGTGACAGTAAAAGGTCCCTCTGAAATGTGCAGTTTCAGCTTGAAGAAAGACCTTTATTACATCCAAAAGTCCCAACCCCGCTTACTCTGCTTCTGACTGGCTTCCCCTGATATTAAAATGAAGGCAATGAGTATAAGCCAAAAATATTTGTGGAGTACATCAGTGCGTATTAGCTCGAGCTTGTCTTTAGCGCCGACCACAGACTGGCACCCACTCCAAACGCTTTAGGCTAGTTTAAGTTCGCACACTTGGCTAACTAATTTAGCCAGATGTTTGAACCACTTTGACTCAAGCACATTTTGAAGACGGACAGAAATCATCCTCCTGCTTTAGGAGTTGGTCGGCTTCTATCTTTGTATCCAATACTGGCCAGTGCGTCTGCAGGGCCCCCGTCTTACGCGTATGCCAATAACAGTTATGTTTTTTTCTCCTCCGTGTGAGGTCTCTCTCAAACACACACATATTTCATCTCGCAAGATCTTATCAAGTCCAACAATATTGACTTTTTCTTAAGTCACCGAGACTCGCCGAGGCCTGAGTTTAGCTGATAGCGCCCCTCTAAATAAAACCTGCCTCCCCAGAATTCTCCAAGACTGTCTGGGGTACACTTAAATGATTGCCAGGCCTCCTCCAAGGCCAGACAGTCTCGGTAGTTTTAAAACTTCTTTTTGGTTTTGTCTTTGATGGAAACTCTGTGTTTAATTCATAGACCTCCAAATCGAAACTCCTCAACTCTAATCCTCTGAACGTTTATCAGCCATCTAGTCCCAGCATTGTTATCGCTTCTGATTGAATTTCTATCTGTAGTCACACTGCCTTTATAAAGCTCTTTTAATCGCCATGATGGATTTCTGTCCACTGGGTTGATCCAATGCAACACATACATATTTTTTAAATAAGTGCTGTGTTCGGCTATCCCGGCCATCGTAACGCTACCTGGGCCTCATCTCTTTCACATCTGGATACAGTCGAGTGGAGCAAGATGGACAAACAAAAAGGCAGGGGGGGGGAAAAAATTGTAAAGCTGGCGCCGAGAAGCAGAGAGAGAAGAGGCTGAAGTCCCCGAGGGCGACAGAGCCAAATGTTCTAAAGTAACAAATTATTCATTTGGCACCGTTACCAGTCAGTCATCTCGGCCTCGTGGAGCCTGAAGGCGACAGGGAAGGGAGCGAGCTGCCCGGCGACCCCGGCAATGCCACTTCGACTGTCAGTCAAGGTCTCGCAGCGGTTTAGCTGGATCAGAATACTTTCCATCAGCCACCCATAGCACTGTGCTACGGGTAGCTGATGCACTGAAATGCGCTCAGCCGCAGGGTTTGCGAAAGGTTGGCAACTTTCTTGCCGGATTGAACTTTTCCGACCCTCTTAATGATCTGACGTCTTAAAAAAAAAGCAACCGGTGTCAAACTCAAGCGCATTGAAAGGTGAGAAATGTATTCAGATATTTCACTTCTGCCAACAGTGCCGCGCTCATAAGCATGCAGGAGGTAACGGAGGGGACTCCTCTCCGGATCTATGGATTAAGATCTTTCCATCGCTTGTAAATATTTGAATAGTTCATTTGATCTTCTTCCTTCCTTTGTAGATGTTCTTACCTTTTTTTACTTCAAATGTGTGATGTCCAGTTGAGTGAGAGACATACAGATAAATCTTTGGCCAAATATTCACAAACTCTATCTATATGTCTATGTATGTATATATGAACCCCAAAGACACAGTTGTCTTTGGGTATATCGCTATTTGTTGAGCAGGTGTTGAGAGCTCCTCTGTAATAAATTGTAGGTAGGGAATATGATTTTATTTTAGCTTTCACTTACATAACCCAACCCATATTTAAAGGTCACACTTTTGTCCTCATCCTCACAGACGGTTTCCCTCTAGCGAGCCTGAACCTACCAGACTTTCCTGACTCGGATCACATGCCTCGTCACCCTCCAGTCCTTACTCCCCCCCCCCCCCCCCCCCCCACCTGCTTGCCTGCTTCCAATCCCGTGCTCTTAACCCAAAATTCAGCACAGCGATTCCGCCGGGCCCTTTTTAGAAACGGCTACTCCCGGGACCTTTTGATCAGCCGGAATCCTCAGCGGAGGGACTGAGTTTCTTGTTTTTAAATAATGCATGCAGAAATACTCCCAACTCCATCGCTCCGTTTTAGAAACACAATCATTAGACCAAGTGCGCCGGCCGGCGCGGATTGATGAGCGAATCGATGGATCCGAGAGGACAGCGCGGGAAAAAGCGCTTCACGTTCCTTAAAGAGGCGTTTTTTTATCCAGTCGGCTCCAATGTCCTGTCTATAGTTAATGGCTCCCTTTCGACTGGCTCTTTCCTGACCAGCTTTAAACGTGCGATAACCGCCGCTAAGGAAGCAGCTCTCTCTCCTCGGCCCCTTGTTTTAGATCATTTAATAAGAGGAAGAATATTTAAAAGTTCCATTTTTTTCCCCATGCATTTTCAAAAAAAGACTGTCTACCTTCAATTTCCGTCATGAAGGGCTTAGAAGAATTTCATTCTCCAAGGTTTAGACAAACCGCATCCTCACCCAACGTAACGTCTGGCTCAATGAATTGCTGTTTGCTGCCGGTTGGCAGGGACCGTTCAGCTCTTTGATAGTTGGCCACTCATTTGTAATCATTTAGAAGAATGGGCATTATAGAGACTCAAGCATTTGAATGCTTCCGCTCCCTCCACACTGATGCAGGTCTTCAACCTTTTCTTCCATGCCCCCCCCCCCCCCCCCCCCCCTAACCCTAGGATCAATTCCCCAAGGGTCACTTCTGAGCCCCTTACTGTTCTCAGCTTACATGCTTCCCTTGGGTCATATTATCCTCAACGATGACATTATTCTTCACAGCTATGCGGACGACATGCCGCTTTATGTCCCCCCTTAGACCAACGTCTCCAACAACTAACAAATGCTCTGTCCTACCTGTCGGATGCCGCGGAACCTCGGTAATCTAATTACGTCGCTTGCCCCAATAAATATCATCTCCGTCATCAAGCCTTGGAGGCCTCGCATCAAACGCGAAGCCCTCTCTCGAACCCCTGTATGACACCGAAGGCGCTCTTACAACGAGCGGTGAACAAAACATGATAAAGCGCCCACTATGGGGCTAACCACAGCCCTGACTAAGCCCCTCAGATGAGGCTCCTTCTTGTTGGCCGACCTGAAAACGGACCGAGTGTGTGTCTCTGTGCTCGCTCTTACTACTGTATATATACACTTTAAAAGTATATATTTTACATATCACATATTTTAGGGGCATCATTTGACAACATGCATGTATGATGCAGCATTTCTGGGAGTCGGCTGGGCTGCAAACAAGGCTTTGCTGAAAACTGAAATTCACAGATAAGTATGGTCCCATCTCGACGCGGAACACCTGCCGATGTTCTGATCCACTAAAAGTCAGATGGTGCTACGAGGCGAATGAATAACTGTTTCTGCATCCAGACTGTGAGAGAGCTGGACTGTGACTCTAACCCAAGCAATGAAGGCAACAACCACGAGCCAGTCAGAGACAGAGTAGGACGGGTCTTCATGGAATGCCAGTGGGGGGGAAATTAATAATAAATCTGGCTTGTACTGAGTGCACTCTTCTAGCTGTCAAAGTACTATCGGCAAGGTCAAGCATGAACTTTAATGCTCCAGGATTTATTAAAGATACATCTACATGAAAGGTTGAAGAAGGCATGAGAGGATAAGGAGAAGAAAGAGAAGAGAGAGGGGGGGAAGAAGGCAAGGAGGGAAGGAGATTTGAGCTCCTGGTCAGATATAAGGGCACATTCCACTTCATGTCATAAGTGATTCTTCATTTCTTCTTTCACATTTCCCTTATTTTGCCATCTGATAGCTGCCAACGGCCTCCCCTTACCCTAAGCGGCGTCTGGCTGTGAAAACAGAATGTCGGTCTGCGGCGTGGCCTTTCCACGTTGATTAGTTGAAGGTGATTTAGCGGCGAGCAGAGGCTGGCAACATCTGTCAGGAGCAACACAAGTTCCACCTCTGAAAAATAAGGAAAGAACCGACTGCTACCGCGTCTTCGGGTTTGCTCGGTGCTTGCGTGGACTTTCCTGTCTTCAACAGCACTTCTCAGGGAGGGGAGTAAACGGGTAATGTGCGCAAATGAGCAGCGGCCCGTACGCGCCGACAGTCCATCAAGCTAGAAGAGGAAGGGCGCGCTGCATGGAAATGATGCTCCGGACGCGGCTGCATCCAGAGCTCATCACCGGGGCAGGGAATGAAGGGGAGTCTTCAGAATTGTGGAGGAGTCTCGTATAGCCTATGGGATGAGGTGCTGGCGCATTTTGCTCGAATTTATCCCCTTCGAACTTGTCCCGCTCCCTAATTGAAACCCCTCTCCTTGGGTAGGCAGTACATTAATTCTTCCAGACAGAGGCTCTTATCAAAATGCAGCAGGCCTACTCGGGTAAATAAAGGTCTGGCAGGGGGGGGGGGCTGCGGCGTGCTACAGCTGAGCCGCGCGCGCATATAAAAAAGATATTAGATCCGTTCTAATTATGCTCTTGGAAACGCGGCGGCTCGGCCTTCGCCATGTACAGTAGAGGTCAGTGAGAGGAGTACAGCAGTGATTATGAAATCGATAGCTCTCCACTGAAGGGCCAACGGATTCTAAAAAGGCCAATTATCATGACAGCTGCCTCAGCGAATACATGCCGTTTCTCTGCTGCAAAAAATCTGATTGGAAATAAGACTGTTACCAATGAGCAGTGCTGCTGATGGTAAATAAAATGTTCTTCTGCAGCCCCTCTGCAGATCTACCGAGCACAAGCTTTCCCACTACGAAAGGTGACGGGGCACTCGGGGCTGTCAGTCAGAACAGGGTTCGAAACAAAGACCAATTGTTCAAAGGCCCAAACCAACATGACCAATAAGAGAACCGACGAGCAGTAGCCTGGGAAATCCGGTGTCCGGAGCCATTGTTTAATCACGTTTTTGTTTTGCCTTCTGTTTTCGCAGCGATTGGGAAACAGCTTTTCCTTCTCTTCAAAATTTCTATCGCTCTAAATATGTCACTGGGTACAACAGACACGATTGGCTACGGGCTACGTATACGCCAAATGATAGACATTCATACCGCCCAATAAACGGCCATGGGCAGTTGTTAACCACACCTCCTCTACGAGAAATTGGGTAGGTGGTCCCCAGAATATATAGCTCGTGTGATATAGTCTGGTGACAGCCAGGCTAAACCAGCAGAGCCCTGTGATGGAAATGAGCCGTGACCCCATGAAGTCGAAAACATTTTCATCTCAATGTGCCCCAGTTAGTTTGTAATGCTCCCAGCTGACATTGGGTGAGAGGTGGGGTATACCCTGGACACATCAACAGTCACAGGCCTGACGCATGGACACCGACCAAAATACACCCTCAAATTCATACAAAAGGGCAATTTAGATGCACTAATGAACCTGTTAACCAAATGTCTTTGACTGTGGGAGGAAGCCAGAGTGCCCTGCATCTGCATGGGTTCTCGCAGTCTCCACGTAGAAAGGTCTAGAGGTCTTGAAAGGTCTTGAAAGAGGAACATCTTCCCTCCAAACTACCCCTAGGTGAACTTCTCTATATATGCTGTCATACATGTCCTTCATTAAACACTCCCCTTGATTACAACTGGCCTGAGGCCACATGACCCAGTTCAACTTAGATACCCCATATTTAAATGTGTGTTGTGTTTCACGATGACCCTGAGGTCTAACACTGTTGTTCTAATCTAATTACTACTCCAGGTTTTGTTGGCGCTTTGACCTCCTCAGACATCTTTTCCATTGCCGTGCATCCTGAAAGTCGGTGAAGCTGTGCAGAAACTGAACAACTGGTTAAATCTTGGTTTTTCCATTTGTCAGCGGTCAACTGGCCATCGGGCATACCGGGAGAAATCCCAGTAGGCCGCCACATCGGAGGGCCATCAGAAAATCCATACAGATTTTGCCGCTCGTAAATCTCCTCAAGAGACTGAGTGAACTGTGAAATGAACAGCGCTCTTGCTGAATACATATCACAACATCGCCAATATTTCTTTGGTCCCGCGTTAAACTTGCACCAGTCCTCCGTAGCCCGGAATGCGCGCTCACAGGTCAGTAACGTCCAGAGGCTGGAACGCCCTGCAAGCGGCTCCTCTCTTCGCCGGCCAACCTCCCCCACCGAGAGACTTCACCGCGGGATCCCTTTGATGAGCACAGATTCTGTCTTATTAATGAGGGGGGAAATTAGGGGATACAGGGAATTCTATCAGCCCTAATTCTTCCGACGTCTCATTAAAATCTGGTATTGAAGGGCCCTGTCCTACAGCTGCTCCTTCTCGGTCCAAAGGGGGGAGCGGAGGGGCATAAGCTCTCTATTCTGCTCCAGCTCCCAGAGGATTTGGTTTCTGATGTGGTGAGAGGGTTGGACAGTGGATTGCTTGTAGGAGCCACCAAACGGCAACCCCCCCCCAAAGAAATGTCGGGGGCCTTGAGTTGAATTTGATCCTATAATGATTCCATTTGAAAAGGCTACCACACACACACACACACACACAGGGGATTTGTAATTGGCTCCCACTTCTACCGCACCGCTACGGCAGAACATCCGGAATAAATGCGTCCATCACACCGCAGCTTTAACTCCGAGTGATCCCTATTCCCACTTTTGATCCGGCTCACACGAAACTCAGGACTGTTGATTTCATTCAGGCGCCATCCCTGAGTGTAACTGAAGACAGCAGTTTGAAGATTGCCGGTCATGACTGTCACTGTAAAAAAGGGTTGCGTTCATACGTATATCTAATGACAGCGGCCTGCACTCATTAGACGATGGATGAAATACTTACAACGATCAAGTAAAGGGGACCAAATAGAGAATGGCTCATTTAGTGTTGCAAACGCAATGATGAAAAAAAAAAAAGTCAATAAATTGATTCATTAATTGGCAGATTACTTTACAAATTACGTTTGTAAGGTTATGTTTCAGGTTCAGAACAGAACTCAACCTTTTGAGTTGCGACGTGTTCCACGTGCACGTTCCAACGCGCAACCCTACCGGCAGTCCTTTTCAGAAGCAGCCCGGCACAGAGAAGACATTTCTGTCTTTCATTTTCAAAATAAAATGCCCCGCGCAAACCGCCGGTTGCATATTACATGCTCAGAAGCACATTTAGAAGCACATGAACACAAGAACAACCAAATCTGAGCGGGTAAACAAAGTCTGGCGGGCAAACCACTCCGCTCCCGCTCCGGTGGGGGTTGAAGTCGAGTGGAGGACAGACCAAAACAGCGCCATGGCCATGATGCGACAGAGACGCTTGCCTGAAGAGATGCTCCATTACTTTTTTTTTGGTAAATTACAACATTCAACTCAAGCACAAGTGTTCCTCTTTACACAGTTTTTTTTTGTTCTGCACATGTACCAATCTGGGCTTGAATCTGTAAACTATCCACCTTTTTCATTCAAATGTTGTGAAGCCATCCGTGAATTTCACATCACCTTTTTAACGTAACAGGACATAAACTGAGGGACTGCGTTTGGGTTTAGAAGCCTTTAAGCGTGTAAATGGTTCATGGTTCATACACTGATGGCAGCTCTTGCTCATCAGGAGCGATACAGAGCTTTCTGCTCACGATAATGCACTACCCCCATTCAAATGAACGGGCGAGCCTGCGTTTGCGCCGCAGCGGCTGATCTGGGGGCCTTACACAGGTTGCTACCTCCGATGGAAGCACCACATGAGCTTTCAAAGTTAATGCAGAGATTATAAGAGCTTTACATCTTAGAACGATTGAGGTCTACCGATTACAAAAGCCCCAACTACCAGCAGATCTTCCGTTTGCCCGTGATAATCAGCGTTATCTGCTGTGAGGCTGGACGGACGTTCTTGTGGGCAAACACACGACAAATTGCAGTATGAATAAATGCCTTAATCAAACAGCGAGTGGAGGTGCGAGGGATCAGTAGCATCGGTCGTCATTTGATCTGTAAATGTAGCTTTAATGTGACATCTCTTGTCTTGGTTTCCTCCTCCATTACCCGGCCTATAATCAATGCATTAGCTCCAAAGTACCAGGAGAAATGAGTAATTCATCATGTTGCTAATTCATAATTCAAGCGCTGCTGCAGCGCCGATGCAAACACAGCTCCCGCTACGCCCGCACGCCGTCCCCTCTGTCCACAACGTTCAGTGAATTTGTCACCAGCGTTGGCGTGCCGAGTCATGCCTTCTCTGGCTGTCTGTTCACACACACACACACACACACTGTTCACACCACACCAAGTAAGAGAGTGCTCCAAAAAAAAAAAAAGAACACAATGCACGAGGGTCAACAGTGAGATTTTTTTCAGGTGTTCAGTCCAAAGAGCGCAGAAGGTGACTGTCTCTTCTGTCTTTGTTGGTTTGTTTACCGGTGTTCCACGTGTTTCCCCCCCCCCAGCACACTGTGAACTTTAAAACTGTGCTGCTGGATCTCTGATGAATATCCGTGTATCGATCAGGCGGGAGGAAAAATAACACGGCGGCTAATGTTAGTGTGCGCTAAAGTGATTTGCTAAAGTTTCGCCCTATTTATCAATTGACACATTGTGCGTCAATTCAAACCGTCACAGTGACGGAGCTGGGTGTACTGCTTCTTCCGCCTCTCGGATCGAAGGACGCCTAAGTGCTCCAATAAGCCATCCGTAATGGCACGTACCTGCCGATTAAGTTGTCACACTGTTAATCATGCACAACTCTGAGCCTCAATATCACCTGAACAGGTGAGTTAAAAAAAAAAAGTTAGCTATTCAAGCTTTACAAGACTGTAAACGTGCTTATTTCTGCTGTGAAGTTGGATATTTGAATATGGGGACTTATGGACACTGACTCACTTCTGGAGCCAGCCTCAAGTGGACGACAAGGGGAACTGCAGCACAGTTCTGGTCTCTATAGCTAATTTCCCAACAACTCACCTGTTCATGTAATATTAAGGCTTAAAGTTATGCAGAATTAAGAGCGTGGACACTTTATGGACCTACAGGTGACATCGCGCGTAGACCATCCATTCTTCATACTGTCAGTGGGGCTAACACTGACACTGAAACAAATAATATTAATGTTAACAAATTAGCGATATATCATTAAAAAATCATCATAGATCTACATTCACAGAGCCTCTACGTGTTGTTTTTTGGAGTTTCTGGGTGCCAACCCTCTGTGGCTGTGAAGTGAAGCCAACGTGGAAAAAACAAAACCTGCAGTTCCACAAACGTCCACTTGAGGCTGGTTCCAGTACAAGTCAATCTCCATAAGCCCCTATGTTAAAATGTCCAACTTCACAGCAGAAATAAACATGTTTACAGCCTGGTACAAAAAACAGTTTTGGTCTCTATAGCTAATGTCCCCCTTCAAGACAACTGTACCGAGGGTGAATTTATATACAACTCACCTTCAGATGATATTAAGGCTTAAAGGCTTTGATTGACAGGTGGATGTCATCACAGGCGTCTTGTTTCGGTGACCAGGCTCCATTCATTTGTAGCAGCGGGGTATGAAAACAGCAGAGTTGGAACGCCGTCGGAAGCGTCACCAAGCGAGTACGTAGCCTACCGGCGCCCGTGCCGTTAGCACAGCAACGCATGCAGGTCGGCGATGTCTAGACACACAAATTCAGTCTTTCACTCTTGATGTGAAACTACTAATAATAGATGTAATCTCAGACAGAAACATGCCAGATTGGCCTGCAGTCTGAACAAAGTGGTTTTTAACATCAGAAACCTCAAATGTCAGCGGAGCCTCAGAGAGACATTTGTCGATTTGTTGTTGACGTGGGGGGGGGGGGAGTTTGAAAAAGAACTTTTCGCGACTGGTAAACTTCTCAAGAGGACGCGAAACACGAAGATGTGGAAAACCCTCGTGCGCCATTCCATATGAAACACAAACACGGAGGACTAATAATCCCAGCCCGCGATGAGCACAGGGCGGTGGAGCGCATCGCCGTTCCACAGTCAGTTCTGTTTGTGCGGGGTGCATTTCAAACGCAGAGGCAATGCGCGTCGCGCCACTGTATCTCCCCAAACTCTTCTGACATTAAATGTTTGTCGTCGCCGCCTCAGATAATCCAAGTGAAAATGTCAGCGCTGTCGCGCGCCTCCGCCTGCCGGTCCGCGTCGTCTTTGATGGCGCCGAAAGCCAGAATTCTCCACATAGTGGCTTAAAACAAACATTTTATTCATGGAAAGATCACTTATTTGCATATCTCACATTTCCCCGTGGAGTAGCTCGAGAAGAAGAGTGGAGAGTGAAAATACTGGGTGGTAGAGAAAGGGGGGCGGGGGGGAGAAAAAGTCTTTGTTTCCAATCAGCTGGGAATGGCTAACTAAAAGTTTGGCTGTCCGATATATATAAACTCTTAAACACTGTTCGGGCTTTTATTGTCGCCGAGGCCTTGGAGACTTGCCTCCATTTCTGTCGTTGTTTTATTTGTCGCAGAGAAAAAGCAAACCTTGTACGATTTAAAGTGTGGCACCAGCGCCGAAGCTCTCTCCTCGTCCTCTGGGGACCATCCAGTCGTCTATAAATGAACAAACAGTGTTCTTTTTTGGGTTTTTTTTGGGGGGGGGGGGGCAGAACCTCCTGCTGCCAGCCGCCTGGTGTCTGCGACTCGCTTTGTTCTGCACCTGCTGACATACATACAGTCGACAGGCGCGGGTTAATAAGCGGCACATGCACTTTACGGTCTCCGCGGACCTCTCCGCTGCTCTGCCCCTCCACGCGCTTGAACCTCCTGCTTACATCTGACCCTCCTGAACCTAAAACGGTTGACGTTAAGGAAGCCGATCTGCAGTAATATCTCCGAGTTCACAAGCTGTCGGCTCCTACAAGGAAGATATAAGATGAGTCGAACAAAAAGACTCTCAAAGCAAGGTCCAGCTTTCGTAGAGCATGGAGTTACTCAGGTGTCATTCAACCGCTGCTTTCACAGTCAACACTAAAACCTTGAACTCAGACTTCATCGTCCGCTCTCTCCTCGTTCTTGAGCACGGCGTTGAAACAAAGACATGAGTCTGACTCTTTCTTTCAGAGTTACTTTTCTGCAGCGAGCAGAACCGCCGCGACTGCTTTGAGAAACGCAAAACGAGCCGGCGCTCCTTTCCCCCCTACGAAGGACCAGGATGACGACTGGACCAGCCAGTCCAGCAGCCTGACGGAAGGGCTTGCATCCCAACACTTGAACAGTCGCACGTGGAGCCAGAGGCCACTGGAAATTGTAGACGCCGTCGTCATCTCTCCTGGTCCCAACCGGTCAATAAAAGTCTCTAAGAAATATGAATGAAATCAAACTGTCACTCTAAAGCCTCGGCAGCGGGGCACGTACGGAAGAACAAACAGCTGGGGTCGTTTAACGCGTTAACATGTTATCTGGACTTCAGTGCTACTGACGTCTTGGCAGGCGATGGCATGAAAGGGAAACGCGTCCATCGACATCGACCGGCAGGCCCCCCCGAGCTCCAGTGTGCCGCTCAGACCGATCGAGGGACCTTTTTCCTGGCCACTCAGCAGAGCACTGATACGACAATTTAAATGGAAGGACGGGGGACATCTCTCACTGTCCATTAGGATCCCCAGGGAGGCCTGGAGCGTGGGTCATTAAAGGCTCCTTTTACAACAGGGGCTTGTAAATGGAGGGTCTCCTGCCGGCTAGGTAGGAGGAGAATTAGTCATGTGTCCAATATGAATCCCGCTGTAAATACAGGGGTGTGTTTAAGCCATTAGCATGGTGGCGTTGCTGTTTATGTTCAGTCTAGCTAGGTTTGTTTTTAAATGTACAATGTTGTACTCCATCAAGCTGGAGAGTATTGCTAATGCTATAGAGACGAATCCCTCTGACTTTAGCGCCCGTCTGAAGTTGCCATTTGTGGCCCTTTGAAATATGTAATAGATGGATTGCCATGAAATTTGATGCAGACATTTATGGTCCCCAGAGGATTGATTGGAAGTATAAAAACTTCATTTATGCGGCGAAACATGTCGACCTTTTTAAATCTACGTGATGGATTTGCACAAGATTTGGTGCAGGAATTCAGGATGAGGCCTGATGACTTTGGTGAGCCTCCAAGAAACTGGCAGCCTTTGAGCGAAATATGGTTGAAACGTTCATTCGTTGACTTTTTAACTAGCGCTCCCAGTGGCCAGCCAATAGTTCAGTTCAACTCAGCAGTTTGCATTAGCAGTAACTGTAATGGTAAATTCAGTTTCTTTGTTTCGGCCTCTAGAGACGCACAACCTCCCCCTCCGTAACATAGGGTACCAGGCCCTTTTGTTTTTGTAAATTGCGGCGCCTAGACCCAACCCTGCACCTAAATACAAGATCCTGCAGGATACTTCAGGCGTAAAACACACCAACTTGGGTGTCGGCGCCGATACCAGCAACAGGTATGGTACCCTGCAACAGACAAAAGGATAAAACATATGCTGTGGTTGTGTTTAGGTCTCCCCATGCTCGGGGGGTCTTTCTTCATCTTTGACCGCTCGCATGTAGATTGACCTTTTCTTTGCAAAGAAAATCAAACCTTGTCGGCCGGCAGAAGTCTCCATTTCATTCTTCAACAGCAGCAAAGAAACCAGCAATGAATCACTCCAGAGTTAACTTGACACCGGTCCAAGTGTACTCCTTGGAGTTGGACCGGAGAGCCAACCCACCAACCCAAACTAACTGCACTGAGGAGGTAAGCACAGGTTGGCAATGGTTCGGTTCAACCCCAACAGAACAAGAGCTGCCGTGAAGCCAGGCAGTGTTCTGGTGTATCCTGGAACCTTCGTCCTGACCACAGCGAGCATCGCCGCTGAATGAACACTCTCAATCTTGTTTGGTGGTACTTCTATATGTGATGTTCCCCGACAGGACACCCTCGATGGTGCAGGAGTTGATTTCTTCTTTTAGTGTTTGAGGAGATACCCCGAAATTCCCGAAGGGTCTGAGGTGAAACAGCTCAGCTGATAATGACATAGCGAGCATGTTAGCATTCTGACGTAAGCATTTTAAAAAAATTTTGCAACTCTTTTAGAGATCATTCCAACTTTTCATCTGGGCCTCTGTGTTTCCCTTTGGTATTTGTGATTGTTTGCTACGCTGTCTATGGAAAGCACTGCATGAATACAATTATTATTATTACTACTACATTAGCCCATTGAGCTATTGTAGTCACCTTTAGTCAGTGACACTTCAACCTTATTTATATCAGCTCTTTCTCCCGTCACAAACTCCAGTCTTTAGAGTCCTGCAATTATTTTCCACCATTCATATCCAACCAGACCATAAAGATCATACTAATTCATGCTTGGTACACACTTAGATGTTCTTTGTGCGGTCGACTCATAATGAAGACTGGGCTGAGGTACACTGAGACACTTTGTATGTTGTTCCAGATCCGGCTGGATGATGAAAATGTTGCTTGCTCCTCAGACTGGTGCCTGCAATCCAGGAAATCAAGGGAGACCTGTCCTCCTGACGTGTTCACCGTGCAGCCCGGGGCACCCGTTACTGAACCCAGACGACCTTTCACCGCATCATTTGCTTTCCCTTCAAAACGGCACCATTCTCTCCACCGCACGCATTTAGATTTCACTTCCCTCTATTGCAGCCGTAACAGGGAGGCGTCTCCGCGAAGCAGAAGGCCGCACCGGTCGTCCCCGCGGCGCCGCGTGATGCATGGCGGATGGGAGAGGCCGTTTTTGTGGAACACTTTGCGCGCACGTTCCGCGCGGCTTCAACGGGAGCTGTAAGCCACACAGTGTACGCCTCAAAAGAGGAGAAGATTAACAGCGAGAGATAAAAGAAGAAAGAGAGAGAGAGAGAGAAGGCTCTGAGAGAGTGTGTGGACCGTGGAAATGAGATGCCGATGCTCTGGTGGCTCGTTTGTCACTGTTCTCTTTTGCAGGGAAGCCTGCGTAAAGTATTCACGGGCTCCCTTTCACTTTGCATTTTCCTTTCTGCGTTAGATCACTATTTACTCTCTTATTGAGCCCTCCACTGCAAAGGATCTTTCAAAAAAAAGAAAAAAACACAAGCGACGACGTGCCAAAGTGTGATATCGCAGCCGAGCGTCTGCCGAGGCATACCAAAAGGACTATTCCCCTGCCAGTTTGACGCCGGCTGTGTCATACAAGTGGAAAGCAAGGTGGGATAGATATAGATGTGATTAAAAATTAAGTCAGAAATCAATGCCACCATAAATAATTCAGGAGACCGGTGGTGGAGGCTCAGATTAAAAGCATACAAAATGATTAAAAGGGAAGAATGAAATTGCGGATGCGAGCGATGGAAATGAGTCTTCTTCTCCGTAGAGGAGGATGGGCTCACCCCTGGGGACAAGGTAAGGACAGACATCTCGGAGCAGAGCCCAAAAAATCCAGACATCTCATGAGGATCCCTCTGGGTACAGAGATCATGTATCTCTCATCTGTCTCAGGAATGTGTCAGGATCCTCCATGAGGAGCTGAGAAGAGAGACGTTTGGACTCAAATTGTCAGATCAGGCCTTTTTTTTATTTTTAGACCCGGGTTATTGTAGTACCTGTTTACAGTACAAGAGTTCGGGCTCATGGATGACCTACTACCCGAACACAGCGACCCAGGTTATTCCCACCGAAACGCAAAAGAAAGGTCGCGAGACACAGCCGCGAGGGAGCCCAAAAGACTTTATTGACCGGTCAGAAAAGACCCGAGGATAATTAAACCCGAGCAACCCCCGCGGTCGATCCAAGCGCGCCCAAAAAGGAGCGAGCGCCGTCAGCGGCAGCGGAAGCGTGATCTATCAATTAACAAGCAGCTGCGGCGTCTGGGGGGGCATGCTCACACATCTCTTTCCCCGACCTAATTAGAAGGAATAGAATTTGGACCAGGGTTAGCTGGACTTGTTTGCCGCCGGTTTGAGCACCGCGCGTTTCTCAATCCTGCCACTGACGCCTTTGCTACCGCGAACCCCTGGAAGTCCAGCTGAAATTAAATTTTTGTCCCCTAGCCTCTGTTCTTTGGGGGAAAGGGGGAATTTATGGATTTGGCTTCTGTTTCATGATGATGGACCCTTGTTCAGCATTGTTCCAACCTATCGCCGTCCCTCTGTGGGCCTAAAGACGGAGACCGTATTTCAACACGGCCAATCGAGTCTTGCGTTAAGCAGTAACGTCACCCGAGGGCGAAGGTTTTACTCGTCTCTTTTTGCTCACATAGAACGAAAGTGAGCCCAAAGTTCACAATGAAAATTCAACAATGTCGATTCCGCCACCTCCGCGCCCATTCCGGATACGCCCACGCAACGCTGGCCCCACTTCGGAACCTCCTCTGAAATGATCTGGTCTTCCAGCCGTCGAACACGGCGGGGTATGACAAACCCATCCTTTGACCCAACGTGAACTGACCCACGTGGAATCCCGTCACCACCGTCTTTTCGTTGGGTTTTAGGTGAGGGTGAACTGGGTTGTGCATTACACCCTCACATGGAGGCTCCAGGGCTTTCTATGCGTTTCAGATATCCCCGATTCAACCTGTTCATCCGTTGCAATCCCCCCCCCCCCCCCCCGTGATCCTAAAAGACAAACAAAGAAGTTCAGGCTTAATTCCTCAAAGCATTATTGCAAAACACGTTAATCTGATATCGCCTGGCCTTAATTGTGCATTAAAACTCCTCTTTGCGATCGCAAATCTGCTCCCCGGCGTCGTCCCCTCGATCACCTGCTCCCGTAATCAAATTTATTCTCTCATCACTCGAAAGCTGAATAAAACATGAGGTCTATTTGCATCACTGAGGAAGACGTGCGGAGAGAGCGCGGCGTCTGCAGCCTCATCTCATAGGAAACAGACAAAAGTGCGCCTCGCGGCCAGAGGCCTTCGGTATCCTCGTCGCCACAAAATCCCCATCCGGTTCACGCCGAGGTTGCGCGCCTTGGCAGCGGTATCCAGCAGGACTGCTTCCATCGGATCTTCTTCTGGGCTCTACCCGTCTTGGCAATTCAGCCATAGCCTGTGCTTTGGAGATATGCAGACTTTGCGATATGCCTCTGCTTAGTGTCGGGGATAGAGAGATCTGAAGTGGTGCCACTTTGCACAAAGTAGAGTTATTTGTTTGGTCTTTAAAAGGAAAGGGAGGATCTTCTTAGTAACACAAAAGGAGTGACAGAGCAACAGGAATATATTATTGGAACTGTTCCCGTCGGACAAATCAATTAAAAGAATAATAATACAGAAGCTCCTGTATGTTTAATCCCTCATTCCTTTCGCAAGGTGATACTTTTCTTTACAATCCCAAGAGGAAAAAAACATCCGTGCCTCCTCCAAGATATGACAACCAGCCGGTATCTTTCCTAAAGCACGCCCGAGAGCAGAGGGGAGGGAACGCGAGGGAAGAAGCTACGCACGCTATCTATCTGTGGAGCGTCTCCATCCTCCCCACGTTCCACATTCGATCCCTCACAGGCCGACTGCTCGGGCTGCCCCTTAAGACGGAAACGAAGAAATCCTTTAATGTCTAAAATGAGGTCACCCACACAATGTCTGTCTCCCCGGCGTCCAGTGTTTTCGCACTTTTGCCCGTGGAGGAGCTTCTTGTCTGAGCGCCGATAAAACCCGGATATAAACCCTGACGATGAACGTGTCCCGCGGCCGCTCTTGCCTATCAGTCGTGAGCGCAGACAAGGACGGAGTGGGGGGGGGGGGGGGGGCTATCGCTGCTGCCGCCGCTCTCCTCCTCCCTTCTTCACAGGCAGAATTAAAGTTGAAAAGGTTTGCGGCAAGGATAAAAAGGGAAGGGTGATTGGCAGAGATTGGGAAGAGGCTCATGCTAATTTATTTTGCTTTTTGGAAGGACAGTTTTTGTGGTGTCGTCCCGGGCGCTCTTGCGGATTTCATAATAGGTGCGTGAAGAGACAAACACACACACACACACACACACTGTAATGCAGGGGCATTGACCACAATCAGCTGACCAGTCAAAAATGACTAAACATATCTGTTTTAAAAGGTCCAGTGTGTCAGATTGGGGTTTTTTTCTAACTGTCGGTACGGTAGCCAGGAACGGACAAACTAAAAGGTAGGTACCTCAGGTAGGGCTTCAGTCTGCCTAAGGAGCTGCTGACACAATGCTTCTGTGTCTGTTCTCTGCTCTTCCATCACTATTTGGTTTGGATCGACCACCAAACAGAAAAAAAAAAACAGACTGCAACGGACAGTCAGGACTGCAGAGAAAAATGATTGGCGCCTTCCCTCCATCCAGGACCTGTACCTGTCCAGAGTCAGGAAACGGGCAGGTAACTATCTGTGCGGACCCAACACACCCTGGACACAACCTGTTTAAAACCTCTCCCCTCTGGGGAACATCCTGACACAAGATCAGTTTTTGTCTCTGTGATGAACAGCTAAAACCGGACTCCAAATGTCAACAACATTGCCTGTTTTTTTTCTTTCTGCCTTTCCGCGAACGTCTTCCAGTTTGACTGGCTGTTTTTGGATTGTCTTGCGGGACGTGGCGTGAGGCTCCGCTTTCCCAAAAGTTGAATCTGGCTCAACGTCTCTCCTGGATGGCGGCAGCGTTTAAGTTTTTCATGTGTTGCAGGCTGCCGGTGAAGCAACGCACGACCCCCGTTGAAATGAATGGAAAGACCTCCGCTTCTGCCGGTTTCCCTGTCCCTGTCTGAATGCCCAAACATGCTCTCACACTGAACATGTTCCAGGGCTACACAACTCGAACCTCAGAGCACATTGACATCACTGCCAGTCAATGTTGTAAAAAAAAAAAAAAAAAGGTCTCACGCATCTAATCTTTAATCTTTAGTCGCCCCTGGTGAGGCGGCCGTTACCTGTTGCAGCTAGCAGAACACACCCTCACTGTTGTGGCAGAAGTTTGGCCTGTGATGTATCCCAGAATCCACTCTGGTTGTATTCCTAATGTCTGCAGACGTTTGAGAAATGTCCCATTTTTAACTCTTATACAGACGCTTGACATAAATCATCCCTTCATCCCTTCTTAACGAATAATAAGTGAAATATTAGACTAAAAAGGGCAAACACCTTGACACCCATCCCAGCGTTTTTGAAGCCTCGCATCACATTACACTACTCCCGGGTTGTGATGAGTCGAATGCGGCTTTAAGGGTCAGGGGATCTTCGGAAAAACACGTTTCATTTGACGCGTCTCGGACAACCATTAAACGACGTCCACGGAACCTTTTTTTGAACTCATCATAAAAAAAGCATTAAAGGGCAATCGCTGCCGACTTTTATTTACCGCGAACTCTCCCTGTTACTGAATCATCATTTCAGGTTTCTTTTCTATAAAACCTGAGCCTTTAATAGGAAGCCGTAAAAAGTCCAGTGAGATAAACAGCTAGGGAGACTACCCCCCTCCTTGAGGATGAAAGGCCAGGAAGGCTCGGAGGGGAAGTGGACGGGAGCGCGGTGAAATCCTATTTCGGCAGCCGCGGCGCCGAGGCTCCTCCAGCGGGGCCCTCCGTTAAAGCCTGCTCGGCGAGAGGACGGGCGGGGGCGGGGGGGGGGGGGGCGGCGTGTGAGTTGTGGTAAGTGCAGAGGCAGACATGAGCAGAGATGAAAAGAGTGAGGATGACTCTCAGCCTCTTTGCTGGATTACACACCGAGGAGAGGAGCGGCACCGTCTTTGGCAGACCACTTCCAACACAAAGGGGACAGTGTGGCAGACAGATGTATAAAATGACTGCTCGTACGTGTCGTCATGGTACACACACACGGGGTGCCTGGGGTGCCAGTTAATCATTTTAATAAACGTATTGCAACACACGCGCACACGACAGAGAAGAGTCCAAAATGCCAAAGTTTGGTCTGCGTTTTTCCCTTTCGGCAAAAACGGGCGCGGCTCTGACCGAGCAATCCGATTGGTCAGCTAGACGTTCGGAATGCTCAAATTAGTGTCACCTGACTCGCCTGGCTCATCCCTGAAAAACATCGCCTCGCAAGTTCCTCACGTCACCGCTTGAAAGCATATCGCAAGTCGACAAGTATGAATTCATTAAAGTGATACAGCCGCATTTTATGGAGCCGGTCGGAGATCAACCTGGCAGAGAAAAGACTAAAGGTCGACTAATGTGGACTGAAGCTGAAGATGTCATGAGACGGTCTGATTAAACCACAGTCACAGCCATAAATTCATAAAAAGTCATGTCGTGAAATGATATTAATTTTGGAAACGACCACATGTCTCATCTTTTTTCAATGCATTTCGATTTTTGGACTTTGCGACGCTGTGGAGTTCTACTGGCCTAAAAAAAAGAGTACACAAAGCTCAGACACTACAGGACTGTATAGTTTTGTAGTTTTTTGGAAACTTGGCCTACTAAACTGGCATCGATCGCTGCCTTACCGACCGCGCCATCCTTTTTCCCATTTAAAACAACGGGTATTGACTCATGGGATCGGTGAGGTGTGTGCGGGGCCTTGAAGAAAGTGGGTAAAAGGAACTGGTTGTCAGGAAAGGTGCGTAGGGTGACGGGTGTGTGTGTGTGAGGCAACATTTTGGCATTTTAGCACCTTTCAGCTCGTTGTTTTAGTTTTACAGATCCCAGCTGTCATCAGCATCGTCCAGCTAAAAATAATATACACTATTATATTATTAATATAATAATAACTACCACTTAAAGCACTGTCCAGCACGTCATACTCATTAATGCCAGGGTAGAGGGGAACCTCACTGCCCGACATGTCAATGGCTCTGTTAAATGGTACACCCAGCATCACTCCTGGCACCCTGTACCACATCGGATTGAACGTTAGTGGACAGTTCATGCCAATTGTCAATTAACGTGACATTCAGCGGGTGCTTATGGCTGTTCATAGTCGCATTACCTGGCCTCAGATCTGTGTGGGCAAGTCCCATGGAGCTCAGGTGGGAAAACTACCGGGCCTGGGACGCAGAGGTAGGACTCGGATGCTCAAGGATTTATTGAGCAAAATAACGGGGAATGATCAACAGAAATATTGTCTAAGGGGGAAAGTGAAAAACGGAAAAACGCCTCCAGGGAGGGAAAAACTACAATCAGGAATGAAACGCAAAACTCTCTCTAACTAAGAAGGCTGTTAAAATTAAATAGCAGAAGGCCAACCGAAAACTCTCAGAAAACTGTGGAAGGTATTCTCATAACGGCGGGTGGCTCTGGACGAAAGACGAGACGCACTGGCACAGGACAAAGGGAGACCGCAGACTATAAGCACACACGGGGAAAGGGGGAACAGGTGGACACGATCAGGAATCAGGGCAGACCATCAGACTGAGGCACGGGAGGAAGGGCAAGTGACCTGGGACGAGAGGAGAGCTACTTTTCAAAATAAAACAGGAAACGACAAGACAAACATGGAGACAGGACAAAAAAAAACTTGACATACCGGTGTGACAAAAACACTGTGGCCTGCTGATGAATTATTGGCATTGCTCCTTTGGCAATTTCCAGTCCGGTTCCTGTCGACCTTGATGCCTTGTCTTTTTTAAGGTTGCAGCATTTGGTTAACAAAAACCAAAGTCGCCCATCGAGGAGGGACTTGTGGAACTTTTCCAGGCAAGAGGGCTTGATTAAAACCCAGGGCTTTATTGCTGGTCCAGTCCGTGAGAACTGGGTGAGAGACTAGGTGAACGCACACACTCGATAACCAACCAATGCTGCGGTCATATCGATGATATTTTCACGAGGTGACCTCAGGGTGTAGAAGGTGTAGGCTTTAAATAGAAATGAAATTATAATTTTGTTATCATTTGGTGAATAAAATGTATAATCAAAACAAAAAAACCTCAATAGTATTGATGACATATGAATATATTTTTCCAATAAAAACGTAAACCTTCCATCCTTCTCCTCTTATCCAGGGTTGGACCGTGGCGGCGGCGGCGGCGGCGGCGGCAGGTTTTTTTTTTGCGGGGTGTTCCACACGTCCTTCTCTCCAGCAACACATTCCCGAGGCGCTCCCAGACTAGATGGGCTACCTCCAGCGAGTTCTGGGTCTGCCCCGGGGTTTCCTCTCAGTTGGATGTCCCCGGAACACTTCCAGAGGAAGGCCCCCCCCCCAGATAGACATGAGTGCTACTCAAACTGAAGTCAACATTCACAGCCGGGTCCGTTACCTGTAGGGCTTCGAGCCTTACGTCGTTACTTTAGCGCCGCCGAAGTGTGGATTAGTACGACAAACGAATGCTTGATACGACATGAATAGATATTACGTACGTTAGCAGCCTCCGTAAAGATCATGGCGGTTCCACAGGAATAAAGCAGCAGCGGAATAACTCAGCTGGTGAGATGTTTAGTTCGTTTTCGTGCTGAGGGATGTTTTTATAATGAAACGTAATTTTAAAATTAAGAGGATGAAAAAAAAAATAAAACCTTCAGGTGTCTGGTTGGAGTTGTTTCATAAAGCCTGCGGTTCAGGCAGCCGAGCTCTAGTCCGCGTTACTCACGGGATGTGTGCCGCGTTATCTTGCAGCAACAGCTTTTTAACGAGCGGAATCCAGGGTGTCCTGACGATGACATGGAGTGGAGTCGCTGAAATGCTGTTTCATGCGGAGACTCTTAGACATTTTAAATGTCGGGATGAGTTCTGACCTGCACGGCTGAAAAAAGGACGGCCTGTGTACGTTAACCAACGCTCAAACACACACTACAGCACGCAGAACGAGTGTAGAGGCACCTGTTTTATTCATTTACTTCGTTTACGTAGAAATGCACACCCATGATTGATGATTGCGGGATGACCAATGACAGCACAGGACGTGAGACTCTGCAGTTGAAGTTGGTCAAAGTTACCAGTGTTTTTTCCAAGCCTGGTCCTCGGGGGTTGTTTGAGATGGTTCCCGCTCCGACACACCTGATTCAAACGATCGGCTCGTCCTCAAGCTCTGCAAGTGGCCTGATGACGAGCCGCTTCATTTGAATCAGGTGTGTCGGAGCGGGAAACACCAGGCTTGGAAAAACACTGCTTTACATCCACGTTTGCTTCCTAACAGACTTCTTCTTCTTCACTGTATATTTGGTGTGTCGCTGCCACCCGTGGAGCCTTTGAGGAAATCGTCTTCTTAGGCTCGGTACCAACAGGGCAAATATTTTTTAGTCATATTCATAGCAACGCAAACAAAAACCTCAATCGCGGTGTCTTTTTTTTTCGCCACCCCTGTGTCGGGACGGTGGCAGACGTTTGGGACGCCAATATCTACAAATGTCAACGATCCACGCGTCTGGACGTCTCTGACGCGTCGAGGAAGCTTTCGAAAAGGAGTAAAGAGAAGATGACGTCTCAACCGGCAGGAAACAACACAAGTCCATCAACCGGCACCAGCAAAACATCAATATATCAGCCACGTCATGTTACAGCACCCATGAAAACAACCAGCCTGGTCTCTGACTCCGTCGTAATCGTTTCTCTTTCGAGGGACGACAACGGAGACGCTCTGCGGCTTCTTTGGGGTTTGATTTCCGCCTTTTCAGTCGAACGCCGGCAGGCCAAAGAGCTGCGGCTCAAACGCCTCCACGCTCCGGAGTCGCAGGGTGGCCTCCTGGGTTAGGCTCGGGTCCAGGTTGTCGTCGGGAATCATCACCACCTGCATCCCGGCAGCCAGCGCCGCCTTCACGCCGTTGGGAGCGTCCTCAAACACCAGGCACTGTGCAAGGACAGAGGAGAGGAAAACAAAGAGATATTATCCCATAAGCCTATTAGGTCTACGGGATTTCACCCCTGCAGACGCCGCAGAGCGGAGACCAAAAACAAACACGGGGAAAATGGGGAAACGGGAACGCTGTTCTCATTTTCGACTTGATATTCCTCCGAGGAGTTCTGAAATATCCATTTGATCTGCGATTTGAGGAAGCGTGACCCCCGTGGCCCCACTCCATCGGCTTTGTTGATATTTTTATTCGCCGAGGATGATCTGATCGGAGTCGCACCGCATATCAATAAAAGCCGCACCTGCGGAGTGGAATATAATCCAGATTAATGTTAAAAACGGTGCTCCGTCTTTGTGACTGTGTCAGAGAGATGGGGAGGCATGGGTCCTCAGCGGCTATCAGGCTAGCGCCTGATTACAAAACAACCCACCAGTGAATGTGACAAAATAAGACTCATGGTTTCATTTATTTATTAGATATGTTTCCTGTATATGTGACAAGACGGTTGTGGTATCTTCCAAAAGGTTGGGGTGTTGCTATCGGGCTCAAACAGAACACAGTTCCTACTACCACGATACCGTATGCAGGCCAAATGCCTGCTGAACCGAAGGTTCAGTTAGCCTTCACCCTTGAAGTCTTTTCTGACATAAAATAGTTTGAAGTTTGAAGTGAGAAGAAGTCTCATCTTTGTGGCGCTCGTCCAAAATTTTGACTGCAGCACCTTCTTTGCATCAAGTTGTAGCGCGCCAAGCTGTAATGGCTTCATTACTGCCCCCCCAGAGGCTGAAGGTCTTGTTTTTCTATGTTTCGGTTTCACAGTAGAAAAGACTTGACAAAGAACAGGCTGTAGACATTTCTCTCAACCTTTCTAAAAGGAGTCCAGAGTCTAGCTCTCGAGTAATCTCGATAAACGGATATCTGAACCTGAATGTAGCACCAGGAGCTCTCTGAAGTCTTGACCACAACTGACCAATCACGTTTGAGCGTTCTTCGGTTTGCGACATTCCAAGTGGAGAGCAAAAGAAATGGAAGACACTGACATTTTTTCCCCCTAATCTTTAGTCACATGCAGATAACTTGTTGAAATACTAAGACTAAATCAACTAAATTTGCCATATGTTATAAACATGTAAACTCATATTTAAAAAAAAAGAATGCAAAAACAATAAATGTGCAGCATTTCATGACATCCTACAGATATAACTTTCTCCCAGGTTTGATTTGCTCTGTTCATTCAGGTGCTGTTGCCATCAGACTCTTCTATAATCAAGTGTTATTTTCTTCAGCCCGGTGCGTGATCTTCCTCCATTTGCTTTCACGGCCCGACCCCGGCAAGACTGCAACACACGGAATCATCCAACACCAGCATTTGTTTCCAAGAAAGAGAAATCTCGGCTGGTTGCTGGATTGGACTGCGCGTGTTGTTCCCGCCAAAAGTCCAGAAACACACATTTTAGGTCAAATAAAATGGAAACAAAGTGAATTCCGATCCGCAAAGTCGACCTTGGAAACACTCTGCAGCATGTTTGAGGAAGAACAGGAGAGTTCTTCATGTGGACGCTGACAGACTGATTTCTCACAGCCGTGATGTCAAATCCGCTCCTGAACTGTGCTTCAGTGGACGTGAACAAAGTGAAAGTTCACATTAAAATACACTGGAGTATCTCTTTGCATCACTTATACTACTGCGTCACCTTTGAGACCTCAAGCAAAGCCGACCTAAAGATCCAAGACGGCTTCTCCGCGCGTCGGCAGTAAGTAAGCAAGTACTGTTTGTGAGCGCGGTCTGTCAGTACAAACAGTGCTGCGCAACTTCTAACTGCGGACGAGCAAAACCGAGGGTTTCCTGCCTTATGCTAGAACACGGTCAACTCAGGTGGTGGTGCCGTTCCCTGCAGCGACTTTCAAAGTGAATGGAACCCACTTGGAAGCTTTACAACACGCCGTTACCCACAAATAAGACGATTCGTCAAAGTACTGCACACTCCTGAAAGAGAGGGAGAAGAATCACAGTCATGTCTTTATTCATGGCTTCATGGGTTTGTCTTTGGAGGACGTACAGGGTTTTACAATGAGGATTAGGACAGTATGTCCGGAACTTGTTGCTTTCACCACAGGAAGGTAGGACTCATCATCTCGGAAGCCATTCTGTGTGAAGTCCCCGTCTAATAAAGTCTTTGGAAGTGGATGGCAGAAAAAAAAAAAAAAACATGGAGACTAATTGGCATTTGAAACACTTATCTGTGCACACGCTCAACAAGCGCGTTCCAACAGCTGCAGCAAATTAATACGGCCGAACCTTCACCAGGAGGGTTAATCAGTTTTCAGTATCCAATAATCACATTGAGGAGTGTGCAGGCAGGAATGAGGGAAGACGAGGCGGCTCGGGGTGACGAGGGACAGTTGATACCGACAAGACTCGGAGCTGGAGACGGAAGCGCGGGGCGTGGAGGGTGCTCGAACAGCTAACCGCGGGACACGTGAAAATGCAGTCCGCGCGCACGGATTGGGACTGCTCGTCTGCCAGCACGGGGGAGCACATTCAAATTCACGTTTAGTCCTTTTATCCAAAGCGACTTACAGAGGAGGGAACAATCAAGGTACAGTGTGACAACAAAGAGAGGAGGTTTTTAAAGGTAGAGAGGGACACCCCCAATCTGGTAGGAACTGGTCGACGAGAAGAGTCCGGATGGCCCTTGAGTGAACGGGCGGCAGAGCCAGGCGTGGCTCATTGGGGGAACGCAGGAAACACATGCCTGTATAAGGGTGTTCAAGTGGGTGGGCAGTCCACGGGTAGCCAGTGGAGCTCGATGAGCAGCGGGGTGACACGTGACCTTTTGGGTCGGTCGTAGATCGTCACTGCGCAGGCTGGGAGGCCCGTCGGCAGGGCGTTACAGTAATCTAGTCTTGAGACGACCACGGCTTGTGTCGGGAGTTGGGTAGCACGTTGAGTTAAAGTTGAGCATCGAGAGTACACAGCAGGCGCTTCCAGGTTTGCCAGAGTGCTCGCTTTGGCAGTTAGTAAAGCCACGACCTGAGCAACATCAGTTACATTACTTGCCGCGTCGTCGCGTCGGATTCTTCGACAACGGATGCCAAAAAAACGCGGAGCGCATTTGGAGCAGGAAGGCAAGCAGGAGCGGAAACATCTTTAGTTTTAAATCAGCCGTTTGAGGATGAATCAAATCAATGAAAGCGTTCCAAAGACCCACTGCCGACTTTCTCGCGTTTCGTGACGCGGGAGGTCGCACCGGATCTGAGGGTTTGCCCGCCTCATCGCAGCTTTCTAGGGGTCCGTCCTTTTGAATTTCAGTTTGTTAGACTAACCAGACAAACCAGCTGCTGACAGAAAACCTAGAATGCTCCATCAGCTAAAAAAAAAAAAAAAAAAGTGGTCTTTGTTATTAATTTATGCAATATATTTCACAAAGACACCAGGAGAAGCGTTACATTATTCAGACGAGCTACATTATAAATGTGAGCAATATACAAAATACTAAAAGGCTGCAAAAAAAAAGTCATTCCACGCCTTCTGTAATATTCTTAATATATATTTCTAATCTAACATATGCCTCAGGACTTAGTGTAGGACATAGATTTCTGGTTTGAGTGAACACAGTGAGCTGAACGTAGGTTACATTGTAATAGGAAGCTTCATATCTCATGTGGCTTTATTAAAGGTGTCATATATAAGATTCTGAGGCATTGCACTACTAATATTATGTTTAAATCAGTTTTATTGCTAACAGTTGAACAGACTGTAACCTAACTTTAAAAGAATGAGTCCTTCCATGGCTTTCTTGGTTGTCTGGACTGATTCGAAGTCTTTTGATTTTGCCTTTAGTCATCCAACCCTGAGACGCACTCTAATGGAGAATGGTACGCAACACGGTAAAAGGTTACACCAACACAATTTCAATGCAGTCTTATGAATATGGACGTAAAGAGCCTGCGCTTTCACCAGTTGTCAAAGTGGAATATTCGACGCCACTCATTCGACGAGGCTGAAAGAGCAGGAAGACCATTTCCCGGACAAAGAAACGCCGTTTGTTGCTAAGTACCTCAGTGAAGTGTCCTTGGCTCTGCACCGCACCGAGGAGGAGGGAGTTCATTGTTTTAATCAAAAGACCTTTTGGGGCCAAAATAAAGGAGGGTTGTGTAAATAATCTCTCATGAATACTATTACGAGTAGAGAGAAATAAGAAGGAAGCCTTGCTGATATTCATGCATGTTGAGTAAAAGACACAAGAACAGTGCGACACTCACGGATAAGGTATCTATATGATTAAAGCAGGAATCCCTGAAAGCTCTACATACTAATGTGACCCTGCATTAGGATCTCATTAATAATTTGGCTGCGAGGAGAGCCGCTGTTGGGGAGTCGCGGTGTTTCGGAGGAAGTTCAGTTGATTTTCTCCGCATCACTCGGCTGTTGATGGGAGTTTAAAACGCTCCGCCGCAATGATCCCTCTCCCTACAGAAACCACCAATCAAATGTCAAGTTGAATACGAGCTGAAGGGTGTTTGTGTACACAGGGACATATTTTCAGGATGTGTGCATGAGTGCGACAGCAGATTGTGGGTGGTATCCATCTGGGTCCACAACCTGGAACTGGGTTTTCCAACTTAACACCAACGTGTACATGAACTGTATGTCTATGGGCCAGCTAAGTTCTTCCACCCCAAAGTAGGTCTGAACGGCATATAGTTATCGTATCTTTATCGCGATATCACGATATTAACATTAACAAAACCAACGATATCGCATCTGCATGTACAGGTCAGGCCAGCCAACCACAAACCTTATTTCACGCTTGCCGTGGATCGACAGCTGAAGGCAGCCAATGACAAACATCCGAGGGAGGGAGACAGAGACACACGCCACACGCCACACAGCGGGGAAATTAGAAAGAAACATGAGTGCGGAAGATAAGACCGGTGTAGGTAGGTAGGTATTTTAGATTCAAAAAAGAAGATGTCAACCAGAGCGACGCATCGCGCCGGTCCTGCTTTGCAAAAGTTCCGACGAAACGCGGCAACACAACAAGTTCGTTCCACCGCCTGAAGCAACACCGCCGCGTATGCTTTTGAAGAAGCTTGCCACCTTCCACCAGCTGCAGCACTATATATTTGTTTAGCTATTGTTAAAGCAGAGCTGCAGTGAAATGTATGATTTCTATTTTGTTTATTGGCCTTCGTATTATCATGTTTTTACTTTTCTGGAAAATGCGTAGCTTTCACTGAACACATAGTCGTATCGCATCGTATCGTATCGATAGAGACATAAATGACGTCATATGAAACCCCCAAACTGGAAAACCCATTTCTTACGAGTGTGCACACAGAGTCACTGTCACGCTGAACCAGAAAAGGATGTTGAAACCACCTTCACTTTTTTGAAACAGACAATCAGCGGCGGTTTGAACTTCTCTTCTGGGAGACCTTTATCTTTCCACACTACTACATCCATCTTTGTGCGGAGAGGGGGAGTGCACCACCATCAATACCAGCAGGGAGAGATTAGAGCCTTGTCCCATTGGTACAATTCTCGAGAAAGACCTGAAAGAGTTCTTAAAGAGATGTTGGGGAGGCAGTGGGAGGCTATGACAGCAGGTTTTTCAACCCAGCCTCCCGGTGTGGCCATTGGAAACACACAGAAAACACTTCACTAGTCAGTTTGTTTGAAGCATACCGGGGCCTTAGCGCTACATTATGTACAAGTTGGTTTGAATACAGTCTTTATTGAAAGAGGAAACCCTCACCATGCAGGAGAAAATCGAAAATCCACACCGCTTCTTTCCAATGCTATACAAAGAGCACAATAAATCAGGAAATCAAAGGCTGTGGATAGATCCGATATTTTATTCAACTTGAGATGCCAGTGCTAAATCTGTTTAATTAAAAATTAATTACTATGCTATTAAAAATGGATCCTTTATTTTAAATTAGCATTAATGCATGCCACAAATTGCCCTTTAACCTGAATTTGAAATGCATGCTCGTTTCATTTCTTTATTATTAACCACCCTGAATAGTGAATGCATTATTAGTTCAAAGACTTGAACTTTGGGGCTGGAAACAGCACTTCAGTGTGAATAAAGGAAACAGCCGAAACAATGAGTCTAAAGCTCTACAGAAGCTCTACCAAATGCTAAATCTCGGAGAGAGTCAAAAGGACCTTTGTTCATCTCAGCTCTAATACCCAGGTAGAACAAAGAGGCTTCCTTGAGTGTCTGGAAACCCTAATTGACTTCTATGATGTCACTAAGCCCGAACTGGAGGATGTCGAACAATGACGGCGGAAACGCGGAGAGTACACAACGGAGGGCTCTTGCTAATTCCCTTGATTGGGAGCAATTAAAACTGGTAATTGCCCGATGAGCTCGCGAAATGACCCTTTAATCTGCTTCCAGCGGGCTCGATTAAAAAACGAACGAAAACAGACGCAGATGCGCTGCGGCCGCACAGTCGATTGATGGCTCGGCTGGATTGGAGATGGACAGCATGATGTGCCTTCACCAAGTATGTGCCTGAACGGTGGGAGAAATTGCCGCATGGGCGCAGCAATTTGAACTGAGGCACCACTTTAAGACCTCGTGGGCCGCGCGCGGACGTGAAAGGCGTCAGTCCGAGTAGGACGGCAAAAACAAAAGGTCAAGCCCAGTGCAGGCAGATGTGAAAAAAAGGAAGAAGGTGTAAATGCATCAGTTTCCCCAAGACACATATGCAATTGTGGAGGCTGTTTGGAGAAAAGGCTTTCTGTTGAAGTAGACACTTCTTCTGTAACCGTGGGCCTCCAGAAGCTGAACTTTTAATAACCTTGTGAATATTCATGGCACTGCTGGAGCTTGGTGCAAGCTGGTTGTTGGTCCAAAACTGTTGAGGGCATGAAACCACTTCACAGTGTTTGGTTGACTCTGGCGTGCACATTTGAATCCATGTAATCCCGTGTGATCTGTTGAATGGTTACTCAGTGTGTGTGTTTTGGGACTTTCCATCCAAGTGTATCACATATTCTAACCAAAGCAATTGAGCAAAAAAAAAATGATGAAAACATGACAACTTGTTCCATGTACTGGTGTGAGGAAGGTTACATTAGATCTGTGTGGAGCCATCGTGGCTTTTGAATAATCTGTATGGGTCAGAGAGTCCAGACAATTCGGCGTGACCCCCCCATCTACAGGCAGAAATGTTTTTACCAAGCCAAGAGCCAAAAGCCTGCGATCATAGAACGTCAGATCTCAAGTGACATCTTCAGATGAGGCCACACTGAAAAGCCCTGTTTTTTACGTAAACCTGGAAATAATCGGAAAGTTTGAGGCGTCGGAACAAAGTGAAAGAAGTCACATTGTTATTCCGAGCAAAGAGAGGCTTTCTTGGCATCATGTCGAGATGAAAGGTTGTTAAGGGGGGGTTGGGTCTGGAACTCGCTTTGCAAAAACTGGATCAGTTGTATCCAAAGCACGGTCAGGATGACCAAAAGTGACCACACCGTTGGGAGATCAATACATCAGGCTTAGTTCCCTGGGAAGACAGAAATGCAACTTGGTTTCATCCCAGACACAACATTTGCTGAATGAAGATTGAAAGTCCGCAAAAGAAGGTGGTCTCAAAGGCCGAGCAGGAGTTTCTAAAGCACTTCTCGTGAGGGGCGACAAGAACAAACGCCAGCAGTCCACAGTGTATGACTGGAAAGGGTGAAGGAGGTAGGATGACAAACCCACAGTGTCATTTGGTATTGTACTCTGGAGCTGGACCCCCCCTGCACTGAACTGACTACACCTTCACCAAGAAGAAGTAGACCTCCATTCGTCACGCTACACCCTTGTGGACTCGGCAGCAGCATGGGCGAAGAGAAATACCCAGGACCAAAATGAACACCAAGGGGGTCCTGACATCTCATGGTCTTTGGAACATTCCGATGGGAGGGACACTAGAAAGTGGAGGAAAGGCAGAGCCGATCAGTCATGTCAAGGTTTTTACAGCAGCCGTGCGGCTCAAGTGAACGCTGCCATAATTAAAAGGAGGACAAACCGAGTACTAATATATTCCGAGAAACGGGGCATCAGAGTGTGGTGCGGTCATCAAACCGTCGATGGCTTGGAAATTGCATTGGTGGTGGAAAACCAGGAGTGCTCTCAGACTTTTTGACCTCCGCTGTCCCATGACTCCACTGTAAGTCAAGAGCAAACTTAATCTCAAAAAACGCCTTTATTACTTCACTGTTTTTATCACTTATTTGGCCTTATTTGCCTGTTGAACCCAACACGAACCAACCAACTCAATCACAATATTATCAACCAACCCGCTGGAACCGCAGCTGGGGCTTATCCTGATTTGCATCTATCATGAGTAAAAAAAAAACCAAGATGGACTGGTAATCTGATCTGGTGATCTGGCCTTACAGAGGTAGTTTTTGGGGAGGCTGAAACGAGCATCTGAATATTACGTGACTGTGAGAGAGACTGTGAAACAACGATTGTAGATGAGGTCAAATAAAAACACCGTGGTCGCATTCAGTAAACAGACTTAGCCGACTTGGGTCTTGACAGCGTCAGGTTAAGTGTAAACAGTTCTGTCTTCAGTGCATCAATAGCTCAGTTCTGCTGACCTACGGCCCGAAATTCCCCCCCCCCCCCCCCCCCCCCCCCCCCCGCCCAACAGTGGCTGACACAGAGAGGAGGTGTTCTGCTTGTTAAACAGCGAGCCACAGAGCAACAAAGCCTCATAAAAATGCAACAAGGTAAATCCACTGGAACTCACTTTAGCCACACTTCAGAGGAGGAAAAGGGTTTAAGCACCTTTTCATGCCGACATAAATCTCCCAATTCATAACACATCACAGCCGGTTCGCGCACTTTGGGCTGAAAATCAACCCAAGGTCAAACTTGAGCAGCGCTGGGGGAGCTTTTTTTTTTTTTTTTTTTTGGATTTCACACGGATCTCACCCTGACTGTTTTTGCTCACGTGGCGCTGCATAAGTCTACTCATCCTACCTGTCTCTGATTGGCCGGGACTTGTTGCACCCTCCGTGGGTTCGAGTTGGTTGGGGTTCAGGCACGAGGGGGACCGAGATTGGTCAAGGTGAGGGCAAGAATGTCAGCCAATCACAGGCAGCGGCGGGGACGGAGAGAAAAAATACAAAGGAGCGCGAGGGGCGACCATTTCTATGACACCCAACTTGAGCAATAAGAGCGATGCCTTCCGTGTAAAAACACCTGATAAAGTGACAGTTTGACACGAGATTTAACCAGCAAGAAAGAAGGAATAAATCTACTGCGTGCATTGAAAATGAAATGGTTTGATTAGTGTGAATTGGATTTGTTCATGCACCCTCAAATCCTGAAACCAAGTGTAGCAGGGACGACGAGGACGGCGGACCTGCTGGTAAAAACACTCCTCTGTCCTCTGCACGACTAACTGACCCGGGTTATCTGGGAAACGGATGCCGAGTTCTTCCTCATGAATAAAGCCGATGAGAGCAACTTTGGGACTCAATGAGCAATAATGGAATTATTCCATGTGCTCGATGCAAAGAAGTCTACTTTTTCCTCAAAGGGGGAAAACATGTTTTCCATGACAAGATCCGGAAGCTCTTGCAGGGAATCGTGAAATTTAATTTCAACTGAGCTTTAAATAAAACTCCTCTTGTTTCACACTCAGTCACCGTCACTGTATTAAAGTGTGCTGTATGTAAATGGAGCTGAACTGAGTTCCACGAAGCTTCCAGAGCTGGAAACCAGCCGCTCTCCTGACGTCACTTCTCTGCGGGCGAAGGCGCGAGGAGACGCGGCGCCCGCTGCCCTCGTCAAACGCCGCCGCCGAAGATTTACAGCCCGTCCTCGGGCCTCCGCCCCGAGCACATGCGCGATTCATCCGAGCCAACGCGGTCTGGATCCAGTGTACCCGAGTCAGTGCTGCTGGATGAGACAGGACAAAGGGGAGGTGGGGCGAGGCCAGAGCTCTAAGGTGTGTGTGTGTGTGTGTTTGGTGCGCGCAGATACACACACACACACACACATCTTTGCTATTGTCTCAAGCACAATTGGGCCCCTAACACACACACACACACACATACAGTGAGCCTCTTTAGAGGAGTGTGTTGTGGCCCGATGACAGCAGCCGATGCCTGCGTGCTGTGATTTGGAGGAGATCCAGGCCTCGTTTGGCTGCAGACTGCGCCGCTGGCTGTGGACGGCGTTTCAATAAGAACACCTCTACAATGAGGCGCTGGCCGCGAGATAAACCGGATCGAGCAGCGCCCTCGTACATTTCAGCTTCAGTTCATGAAGATCACCGCTTTACAGGCGAGGATCAGACACGGGGTTTTACCCTGAGGAGGTCACATGGTCCTGGACTATACACATTCACTGATGAGCCAGTGTTCAAGTACACTGCAGGTCAACTTTTAGTAAGTAATACATCAGAATTTCATTTCAGAATGAATATTTTATTTCAATTTTTTCATTTTGGCCCGGACTAGACGTTGTCTCTGAGGCGTGGACTACTTACTGGAGTAGTATACTGTGCATACAAGAGTCTACTGCCAAGTGTTTCTAGGTATTAGTCGGACCCTGTGTATCTCCATGGAAGGTATTGGTAAGCAATTTTTTCTTTTTTTGAGAGCAAACTTAAATTAAAAAAAAAAAAAAAAAAAATCTAAAATCTAAAAAAAAAAAATCTAAAATCTAAAAAAAAAAAAAAATCTAATCAAAATGTGATTATATATTTTATTTTATTTAAGTTGGTTATTGTTGTACTGACTGTGACTGACACTTCAGTGACGCTAACGGACCGGACCGCGTCACTGTTGTCCCGGTAGCGACAGTAAAGCACAGACTATCATGTAATATGGCTTAATTGTTAAACAGAATTTCAATGGGTTTTTCAGGTGATGTGTGTGTGTGTAAATAAGTCACACACGTGTGGATAACATGAGAAGTTCCATTTCGTAAGCACCATTTTTTAACAAAGACAGAAAAGTTGGAGGGACTCTGGCGAGGAAGAAAACCTGCAGAGCTGTGGCAGCGAGATTCTGTCTGGATGAAGTGAGGGCATGACGCGCCTCCGCTCTCCGTATACTTTTTTCTATTTCCATCGCAGCGCCACGATTCACCACACAACCACTGCACACTCTGACAGCCTCGTACCGTCATCAGATTTCAACCAGCCGGGTTTTTTTTAAAGATCTGCCTTGCACAGTGTGACACGCGATGAACTTACGGCAACGCAGTTGGTCTTGAAGATGGGTGAAAAAGCTGATGCTGCATGGGTAGAACCAGCCTGATGCACAGGAGGCTGGTTCTCACACAACATTTCACGTTCAGGTTGAATCCAGAAGAAGACGGAAAAAAAGAAGAAAATCACTCTGAATTCATCAGATCTTCTTTTAAACCCATTCAGATGGGATTAACATCACACAGGAGGTGGTGGATGAAATATTCACCACGCTCCCCTGGATCTCAACCCCAGACATCATTTTTAAAACTGAGAAATTACAAGACACAGTGTGTAATTCCTCTAACAAGTTATTTTTACAAAAAAAAGCATCCTGAAATATGTCAAAGTGTGCAGTCTACAACTGGAGCCTGTTCATGCTGCTGCCGTCTGCCAAGCAATACAGAAGTATCCAGCTTCCTTCCTCCTGGACTGACTCCTGAATTCCCCCTACACAAAGTGGCTGTATGTATTGATTTATTTGATTTTATTACAAGACACAGTGTGAAATTCCTGTAACAAGTTATTTTACAAAAAAAGCATCCTGAAATACGTCCAAGTGTGCGGTCTACGACTGGAGACAGCAGCCTGTTCATGCTGCTGCCGTCTGCCAAGCAGTATGGAAGTATCCAGCTTCTTTCCTCCTGGACTGACTCCTGAATTCCCCCTGCACAAAGTGGCTGCATGTATTGATTTATTTGATTTTAATTCTACATAATATTTGTAGGTATTTTCTACCTTTGTGCAGCATGAATTGGATAACCTAAATGAAGCTTGATAGCTTGAAACAGAAAGAAAGACGAAAGAGAACGCCAGAAGTCGCTCCAGGGGGGACGCGAGAGACACGGATACCTTGTGAGGTAAACCTGAGCTATAAATTGTGAGTTTTTGGTCCATCCATGGGCACACTGCAAAGAGGAACTGCGAATTGCTAGTTCAGCAGACTTTTAATGGTGCCGATTTGAAAGAAATATTAATAAATACAGGACAACATCAGCTCATTTGAAGAGCTTTTTACGAGGTCTTACTCTCCTGATGCCTTTAGAGTTAATAAAAAAAAAAAGTGAAACAAGGAAAATAAAGGAGAAGGACAAGAGGCCTTAACTTCCAGGATCAGCGAATGCGCTGTAAAAACAAAGTGGGTACTGAAGCTTTAATTATTACTGGGGTCTGGGTGAAAACGTTCCCACATCCACTCTCCAGACAGGATTAAAATTACTGTCCACCGCAGGTTAAAGTCACTCCACCACCCCTGGAGAAATAAATTCACTCCAATCAGAGCTCGGCACTTCAGTCGCCGTGCCTGTGCTTCACATTTTCTCTACACTCGATCAATAGTCAACATATATAGCCCTCAGCTCAGCTGAATTTTATTCATACAGCACGTCTTTACGGGATGAATGTGCAGTAAGAACTGGCAGGTAGTAATCACTGTCTCCGTGTTTGTTGGTGTAAACGCTGCTGTAGTGAGACGCGTGTGTTGCTTCAGTGTCAAGAGCACAGAACAGAGGCTTTTCCTGTGAATTACATCAACCGACTGATCGGCCTCGTCTGACTTGTGGCTTGTTGAGGTGAAGGCAAGGTGTTATCTGTGTGTCTGACAGCCTGAACGTGGCTGTGGAATGAATCTGTCATGGTGAACACGTTCGGTATGTACAGTAAACATCGATGATGTCTCACTGTCTGCAAATAAATATGCCAAGTACAAATATGAGTTCACGTTCAGTGGCATTTTGACACTTCACCAATGATGGCATGGAAAGAAAGAAAGCAAGCTCTGGAGTAACTTTGGGCTTTTGGCAGAGGCTGGGTGTATTCTTCTTTGTTAGTTTCCACATTTGGTCCTCAGCTTCAGGTCTGTTAACCAGAGTTCAAGACGTGGTGGACTGTTTAATGCAGCTGCCATGTTTTTTTATTTTTATATCTTTTTGACATATGCACTCTCGCATATGTCACTCGCAGCACACTCGCAGCATGCAGAACACATAAGGGTATAGTACTGAACGTTTCAGAGCAGGCACTGATTTTATTACACATAGCTTAGTGTTAATGTGACAACAAATCAATCTGAGGTCAAATTCAAAATTCTGTGACACACCTATGGCTCTTCAATCAACATTTCAGTTGTCCAGCAGAACTGCAGTCCCTCTCATCCCTACACATGGACAACACTAAATGAATATTAAACCAACATTGTAAAAAATGGTATTCTTGCAATTCACTTCCCCCAGACTATAATCACATGTTCAGCTGTACTCGAGTATTTGTTCTAATTACAGTACTTCTGGTCAAAAGCTAGCGAGTCAACCACTTTGCTAACAGCCAAAAATCAAGCCAGGTCAACAACACAAGACCCGTATCTGCTAAGAAACTGAGCTATCATCAGCTAGCAGCAGCGAACAAATTGAGCTATCATTAGCTAGCAGCAGCTAACAAATTGAGCTATCATTAGCTAGCAGCAGCTAACAAACTGATATATCGTTAGCTAGCAGCAGCTAAGAAACTGAACTATCATTAGCTAGCAGCAGCTAACAAACTGAGCTATCATTAGCTAGCAGCAGCTAACAAACTGAGCTATCATTAGCTAGCAGCAGCTAACAAACTGAGCTATCATTAGCTAGCAGCAGCTACAGCACTGCAGCAGCGGTTTACTTTACTGTCAATCAGAAAACTCTCCAGATAACCTCAGAGGGAACAGACTATAATCACATGTTCAGCTGTACTCGAGTATTTGTTCTAACTACAGTACTTCTGGTCAAAAACTAGTGAGTCAACCACTTTGCTAACAGCCAAAAATCAAGCCAGGTCAACAACACAAGACCCGTCGGCTAAGAAACTGAGCTATCATCAGCTAGCAGCAGCTAACAAATTGAGCTATCATTAGCTAGCAGCAGCTAACAAACTGAGCTATTGTTTGCTACCAGCACCTAACAAACTGAGCTATCATTAGCTAGCAGCAGCTAAGAAACTTAGCTATCATTAGCTATCAGCAGGTAACAAACTGAGCTATCATTAGCTAGCAGCAGCTAACAAACTGAGCTATCATTAGCTAGCAGCAGCTACAGCACTGCAGCAGCGATTTACTTTACTGTCAATCAGAAAACTCTCGAGATAACCTCAGAGGGAACCTGATCATAGATCAGCATAGCATAAATCTGATTTAAAACCTTACTGCAGAAAAGCTGCGCAGTGTTTCTTTGAGTTCAACTGTCTGGCTAAAGTCATTTCTGTCACTGAAACATACAGTAGCACATGAAAAATGAAGCCATGATTTTATGGTTGTCCTGGGCCGATTCAATAGAGGGACTGCCTCCAATCCAGTGTGAATTCAGCCTTACACATGGCACACACAACACAACGGTCAACTGTCTGAGTAAAGTGGCAGTTTCAGTCTTTTCCACACGTAATGATTGCAGGGATGTCCGTAGATCGCGAGTGACCATAAATGAACACACAAAATAAATGGTGGCTGGATGTAATCAGAGCTCAGGAGGACGTCATCATGTAAATGGACTGTACTTATATATCTCCTTTCTAGTCTTCTGACCACTCAAAGTGTGTTTACATATTTCATTCACACACATTCATACACTGATGGCATTAGCTGCCAGGCAAGCTGCCAACTGCTCATCAGTTTGAGGAGCTAACCATTCATACACATTCATACGGCCTCCAGGAGCAATTTGGAGTTCAGTTTCTTGCCCAAGGACACTTCAACATGCATACCGGAGGGGATCGAACCGCCGATCCGCTCTACCTCCGAGCCACAGCCGCCCCAAAGAGACAGGATTGAACTCCTGATGTTCTGATTACATCCACACCGCCCCAATCACAATCCAAACCCTGATTGCTTGTGTTTGAACCACTGTGTGACTTCTTCCCATTTAATGAGTCAGAATCATTTCTGGATTTCGGATCCTTAGTTCAGTCCGATACATTTGCAAATAACTAAAATCAACTCATTTCAGAGCAAAACTGAAAGATCACCGTGATCATCTCGTTCGCCAAGAGAAACACTTCCTAGCTACAACCTGCTGCTTCAAACTGAATGAGGTGAGCGCCTTTATGGACCTTACACTTTGAAATACTAGTGTGAGTGAGAGACTTTCGCCAGAGCTTCTGATTCATGATGAAGTTGATGAGCTTAAAATGCGATAATAATATAAACTTAACTAACGTGACACAATAAGCTACATCATTTCTCCGTTTCTCTTGTCACGCTGAACTGGAAAAACACACAAGCTCTGCAGAGAGCATTCACCAGACGGAACGTTTATTTGATCTGTTATTAATATAAATTAGCTCCAGCTGATATATTCTGCTGCCTGTGTTATTTTAATGAGCAAGAACAGCTACGACTGCCTGACAACTTTATATTTTCTAGAGCCTTGCATATGCATGCAGATGTAAACAGGCAGAGGCAGTGATGTACACTGGCTTAGGTACTTGGACGTCACTTTAGTATTACTACAACAGAAATGTTCCTTTGACTTCCCTTCGTTTGACAGTGTTAGTTTAAAGAATAAAAGTGTTTGCCGCAGCAACCATCAACGGTTAGATATCCTTAAATTACATTATCCGTGCCATTTTCAAACTTATCTTACCAGATCAGTTCAGGTTCATTTGCGTCATGAATGCATTGCCACACCAACTAACTAACTAACGGACATAAAACAGTTTCAGCTACTAAAAATATTTGAAACATTTGTAGTTTCTACACAGTTACATAAATACCATGCTATTTAAACGTAACAATAATTCATAAATGGTATTTAGATATATTCAAGACAGGAGACGTGAGGCCTCATTAACTTTTCATGGTTAGCTTAATTGCTAACTGCTAGGGCCACCTTTGCTACTCTTGGCAAACAAACTTTTCCAGTGTCTATCTCCGTCTGTCCCTGTCCAAATGAAAGCTTAAAAAAGGGCTCAAATCTGCTTCACCTCACAGTCACTTGAAAAACATGCAGCAGAGGTGCCCCACTGTGGCAGGTAAAACATGGTAAAGTCACAATGGGGGCGCCACGTTGGCCCTGTGTGCAAGAAAACGTGACGCGGTGCCCTTAAAACGGAGGAAAAGCGATGCTGTTCCCTCTTGGGTGCATAAAGTCTACCCTACATGCTAGAAAATGAGTAGGCCTCCACGTACCTGAGTCACATAATGAAACTATTTTTATCTTCAGAGCCATAAATGCATCACGACCTTCCACACGCCGCTGCCTTTACTGTTTTTTTTCCCCCCCCACCGCTGCTTAACAAGATGATCGATGTCCGAGGGGAAAACAGGGGAGTTTGCTGTCGTCAAACAGAGAGCCTTTTTCAACTTAATGTACGTGTCGCCCAGTGAGAATTCGCTTGCGTTGCCGCCGCACAATACATTTCACAAACAGGTTGAGGTATTTGGAATATCGTCTCCAGAGCTGCCGCAAGCCTCGATGAAAGGCGCTTCACCTCCTGAGTCTCTCATGATTGACTCGCCGGCTGTGTTAAAGGATCGTGCGTGTAACTCAGTGTTGACGCCGCTCGCGTTCCCAGCACGAGCCCTGAAAGGACGACACATAAAAGGCAACAGTCGCGATAAAATATGGCCGTTATTTACAGCTCGTCTGAGGCATGATGTGGGCGTCACAACAAGGTGACGCCCGCACGTGTGTGTGTCGACGCGCGGCCTTAACGAGATGAAGGGAAACTGCATCATACGTGCATTTGCGTCCAGCGTGCAGCGCGGGCGAATAAGCGACAGTGACGGATTGCCCGCCGCATCTTCTAAATGATCCCGGAGCCCCGGGGGCAACTTGAGCGAGGGATGTGTAACAATTCATCATCTCTGTTGTGGAGAGCAGAAATAAAGCCAGCATTGATGACAGACGGACCCAACACAATGGAGGGCAAGTGTGTGCGCGCCGGCGTCTTATCTCAAAGGTCGCGCATACAGCCTCGACGGGTCAAGGTCGAGTTCTGATGACTCACTGCGCAAACAACGAGGAGGATCAAGATCCCGTCGGGGCGGCTACGAAGACAGAGATCCGTCAAACAAACAAATTGAGTTAGCCCAAATGTCCCCCTTCCCCCGACACCTGACGAACAAATCCTCGCGACAAACAACTCTGATACACACACACACACCGACATCAGCGCGACACTCCACTTCTTCAGGAGTCAGGATTCCAGAAAAGAAGAAGCAAATGGTGTCTTGCCGGTTTGGTGAAAATATCAGTTTGGACACACACCAAGGATTCAGATTCAGCTGGAATCAGGATGAGGTTAATGAAGTTTAGCATTAAGACTGGAAAGAGTTAAAAGATACACACACACACACACACACACACTGTAGATCAGGGGTGTCAGGGGGTCTAATGTTTGAATACGGATGACACTGAAAATGACTGCAGTAACAATGTTTTCAGCGTGAGCATTTATAGTTCACACGATTCCTTCAGTCCAAACAAATGAGTGCACCCCGTTTTGAGTCGACTGGCGTGACGTTCCGTTTACAAAGCTCTTTGCGAGGCTGGTGAGAAAGAAAGAAACACCTGACGTGTTTACCGACTGACACAATGCATTCACGACGGAGGGCAGCCATTACCGAGCACATTTCCATTACGGGATAACACACCGCTGCGCCGAGTGCGGAGAGATTGCAGCTGGCTCGAAGAAAAGCTCGCGGACGGCCCGAGGACTTCATCGGATACATCGCCAGTGAGTCAAAATGAGCGTCTGCAAGGCCCCTCCGGCACCACCCTTTGCTTAGCTTGTGATCCGAGGAGGACCCTGCAGCAGGTTTAACCCACACATTGGAAGTCTGCGGTGATAAAGTAACCAAACAGGGAGGAGGCTCGCATGCACGTCGAGCGAGCCACAGAGTGTGAGTGTGAGCTAAGCGCTTCGGAGCGATCGCCCGCCCAAAATATTGTCAGTTTACTCCAAAAGCTTCTGGAATATTTCGGACAACGAGCGAGGCTGAGCCTGTTTGTGAGCCGTGTGATTGGTCCACACGTACAGGGTCACTCATAGAACACAAGCACGTGGCGCTATTGATACAGGCTCCTTTGAAGGTTCGTACCGAACGTCCACACGCGGCAGCTTGGACATGGGTGATTGTTATGTGAGACCGTGTAAAGCCCCGATGCTTTCTGGAGGAAGCTAATAAAAGCACGTCCCGAATCACAGCTGCCGTGTTGTTGCAGCATCACGAGCTGCACATCCAAAGACGGAGCGGCCGAAAGGACGATCCAAGCTGTGGGCTCAAAACGTGCCACCGGAGACTGAATTTGAATCATTTATATTTGAATTTGAAAGGCTTAACTTGAATCTTTGCATTGAAAAAAAAACTGAACTTGAATCACGCAATTTGAATTTGTATTGTTCCGTTTGAATCGATGCCCTGAAAAGCTGAATCTGAAGTGTAATTTGAAAATGAATTTATTATTGTTTTGAAACTGAACGTTCAGTTCTCACAATTCGATTTTAATTTACTGTGACAAACGTTCGGGTAGTTGAGGCAGACAGATACACAGGACACCTCTGTGTCACGGCAGTTTCCGGTGTCTGGGGCAGTTACCACTGCCGTGACACGGCAACTTTTTTTTCCCATTTTTGTTTGTGTGAAGATACCAAATGTAAAGAAATGTTGAGAGGTGTTTTGATGGAAAATGAATTAAAATATATATATAATATATGAAAATGTAGTGGGCAAGTGTTATTTCATTGAGAACATGTTAAGAGATTGACTGGGCAGCAATGTGACATTTATTTTTAGTCTATTACAGACCGTGTGCTTGTGAAGGAGTCTATTATTTCATGACAGATCACAGCACAGACGTTGTGACTGAATAAATAAATATTAATGATGATATTTTTAAACGGCACACCCATAAAATGAATCACAGCCTTCATTACAACGGTAAATCATATTATCCGAGTATTATCTATATTACCCGTCACCCGCTGACAGGTCATAAATCTATGGAGCACACGGAACGTCGCCTCAAAATCACGTTTGAGTGAGCGAGTGTACGTTTGCTAAATCCTGTGCGTGACTGGCTTGATCACACGCGAAGGTGTGCGTCACGTCCGTAACGCCGAAGACTGACAGTGTGCCCCGCGGGGTGAGCTGCAGATCTGAGAAGTGTCCCTGTTTATCGGAGTGGGATTTATTTCAGCTTTATGGTTTGTTTAGTGTAAAGAGAAGGAGATGTGGCTAGTTAAACTGAGCAGTGAATAAAGAACAAAGAAGCCAATAAAGTGCTGCTCAGACAGCTCTGCGCTTTTACTGTCTTGCTGCAGTGGCACTTTTTTCTTTTCTTTTTTCCCCCTCCTCCTCCTCGCTGATGATTTATTTGGGTTTGTGACATTAGCACAGCCGGGCTGAGACTCTGAAACGAGGTAACGAGAGAAAACAGACACGAGATTTTCCCAAGGTAGGAAAAAAAAAGAAGCTGCGGAGCGAACTTGGCGTGCTTGTTGCAAACTTCACGTGGCGGTCGAGGCTCAAGCGCCATCCGGCAAGGACGCATGACGCTGAGAGTTACCCCAATCACATCACCACCCCAGAGGGACGAGGGTGGAGGACGGTTTGCTTCAGCCTGCTTGGATACTCTGTTGGCACCTGGGAAAAGGAGCACAGACAGACTTACACCATGAAGGCGTAAAAGGTGGAGGACAGCTTGCTTCGCCGTCTCGTGACGCGTCATCCGCGACGGTTGCCCACTGGTGGAACGGATACTTGACCATTCTAAACAACAGCTCGCGTTTCACATACGCTCAAAACACGAGCCAGAAAACGACTTCCAGTGCCTTCAGTTTGCCCGACCAGGACCACAGACACAAAAACCTGTATCCAAACCCGGCAACGGGCCGAGGTGCGGTCCGAGCGCGGTACTCCGGGAAACAATCGCGGGAGCACTTAACATTTACAAAGTGACCTCAACCACTTACCTGCAGCACGGTTAACATTTTCACATGAAAACTTAATTCAGAGATTTGCATTTGGAAATCTATGGGCTGCCGTGTGTTTGATGAAGCTGGGCACGGGGGGCGAGCGTGGTCAGCTTTGCCGGAGCAGTAATGGGCCAATTTAATGTTCAGATAGAAACGCCTGTGTCTTAATTGTACCTGATTTGAATATGCGGATTATAAAGCCTTCCCCAGGTGCAATGCCTCGTATGATTAATGACAGCACAAGAACTAGTTCTTCTGCCACCCCCCCCCCCCCCCCCCCCCCCATCATTGTGAGCATGAACTAGCTCACTTTCATGTTCCATTAATCTTATTCAGGCTGCTGAGCACACCTTTGGTAGAAATCTCCTGTCTCATCAACAGTGTTACTTTTTGGAGGTGTGAAAAATGCCTCTGCCCTCCGCGCAGAAGGGGCGCGGCGCTCTTTTCTTCAGCTTTTTTTTTCTCCGTCGGTCCAGGCCGCATTACTCAACCTTGCGAGGGCCCGCTCAGCTGCGGCGTTCGCGGTGAGGACCGCGAGCCCCTCTGCTGCTCTGCCTCCGGCGTACTGAATATCACATTAAATCACGTCATGTGATATATTTGCCGTGCTGCGGGGGGACGTTTTAATAAAATCACTCTGAACGGGATTCCACTAGTTTTCTAACTCTTCCTTTGTTGTGTCGTGTTAAAGAGCCCCCGATACTTCCCTGTCAAGGACGAGTCAATACAGAAAGATATGCTACAAATATCTACCACATAAAATCATATATTACAATGCTGCTCTTAAAAATGAGTATTTTGACAGTGAAAATATGTCCAGCTGTACTCGAGTATTTGTTCTGATTACATTACTTCTGATTGAAAACCAGTGACTCGACAACTTTGCTAACAGTCAAACATCAACAAGGTCACCAACAGCAGACACAGCAGCCAGCTAATATTACTGACTAGAACTTTTTCCAGGTATTTTCCAGCTCACAAGCACTCATATAATATATGAGCAGGCCTTAGTTAACCTTAGTACAGTCTGCCAGTCTGACTGACATGGGCAGCAAAGTGAGAAGGAGTGTTTTCCTGCCCTCTCTGAAGTGTCACACTGCAGAGCTAGCTTACCATCAGCCGATCTTCAAGTGAGATACACACTAAGCTAACGATGTCACAGCGTTGACCTGCATGTCACAAGTGCTGTCAGTCAAGTGACAGCACTTTTTTGTTTTGTTTTTTTTTTTATACAAATATTTGCGTGGTGACAGGGACGTCTACGTGACATCAGCCGCTTACAATACGCACACCTGCCGCGACTGACGGAAGCCGTCGCGTGTCCCTGCAGCGGTTGGCTAGCTGGCTCAGGCGACGGCGTCACAAAAAAAAATAAAAAAACCGTAACGGGAGGCACGGACTAAGAAGACGTCTCACGCTGGGAGGCTACAAACAGAAACCAATGAATTATTATACAGACTTTTTAACACGCTAACAATTATTATTATTTAGTGTGTGCGTTTTTTATTGAAGCATCTGTACTGACTGTTGACAGCTGTGCCCACGCATACTGCATAACCTGGATGATTTGCAAAAAAATGATGACAACCTTTAAGGTGGTGCGGGTATTTTGTTATATATATATATATACTGCCAATATGATGTTTCATTTACATTTTTATGAAGAACTATGAATCGCTCAGAGTCTGTGAGTTGCACTGACAATGATATTATTATTAGTCTGTGTGGCAAATGTGTCTGTTCGTCAGGTCTCTCAGTGACTAAAAACAAGCTGCTGTGTTTTCTCAGTTGAGTTGAGATTAAGGCAGGAAGAGCTGACAATCAGACGTGCGTTACTAGCGCGCGGCTGCCGGCGTGTTTACCTCGCCCTCTCCACCCTCCTCCCTCCAGCTTTGCCCCCGTCTGCTCTCCTTCTCTCTCCCTCTGTCTCACGTCTCCGTCGCCCGCCCCTCCTCTCCCCTCCTCTCCTCCGTCACGGCGCGGGAGCCGGGGAGTGACGCATCATCATTCGTTATTCCACTGAACACTCTGTCGATTCCCCCCTCCGAGCCTCGGTTTCATATCTCATCAAGAAAAATGCCAGCCCTAACTGTGGCTGGCTCCAGATTTAAAAAAAAATAAATAAATAAAATAAAATCAGGTGCGCCGTGCCACAGGCAGACCTATTTGCAGCAAAAAGCCTTTTAAGTGAGAGGAGAGGAGTTAGTGAGAACGTATCTATCGGATGCCTCAAATGTTAAATTAGGCTGTAAATATCCAAATGCGGTATGAGGAAAATGCAATCATCGCTCACTTTTTGAATGATTTCTTTCTGACTGCACCTTGGTTTTTATACTACCCAGAAGCCATTTGGAAACGCAGGCTTTTATGCTTAAAACGTGATATATGCTCCCTATCACTTTTTATTAAGGTTAAGGTTTATAACAGCAGTGGCGGCGAACCTGCTGAATGATGAACATCTGATGTTATGTATGTTGGGAAAAAAAAAAAAAAAAAAAAAGCCGCCCCACATAAAAACCCTCTTACTTAAAGCCAGCGACTAAGCGGATAATAGTTAATTATCAAGTAATTAAATTTTTGCGTTAAAAGGATAATTTTCTGGAGATCTCAAGATAATGAAACTTTTCCCGAGATAACGGCGTAATTCATTTGAAATCTCGAGAAAACAAAAGGACTGTCGAGTATATTAAATCTTTTTGGATGCCAGATTAATTTTGAATGTTTCTTTATCTCGAGATTGTCCCCTTACCTTGGGATGACAACATTTCGACACAATGACGTGAATAAGTCGAGATCTCGATGAAACAAGGAAATTGACTCAGTCATCGTGAAGAAACTGAAGTCAAACGTATGAATGTATGGAAGCTTAGGGCTTCTGTAAGAAAAGTCAGATATTGTGAAAAATATCATGTTGGTGTTGGGACTAAGGCGCTGACAACATAAGCAAACATAGCTTAGACTACCTGCTGTGAAGAGAATGAGGACGCCCTCGGTTGGTTATTTATACGCCGCGTTTCTTTTGGTTCCCGATATATCTGTACACCCTTGATTATCACCTGCACTCCTGCATGCATGATAATACAGATACGCCGCACACTGACTGACACACCATCCGTAGAAACGGCAGAGTTGGAAGGCTCGGGGGAAGCAGAGGGGGGAAACTCCACAGTGGTGAGATGGTGATGGTTCCCTTTTTAAAAGGGGGGGACGTTCATGAAACAGTGAGGCAGCACCCTTGCAAAGATACTGGAGGAGTCAAGGGAGCTTTGGCCGGCCTGTCTGCGTGTAGTGCTGTGAGAGAGTAGAGCAGAATTAGTGAGTGAGAACTCTGTCAGAATTTTTAACAGGAAGTCAGGCGTGCTCCCAGTGGATGGTGGGATCCGTCAGGGTAGTGCCTTGCCATCAGCGCTGTTCAGGCACTAGAACTGTCAAAGCTGGCCAAAAATGGCGCTTGATTATTCCTTCGAACAAACCAATTTAACAAAAGTATGTAGAATTATTGTAGGGTGTTTAGATTCAATTTGCAAATCATTTTTCAATCACTGAAAGCTGCACAGGGGTAGTTTGCAGCATGTGGTGGGGATGAGGGCACAGCAACTTCATGACTGAGGCCGTGGGAGAAAGCAGAGGTTCGGTGCTCTAGTCACCGGCCTGAGTGAACCAATTTAAGTATCTTGGGTCCTGACACGTGAACATGATGGATCTGCACCGCGCCGCCACGTCGAAGAGCGAGCGAGCTGAGCCCGAAGGACACTTTGGATTTACAGGTCAATCTGCGTCCCGACCCTCGTGAATTCTGACCACAATGGCGAGCTCGCGGATAGGGGTAAACATAGTAAGGAACAGACACGGAATCACGGAGGGATGCACGGATAAACGGATGGATGGACGGATGGAGCGACCTTATTAAAACTATCGCAGTATAATTCAAGAGCCATGCTGTACATTTCTGAATATTTAACTATGGTTGTTTTGAAGGCTGGGGAGTTGTTGATTGTACCGCCTGATGTAGATTTATGTGTGAATGCTTTATGTAATGCTAATATTCTGCCCACCCCATCTTAATTAATGAAGGGTATGCCTTCACGGATACAGGATTTATTTATTGCAAATCTGTCCTGCAACAACCGTGCTTGCTTTATCAGATCAAGATGCCTGCAGAATACATACAGACAAATTACTAACTAACATTGCCGCGATTAGAGAGTCGGAGCGGGTCAAAGGACGACTCGACCCGGGCTGGTAGGAAACATCACAGGTTTGGACGGGCAGGTCAAGTGAACAAACAGTGGCGGTCAGTGGCGTGTGGAAGTCTTACCCACTTCTTGCGTAGGCCAAGCCCAAAGTAAAAGGTTGATGACATAATAACCAAAGTAGGTGGTTATGGTGAATGGACTGTACACTGACAGCATTGGCTACAAGCGCCAACTGCTCGCACACGTTCACACAACAATGCCGCATCAGTTTCTTGCTCAAGGAAACTTCGACATACCAACTGGAGGAGCCGGAGATCGAACCGCCGACCTTCTGATTAATGGACAGCCTGTTCTACCTCCTGATGCGCATCCTGTCTTCTTAGATGTCCATCAAGGGCATGTGGAGGATGCGACAAGGTTGACAAGGTACTCCGTGTATTCGCTCTACTGCAGCTCTGCGTTAGTTCATCAGCTAGCATGTTACCCCAGTGCCTCCGCTGCGGTTACAGGTAACCTCATTTCCATCCCTGGGACACTCATTGTATCAGTCTATTGTTGTGTGTTCACCTCGCATTCGCCACGGTCACCAGACTGCATCAAGGTCATCTCTATGTTCACTTCATATCTGGGCCTCTTGTCACAAAGAGAATGTCAAGAGCTCATGAACAAATGGGAGAATCTTGCACATTCCGTTCTTTTGCTTGACATTCAGTCTTGTTGGCATCAACGCTGAATTCGACACATAATGTGAGCGGGAAACTGTTAATAAGAGACACTTCTTATAAAAAGGTCTCTTTCATGTTTTGAAAAATCCAGTTATTTCTCCCTTTTCACAGGATTCATGTTCCAAGGGCGTGTTGCCAATTCAATCTTTGTGCACAGCTCTCCTCAACAAAAGTGGATACAGAGGGTGTGCTAGTCGAAGGTAATGCTTAGAAAAGGACATGAAAAGAAGTTGGGCCCATGGTCTATTTTCCCCCTGCACGCTGACAGACAGAACAAATTCTAAACGCACACATTACGGTTTAGGCTTGAGTCAATGGTGTATAATATACCTTAACAGCAGACTGGACAGAAGTGTTTCAAAGCTGTGCGGTTGCAGTTTTACCTCTGCCTACACCCAGGATCACTGGTGGGTGGCCCCTCTGAGAGAGCCACTGAGTGGGCTACTGTGTTGTTGCTTGGTTAGCGGCTCTCCCAGTGTGTGTGTGTGTGTGTGTGTGTGTTGATGAGCACTTAAATCAGTCATTACATCGAGAGCAGCTTAAAGTCAAAGTCAGAGCCAGAGTCAAATTCCTCAAACACACACTTGGCCAATAAAGCTGACTCTAATTCTCATATTATATATATAGTTAATGGAAATCTACTAAAGTGCTACGGTAAAACTTTTTGAATTTGAACCATTTGTAATCGTACTAAAGTTTAAAGCCTCTGCAAAGGTCCGTCCACAAAAGTGTCGGAGTGACACTAATCGCTCCTAACGTTTAGAAAGCGCTTCAAATACAGCTCACTTTGCCGTTGAGGCCATTTCTCAACACCGTGTAGGTGTGGCAGATCATGTTTCGATTGACAGCTCCCTCGTGAGTGATGACGGAAGTTAAGCGGTGCACCGCTGTGGACGGGGAAGCTGCATTTATAGGCACCTAAAATAAAACATCAGTTTAAGCGTGCGGCGCATTTTAAAATATATTCACCTCTTTACTTTGGAATCAGAGTTCTTTATGACGGAGAACTGACGCTGTTCCATCATTAGTGAGACGGTTTATTATTATTATTATTATTTTGTTTGTTTTCTATTTGGTTGGATTTTGATTGAACTAATTGTGTAATAAATGTCTGAGCATAACCACGGGCCAATTCAAATCGAATATCAGGGAAACTTCCCAAAACTCAAAGAATAATAATTGAATCTGGATTGAAACTAATTTCTAATTTGAACTTTTTGGATGTTTCTTCATTATATACATACTCAGTACATTTACATGCAGCAAGAAATTTGAAATTCCGCTCAGATGATGACATGCATAAGACCGGATCACTTGTCTGAGTATACACGCCGTTCAGAGAATCGGCTAAACGGCCGGAGCATGGCCGACTCCGTTACGCTAGGTGGCGCTGTAGCCCTCTCAACAAAGAGCCACTTCCGGCTGACCTCTACTTATCAGCAACAACAAACTATCTGACGGCTTTCAAACAAAGATTATGTACGAGGAGACGGACGATGCTACAGCTGCGTACTTTTCGTGCATTATTTTCGTCCTAATAACGAACATAAAAAGAACAACGGACCTTTTGGCGAAAAAAAAGGTCACACATGCGCAGAATGCAAAAGCTTCAGATCCGATTGCTGAGTATACATGGTGTTAAATATCCGACTATGAACCAATTATCTAGGTGTTCTTATCAGATTTTGAGATGTCCAATGTGGTCTGAAATAGGTCCGAAGTAGATCGGACTAAGGTGTTTACAAGCACTTTAAAAAGGCCGAACTAAGTCGGATACAATCAGAAATTCGAATTTCTTGCTGCATGTAAACGTACTGACTTTAAGACCCTAGATGACATACTAAGAAGGCTGTTGGCTCTCCAGAGGCTTGAGGCAGCTGTGGCTCAGGAGGTGAAGCGGTCTTCCAGATAATCAGATAATCGATAACCGGATAATCCTCCGGTCTGCATGTTGTAGTGCCCTTGGGCAAGACACTGAACTCACCTGTGTGTGAATTTATGTGAGTGAGCGGTGAGCTGGGTGAATGAGGCATGTAGTGTAAAAGCGCTTACGGTCCAGCCCATTTACCAACAATTTATTTGTTAGCATACAAAAAAAAAGAAAAGAAAACTACATCTCCCATGAAAACTCATCAGCACAACCACACGGACTGTGGTGACTGTTGCTGTCTTATCTATGACACTCGCCCATTTCAGCTTTAATCTCCATAGTCTCCATTCGGTCTCCGTGCTGTCTTACTACACATTTGTCAACAGATTTCTAACTCCTGGAACTGATCCCAGATGTCCCACTTTCACTTCAGCGCTCTATTCATTGCAAAAGAAATCAGGGATGATAATATTGTGATCCATACGTGGCAGCATAGTGCTAAAAAGACACCAGAGGTGTACACAGTGAGTTTCAAACTGAATAGAATCTTATTAAGGCGGTCTTTCGATTAAATGTTTAATTAGTGTGCGCTGAACAATGATCAACAGCAGGTTTGTTCAACCTGACATGTTGCTGCCGTTTTTTTTTTTTACACGTGCTTTACAGTGTGAGTGTTTTTCGGGAAAGTAGGTCAGGCCTCGCACTGTTATTTGGTGTTTTTAAGTGAGATATTTGGCAGCTATTTTAGACTGACTCAACACTGCAAAAGGCTTCCAGAGTGTCTGAAAATATATCTCAACCAGCCCATGAACACTGTGAAAGCTCACCGCTTTTGATCAAAGTGCCACAGCAGAAGTGTGTGTCAGTGCAGAGTGGCTGACACCGGGCCTTGTCTGCATTACTGCAAATGGAACATATTAGCTGCAAATAAAACACTATTGGGTGACATACCTGCAGCTAAATACAACTTGATTGACACACATTGAAGACATAGTGTCTGACATGCTGCCGGCACATAAGTTCTGCCTACATCTCCTCTACACGCTGCAGAATTTATTGTGTTTTCACTGAAGGTGCACCTCAGCTCGGAGACTTTATCCAGTCTGCCAAACACGCTCTGTGCTGTGTGCAGTTTAACACATCACACTTCAGCGCACTTCAAGTAGCTAACAGCGCACAATTATTCATCCTGTACGCTGTGAAAAAACGCAAACATTTCTAAATATGTCATGTAAATGTTACAAAAATGAGCAGCACTTCAGACAGTGCTAAATGGATCCAGTTTCCAAATCTATACCTGTACCACACCCAGAAATCTCAGTTCCGCAACCGATGTGTTACCCACAATTTTCTCAAAATCACTTAAAGATCCACAAGAGCTCCACAAGAGCCTGGAATCAACCACAGGCTCAGAGCCTAAGGTGCCAATACTGGCCGCTTTATTAGGCACACCTGTAAAACACCTGCTATAAATTCTGCCTTTACAACAATAATGTTCAGTTTCTATTAACACCATTAAGGAGGTTTTAATATAAAGGTGGAATGAGCAGGACTATCCAAAGTTGGAGAGCAGTGGTGGTTAAGCAACCCCGAAGGTAAACGAACGAAGGGAGCTACAATAGCAAGCGCAACACTGTCGGTCAGAGAAGTAAAATGCTAGTTTCTATTATTTGACAGCGGTTACATTCTAAATCAAAAATAAGCACACCTCCGTACAGAAGGAGATTACTGGATTTTGTGTGAATACAGCCGAGGATATAGAGCTACTGCACGTAATCTTGGCATCCCGCGTTGATGCCGTACTGCCGATTTTCAGGCACAGTTTGAAAAAAAGCGTGTCTTAAATTAAAACTAAAAAAAAAAAATCTGTGTAAATATCTCATGCTACAACATGAAAACCTGAGGCTTATATTCAAGTGCATCCTATCGTCAATTTTATCCAATTACTCGATTAATTGATGGAATATTCGAAAGAATACTCGATTACCAAAATATTCGATAGCTGCAGTTCATCAGCTTATTAACTTTTAACACTTTAACTCAAGCGGAAACATTTTTTCACCTCGAGTTGATCTGCCTCGACCAAATCAACAACCGGTTACCTCCACCCACACCCACAGCTTTCCCTTCCATTTCGCTTCTAAAAACACTAGCAAAGGTCGGTTGACCAAGCTGAGCCTATGAACAAAGATGACTTCAAACTTGGCGACGGTGTATTGTGCAGTACTGACCTTCCCTGGAGGAGCAGGAGGGCTGAATCTACCAGCACAGACCAGGAAGGAGTCAGGTTGAGGTTTGCTGTTCTTCACCTCGGGGTCATCGCCCAGAACAATGTGGTCAAACAGACTGAAGAAGTCTTTGTGCTGGCTCGTCTTCAACGCAAACGTCACACCGGCTGAGCTGGTCGCCACTGCGATGGGGATGCTGTGCTTCTTCAGATGGTTCACCAGTTTCTCCACACCTAGAGGTAAACTTGAGGTTAGACTAACATTAGTTTGTCACCATGCAAGGCCAATAATTTCAATGACAACGCGTGTAGACATGGCGCTCATTCCCAGACTATTAATATTAATATTGTGTTTTTATTCATACATACATACGGCCATATATGGTATATATATATATATATATATATATACACATGACAATATGGCCTGATCAAGTCTCATGCAGCTGTCTATGTCTGAGATCCTGAAGTCTGAAATATAAATCAAAACCTGAACTGTATGACAGTACTGCTGTAACCACCACAATAAATCATTCACTAAGGGAGGCAGCAGTAGCTCAGTCTGTGGGGACTGGAGGGTTGTCGATTCAATGATTCAGACCAAGTATGGAGTGTGGACTAGTAGCCAGAGAGGGAACAATCTCTTTGCCCTTGAGCAAAGCAAAGCATCCAGCTCGCTTCATACACATGCATGTGTGCATGTGTCGGAACATACATGGTATTGGTCAAAAGTTTCAACACAAAACTTTGAAATAACACAGTGAAGATAGAAAAGAAATCAAGACAGAGGAAGACCAATAAGAAGAAGAGAATTGCTTGGACCAACAAACACAAGGAATGGACAGACCGGTGGAAAACTTTGAACTGATGAGTCAGAATTTGAGATTTCTAGTTCAAACCGCCGTGTCTTTGTGAGACAGAGAAAACATTTTCTCACATACACAAAGAAAAAAACGTACAGTAGTTGCATAGCTGCATATAGACAAACAGAAGGAGCAGCACTCCTACGTGTGGAATACAGAGGACAGCAGCCCACACAGGAGCTAATGATGGCTGCTCTTGAGCTGAGAACAAAATGAGTTGCGTTTAACTGTTTTACATTCCTGTGTTCTTTTGTGAACTGTGCACTGGTTGCCACCTGGCGCGGTGAATCGGGTGTACCTGGCATGAGCTTGGCAGAGGGGAAGATCCTTTCTTGGATTTGCCTGGTTTCCGCGAGGAGTTCCTCAGCCGTCATGGGAAGCTCCAGAGCGTCCCGAATAATCTGGCAAGCACTCAGGGCATTTTTGCCCATCACTGACGACTTCACGTCCCACGTGTACCGCTTTCCAAAGCGGTCACATATTTCCTGGAAGGACACCGTGTACAGTCGCTCTGTGTCTGAAATGAGGGAATACAAAAAGGAGGGCTCTTTGATTTGAATCAAATATAGGACTGAACATGAATGGAACCTTGCCTACACTGCCACGAACAGACATGAACAGATGGCTGTGACACAAACTTTAAGTAAAGAAAGTGTGTCATAACTACACAGCTCACACACCTGTCCAGTTTGAAAATGAACAGTAATAAGCTTAAATACACATTAAATGACATCCTTGACATGCTACATTTTACAGCTAACAGTCCCAAACGGTGCTTTAGAGTCAAGCCAAACGTCATTCAAATATCAGGCCATTTGTAGTTACTGGAGTTAGCTGTACTTATATAACTGACATGAATGGCGTCATACGTGTGTAAGTTGGTCAGCAGACACATATCTTTAATTCGGCGCATGTTTTATTAATGAATAAGTTCGAACTGTCAGTGAAACTTTCAGAAGTGGGTCACCGTCGTGGCCGCTCCGTGTTGTAAACATCGGAGCGGGAACGTAACATGGACGTCAAGCGGGTGACGCAGGGGAAACGTTGGGTTTCTCAGGTTTGTGGCGCGTATTGCTGTTTGAGACCTATGCCGGATTCATGCGTACAGTATACCATCATAACAACTCTATCAAGTCATGTTCGACGTCATACGATAGTTTAGTTACATGCAAAGAAATCACAAACGTGTATATTTTTTAAATGGAGTCCGGCGCGCATGAGCAGGACTCGAAGTGAATGAATGAGGTTCGGTATGAACGCAGCTGTAACGCAGGTGCAGGCTCGTGTAGGGCTAAATATAAGACACAGAGAAGCTGTAAAGACCTAACAGTAATCCGTCCATGTCGAAGAGGACATGGCTCACGGGCTGGAGGGAGCTGCCGCTCGACACAGACATGTTTCACTCTTCAACTTCGGTTCCGCGTCGAAGGCGCCGGTAAGGAGGACGACTAAGAAGTAACACGGACGCGAGCCATAGCATAAAACCGCCGCCGACATCGACTAACTCTCCGATATTAAGCTTAAATGATGACGGTCGTCTCATTTCTGTGCGTGCTTCGGGTGAAACTGTCCATAAATTAAAGGCTTTTGTCTGAAATAGTCATTCAGACTGTTCAGGGTTGCTTTTTAGTCGTCCCGGCGCAATGGCTACTGGGAAATGAAGTCCACACTGATTCGCCTACATTTTGAAACTTCAGTGTGACAGCTCTCTTAGTGGTGTAATATGGGTTTTAAAAACACGTTCATTGTAAACATGCACACACAACAGAAAACAGGTTTGTGTGTTATTTCACTTGTCAAGTTCCATTGCTTTGGTATTTGAATTTTTAATACTAAAATGTTTTTAATTATTTATTTATTAATGTCCTTTTTTTTTTTTTTTTTACACGCAGTGGATTGCCCAGTATCGCTGCTAAATTTGATGATAGGGTTGCATTTTCGGACACCCACGGGTTTACTACTATAGGTCGCACAGTGTAAAGACAGCACAGCAGAATACTAATCAACATTAGTTCATTAACTAGTTATTTAGCTGATTGTGAGTGACCAAACAGCAGTTTGTTTCAATTCTATATCTGGTAACATTGAGTATAATACAGTGTCAGTGGCACTGATTTTGATGTGACGTCATCAATGATTGGAAATCTGACTGATTGATTTTTGTGACGGTGTCTTGTGGACTGTGGGGACTTTGGTGCGTAGATGAATGAAAACGGTGGGGCTAAGATGGAAACAGTGTATTCTGTGATGGAGAGCACATTTGAGAGTGCTGGCGATGAGCTTCCTCCGTGTGAAAGTGAAGGCACACGGGGCAGCAGCGCTCTCAGAGCGACAGGAAATTGTCTGATGGATAATCTTTGATTCCATTTCTAAATGCAGCTTTGCCAATATCAAGCATCAGCGTTGCAGGTGTTTTATTCGTTCTCAAATACATTTTTTTCGCATTACATTATTACTCTTGGTCAATTTCACCATCTGCAGAATAAGAGCCAACGCAAACCTCTTTGTTCAGCCTGTTATACTGACCTGCTGACCTGCTGCGCTGACCTTTCCTTCACAAACACCCTTTATACTTATTGTCAACAGAGAATAGTCCAAGAAGTTCTGACCTGCACAGTCTGCTTCAGTCCACTGATGTACAAATAAGGGTTGGTGGGATTCCACACACTCCTCTGATCGCAGTCACTCAACCATCACGCAGGAACAGTCGGTCCTGGTCAAATCTGATGTGATGTGGTCTATAGGTAATGACTTACTGCTGCTGCACATCTGTGTCTCTCTATCTCTATCACAGGTTCCACTGCTGCTGTCATCATTCTATCATTCATTGTAATTGTACAACATGTTTGTGTTGATTTGTTCTGTACGTGTTGCACGTCTGTCCGTCCTGGGAGAGGGATCCCTCCTCTGTGGCTCTTCCTGAGGTTTCTTCCACCTTTTTTTTTTCAAATAAAATCTGATTTGATTTGATCTACTAGGTCTCTGTCCCCTTAATGACAAAACATCTATACAGAGAAGAAAACTGTGTTCGCTGCAAAAAAAATAAATCAAAAAGCACTTTTGGACATTGCTCAGGTCACTCCGTTCCATGCGAGCACACACAGGTGTGCTTTGTTTTAAAAAGGGTGGCCATTGCCGACAAAGGGCTCGCCGAGTCTGCACTGTAGAGCTAGAGCTAAGTCACCCAACGCCGCGCCGCGTGAGGCAAATGTTGTGGCACAGTGGTGCTGCAGTGCTCACAGCAAGGAGGTTCCTGGTTCGAACCCCGGCTGGGGCCTTTCTATGTGGAGTTTGCGTGTTCTCTCCAGGTACTCCGGCTTCCCCTCACAGTCCGAAGGCATGAACTTTAACTGGTTAACTGGTAACCACAGGTGTGAGTGCGAATGGTTGCTTGTGCCCTGTGATGAACTGGTGACTTGTCCAGGGTGTACCCTGCCTCTCGCCCCAAAGCCAGCGGGGATAGGCTCCAGCCTCACCGTGACCCTGATGAGGATAAGCGGTAAAATGTGGATACCTCTTTTTCTTTCTTATTCACCATCAATTTATACTTTTGTAGGTCCAAGGGTAAGTCGTACATGGCGCCCTGTGATCCTGTGATGTGTGGTGCCTCCAAAATCTGTGGTGGTTTTTCTATTCATCCACTTTGTAATCATCCACGGATGTGGCGTCAGCATCCGGCATTTTATGAATAACTGTCTGCCCCATCTAGAGTCAAAGTTCATGCCTCTGAATTATTTTTTTTCATCACTTGTGAGGAAGATTCAATCCAACCTTGGGACTCTCTAGTGTGACGATTAGGTCGCGTTTGCTTTTTCTTCCCCTTCATCATCTTCTCCTTGTCACTTTTTTAAAATAAGATAGAAGCACACATTGTGTTGAGCGTCTTCTTTGACAAAGTCTGCCTGAACCTGAAATAAGCTGTTCTTTGTCCAACAGCGTGATTCCAAATCAAAATGATCAGCTGAGGTTATGTAACCGAAGTCCTTTGTTGCGCAGGATTAGGGCTCCATTTCTTCCTCCGTTTGGCTTTTTCTGCCCTCTTTTTTTTTGCAGCTCACATTTTATCTGATATTCCAGAGCTGCGTGTTTCATCTTCCTCGCCTCCTCACTCTGGATGATCTCCCTTTATTTATCTTTCAGCTTGGCTGACTCATTTTTTTTCTGTGACATTTTCATCGTCGTCTCGTCTTTTTTTCCAGGATGACCTGGTTCGTCTTCTGAGAAACCACCAGTTGTCCCCGTCAGCATTTGAGGCCATCAATGTTTTGCCAGCTTTAACTTTGATTTCCTGAGCCTCCGTTCAGTCCAGTTTTCTACCATCTGGTTCTTCTCTGACCTGTTTGACCCGCTTGGCCAAGGTTTTGACATCCTCAATCAGCCTTCGCTGGTTATGCAAAGACACCACAAGGAGGTGGACATTTTCCTCGCTCACCTTGACTCTTGTCTCCAAATTAACCGCAGCGACCGGCAGCTACGTCTTTCTTCAGGGCAGCGTTGGCTGAGGACAGCTCCTTGTTGATCTTTTTGTACTCCCGTAGGGCGTTTTTTAAGGGAGTCCAGTTCTGCATGTTTGTTCTGCAGGGCTGTCCTGCTTGGGACTACACTTTCCATTTCCGTTCAGTAGATTTGTGTTTCAGGCGTTGCGTTGCAAGCGTACTTACCAACCCCTCTGGTCTCTTTCAAAGTCAATGCTTTGCACTTCAGATACTGGGCAAAACATCGGTTTGATTCGGGCATCGTGGTCCCTGTGCGTCAAGTTAGAAAAACCTTGTGTCCTACATTTCCCATAATGCAACACAGTAGCAAATGTTTGTTAGACTCCCCTCCTGGTCAAAGCCAGTCTTTTCAAACTCCGCACCCATCTGTTAGGAATTTGTAGTCGACGAACAGATGAGATTAACCTGACGACACTGCATCATTATCATTATATTTTTCACATTCGACAGCACTCAACAAACTGAGTCCCACTTAAGTTTCCAGAAGGTCCCCTTCGATGCAGCTCTCCAACGTGCTGAACGACAACAGTTTTTTTTTTTTAGGAATTAAAATTCAGCATCTTACATCTCCATTCTCCAGAGCGTGTCACAGAAGACGGGCCGCAGCAAATTACTGACAAAAGGCTGCTCACTTCATTGCTACCGGCGCTGCCACATTTTTCTGAATAATTGGAAGCTGCGTGTTAACAGAGTTTGTCTTGTTAGCGCGAGCGCGATGTCAGGGGAATGAGACAGCCCCGCAACTTGGACGACGTAATGAGCCTATGGATTTCAGGTCTAATTGGGGGACGGCGAGAGTGAAATGGAGGCTTTTGAGTCCCGTGGAGTGCATTGTAGTTTCGGGAATTGCTCAGGTTTGACTGAGAGAGTGAACACTAAGTAGGAGCATGGACCTCGTGCCTTTCCGGAGGAGCACTATGAGGGGAAAGTGAGCTTTCCCGGAGACACGTTTGCTTCGCGTAAACATCACATCTCCGACAAGATGAGAAAGTCGAGTACTTTTGTTTTGTTCCAGCGGTATCGCGAGCGCAGAGGAAGGAGTATGAGCCTGATGATGCTTCCAATCCCACAAATCAATGCAACAACAAAAAGATGACAGTCTTGGAAGAGGCGGCGGAAGACTGCTATGAAGCTAGCCCGGAGCGACGCTCCGCTGTCTGACTCCCAACAGTGTGTCTGTGGATATAAATAGCGGAGTGGTGAAATCGCAGCTAGAAAACACAGTTAGTTAGTTTTCACATCTCCCTCTGGAGTGCGACTGCGGCAGAAAACACTGCTCATACATTAGACCGTATTCAAAGCTTTATGTCTGCCGTCTAATTATTACAGCCAGATCCAAACACGTCGTTCTGGCCTTTTATTACAATTCAGACATCGACAGTCAGCGTGGCGATACGATGGCGAAGACACAGTTTACTTGATTGAATGTGGAATTAATCAAGACACTGATTGCTTCGACTCATTAGGACCTCTTAAAAGGCAGTGCCGGCTGGTGGGAAATGTTCAAGGTTGGGCTGCGCCACATCCAATCAATTAGAACAAACACGACGGACTCATTCAGTGTAAGAAGCGAAGGTTTTTAAAAGGCATTCATACGTTGCGGTTTGACTGAAACATGAAATAAAGCAGTTCATCTTACTTTGGATGCATTCAGGAAAACCATAAAACATGAGGTGACCCCATGGGCATGAGGTTCAGGGTAAGTGAACATGAACTTAAGTCCTCGCTATTCAGACACCAAAAAAGCCAAGATGCATGGACGTCAAGTGCTCTGAGGTGTAGAGATGGTGAACGACACACACACACACACACACACACACACTCACAAAGATTAACAGTGAATGGGAATAATTCAAACGTAAACTGACCAAACCAATCAGTCAAAGTTTGAGTACAGGAGGAGTTTTCATTGTCAGTGTACCGGTCTTCCGGTAAGCTCTGGAGTGACGGTGTGGACGGATGCATTCCGGCTGGTGATGGAAACCGAAGGGAAACTTGTAGATCGATGATAGCTACGACGATACAGCTGCTCTCACGTCAATGTAGCAATACTGTGCAGCAATTTCCCAAACAATAACAGAATTAGACTTTCAGCCTGGAAAAAGGGAACCAGCGTGGTCACAGAAGGAGCACCGGGATGGATTTTGATTACAGCTGTGTGGAAATAAATGCAGCACCTAGAAAATTAAAAAACCACTGGCACGATGTGATCATTTCGAATGTGTGTGTTTGGCTCCTTTTCCCCGCCACACTGCTCACTGCATGCCAGGAGATGAAACTGGGTCACCAGTTATTCTGTTTTGGACTGTTTGGACGGAGCTTTTATTTCTAAGAAGGGCCGCTAGCTTGACCGCGTTCAGAAGAGGTACCTAAGTACAAATTTAACGGCCCGGTTTGATACATCAGTCTATCAGTCCAGACTGTGTGGATTGTTATATTTGATCAAATGAAAGCGTATCTCTTCCATGGGATGGATGACTGACAGACATCAATGCCGACTGCTCCTAAGGGAGCCCGCGCGCCCAGTGGACTAAACTTTATTTTTTGCGCACGCATTTTCATTTTTCATTCGCGTCCCGGAGCTCATGGCAGTAGGTGAAAGTTGGAAAGTAGATCTATTTGTAAATCAAGAGCTTCGCCCGCAGCGTCTGCTCCCTCTTCGCCGTGGTAGCGTGACAGTTCAACACACATCACAGCTCACGGCACACTAATCTGCCTAGTCGATCTCATATTCCATCTCATCCTCACTCATGAACAAGGTCCCCAGATAGCTGAGCTCCTTCACCTGGGGGCAAGCAACTTGCTCCCAACTCTCAACAAATCCACCTTATGCTGGTGCCATTGGCTCAGAGATGGAGATGCTGACTCTCATCTCAATGCTTCATATTCGGCTAAAAAAAAAAAACCCAGTATGTGCTGGAGGTCATGGACTGCAGTAAAATCAGCCCTTTCTGAGAATTACAAGCAGCAAGACTCAACACCGACTGACTTCTGTTTGACCTCTGGCCACGAACTAACAACTCTTGTCCATATTCTTGTGTCCAGCTCATAAAAATGGTTCTGGTGACCTCTATTCCCATGACACCATAGACCAGACGCCACGAGGGACATGGGCTATTTCCCGATTCAGGGGCTGGGGCTTCGCAGGATGCATTTGAAGGCCGATTACATCACAACGCTGCACGAAGGCTGCCCCAATTCGAAGGATCCTTCAAATGCGGCCTTCTTTTCCCTCTTTTTCGAGGATGCACCACTACTATCCTTCGCAGATTCTTTGCACACCGCTGTTCGGTGCCGGGAAACATACCACAATGGCGACGCCAAGCGGCTAGTACCAACTGACGGCAGGTGCGCAGCTGGTGACGCAACCAGGAAAAGCTTCGAAGGCTAGACCGTTCATGCGTCGAAGGACCCCCAAGAAGGAGTCGCCTTCGAACGCCGCAAAGGCTGCGTCCTTCGAAGCCCCTGAATTGGGACACAGCAATGGTCATGGGTCCACGAAGTGCATGCAAAGGGATCGCTATCAGTATCCAAGGCCTTTATTGTGGAAATGTTTTTAATTGTAGCCATTTATGGAGCTCCGGTTATTACCATTCCGGTGAGAATGTAGATATCATCGAGCGGCACGTCTGCTTGGTAAATTAATTCACTTTGATTTGGTAGAGACGGGATCAATAACTGCATTCTGTGTTATTACCGGACTGGCAGAGGCCCAGTTGATAAATCCAGTCTTCTTACAGTGTGACAGAGAGCCACCGATGATCATCCTTTAAAGCCGACACTGTCACATCCACAGATGATACAGTCATTTGTAATTCCCCTCCAGTTTATCCTTTGATTACTAACCATGACACTTCCACAGGAGGGACGGGCCCTGAAGCAATCAACACGCGCGCACGCGCACACACACACACACACACCACACACCGCTATTTACATTGCGATGATAAGCTCGTTAACTCTCCGTGGCTGATCGGTATCGTCCTCAGCTCCAATTCCCCAGCCTGCCATTTGTCCTGCGTGAGATATCAGCAATCACCATTTTAAATGAGGAAAGGTGATATGAAATGCTAATTCAGCAACTAAGATCAATACCGTTCACCAAAAGGGAATACGGCAAAGCGGAGTACCCAGCACGGACTGCTGTCCTTGAGCACTCAATGAAAGACGTGACGTTTCTCTACAAACGGAGAAACTAGCACGACCGTGACGGAACAGAGGTCCTCTGATCTGACGGGGTCCATCAAAACTCTTAGACATTGTTTCAGCGAACAGATGAAATCAGTGTGTAGTATATACACTTTCCAAACACAGTAGGTCTAGAAAGTGGTCTCTTATTTACAGAGACTAGCAGTTCCACCATGAGCAAGCACTCTCGACGATGGCATGAAAAACCTTCTTACGTAGGCGTTCCAGTACACAGGACTCTGCCGACGATGTTGACTCACTGACATGGTTTGCTGCAAAACTTAAATCTCTGTCTGAAGGCTATACTTTCACAATGTGATCAATGTTTCCTGGAGTTTAACCCTTTGGCTACATTCAACTCATAACCTATACAGACTGTTTGCCAGGGTCATATCTTCTACTGAGTCTTTCTGTCATCTCCATGGTAACATATCTGTCAGAATCAGGCCCGGGAGTTGATGTTAGGTTAATAATCTCTGATCACTCATCTTTTTTTTTTTTTTTTTTTATTTACTTTCATCATCATTTCGTCATCATCAAAGGTGACATGAAGCAAGAAATGACAAGAGAAACTCTTAAAATCAAACTGCCAATAAAGACAAGAGTCATTTATGGTATACCAGGAGTTCAATTAAAGAAAAAAAATATTGATTCTTTATGACACACTTCTGACACTGACCTATTTTAATATGAGTGGATCTCCATGGCACATATTGTCTGTCAACCTAACAATTTTTGGGTCGCGTTCCTCAGTCAAATATTTTGTATTCATTGTTACGGGCCTCAAGGGCTCGCAAGGCCCGAAACATATTGAAAGAAAACATGTAGACAAAAGTTGCCACTGAAACAATAATAGCTTTTATTCATTCAAAAACCAGACGAAATAGCTCCCAAGAAAACAGCAAAACAAAAGGGTTGGAGGTTCCGGCCAAAGCAAACAAAAAGAAAGGGGGAAGCCATCGGCCGTCGTACCCAGTGTCCACAACCAAACTAAACCCGCCCGAAACCCACTAAACATAACTGAAAAGAAAAGAAGACCGAAAACAGGACTACCAGGAAACCTCCAAGCCAAAACCTATAATAACAAAACCAAAACAACCAAACCAGAGTAGCGAGAGAGAGAGAGAGACACCTCCTTAAGTCAAGCTCAAGCTGACGAGGCAATACGTCTCACCTGAGGTCTCCTCTGAGAGAGAGAGAGGGAGGTGGGGAAAGCGCGTATGGCCAGGAGTACTGTATGTGTGTGTGGGCAGACATAACATCATCTTCTACCTTACATAGTATTGAGGAAAAGACCATAAAACAACTACCCAAACCCTCATATCGCCACAGATATGTCCCAAACAAATCACGCATCAATAAATATATATCCAAAACATACATAAAAAAGCAGAAATATATAGAAAATCCCCCAAAGTTCAGTCTGCGCTTTGCGTGATGGTAAATCCGCAGCATAAAGTAAAACGACAGCACAAATAATAATAATACAAGCCTCAGTACAACTGGCAGATGGTCTTAAGGGGTCTTTTGACAATTCTGCTACACCATGTCCTCCAGTATCATACATTTGGTGGGTGCGTTCACCACGGCTTCTCCCTTAAGAGGATCTTCCTGCCGGGCACTCTCTATGACCTCATCCGAGATGGGAAGATCTTTCACTGGGGTCGGTTCATGGGTAGCCAGCATGGTTTCACAGATGGGTTGGAGAGTGGTCTTGCCTGGGGCTCTTGATAACACACCTGGTACTGTATTTCCCTTTCCTGTACTCTACAGCATACATTTGAAAACCCAAACAAGTGAGGAGTGGTCGGTTAGTACGGTGAAGAATCTCCACTTTTCCACGGCCCAAACGACTTTTAAGGAGTAAACTAATAGTTATCTTGCAAGTTGTGCCATGTCACTGTACGTCCGCTGCTCTGTCAGTCCTCCGATGTCTGGTTAAAATTGATTGTATAGCCTGAAGCTTTATGTTTTTCTATTTTAATAGTCGCAGATACACGTGCTGGTGCTCAGCCCAGGAATGGGCAGGATGTCACCAGAGCCTTGGAATCAAGATTTATAACACGGAAAATTGGGTTCCCCGCCGACCTAAATTTGGGGGTTTGGTGGATTTTGTAGAACTGCAACCGGGTTGATTGAGTTGAGATGAATGGTGCTTCAATGAGTTGGTCCCGCTCAAGATGGTCAACTCAACCAAGTCCACCCGGAGAGACCGGAAACATGAGGAGACGGACAGTGGAATGACAACATAAGGGCACTGAATGGAATCGGTACCGGTACATTACAGTAACACAAGTGACCGGGCAGGCCAGAATCATATCTTTCATCCAATCTTTTTGAATTCATGGTACTTCCACTTGCTCTAATTCTACAAGCTGTGGCGTCAACCTGATTTCTATGACGCACACACGTTTCACCTCCTGTAATCTTTGATGGAAGGACCCGAGCAAACGTGTCAACAGTTCCATGATACAAGTGACAGGTCCTCACGAGTAACCCCTCCACCACTAACCCCCCCCCCCCCCGTGTGCTGGACCAAATGACTCAGAGGAAAGCTGGGAGCACTTGGAGACTGGAGTGTTTATGAAGTGGCTTCCCCTCACTGATGATAATGGTAATTATGGCGCTCATTTGGAGGCATCTCCATTTTCAATTAGAAGGTTGATTACAGGAAGAGTGAGCTCATGTGAAGGAGTTTAGTGTTTTGATCCCAATAAGTGCACGGGGCTGGACTAGATTTTATATTCATAAGTAAATAAAGAGAATAAATATAGATAGAACTCTTTCCAATGAGAGGTTTGATGAGAAATGGTGCAAGTGCACAGAATAAGCCAGCGGTGCGACTTCGTGTTGCCATCCTTTTAGTATATTTCTGCTGTTTTCTCCTCATCAGGCCTCTCCTCTGCGGAGAAAGGAGCACGTCTCTGTTCAAACGTTTAAAACAACCTGTTTACATTTCCCCCGCCGAACGAACCCCCCCCGGTGACCTCGTGAATAATGACCGCTCCGTGGCTCGGTTGTGTGACATTGTTATTGATTTTCATGGATCCTGGTGGAGGCGATCCAAATTCACTTGTCACAGCAGCTCGTATACACGAGGCGGATAAGTAAGAAATACATAGAAGAAAGTCAAGCTGGTGCTGAAGAGTCCGTCAGCTGTTGGAATGAAGGACCTGTGATAGAGCTCCTTCTTACATGGTGGGAGTAGCAGTCTGTTGCTGAAGGAGCTGTTAAAGCCCACCACAGGACTTGTTCATGATGGAGGTCAGCTTTGCTAACACTTCCTCTATGGAGTCTAGGTCAGTCAGAACTGGACCTTTTGACCAGTTCGTTGAGTCTTCTCCCGTCTCTCTCCGTAACATAATAAGATATCGTAAAACATTACATTTACATTTAGATGGTGCTTTTATCCAAAGCAACTTTCTTGCCCAAGGACACTTCGACATGCAGACTGGAGGACTCGCTCGGGATCGAACCACCGATCATCTGCGGACGACCCGCTCTACCTCCTGAACCACAGCCGCCCCATAATAAAACTAGTAGTAAAATAAGATATAATAAACTATGAACTGACAGTTTAAACCTATTCAATCTAACCACTGTGTAGAACTGCAGACAACCCATCCGTGCCGGGCCCGTAAATACGGTCAGTCTTGGAACCCATCGGCTATCGTCTGGCGGGACAACAGCCAGTCTTTCGGACTTCCAGCATAGCCAGCCGATATATCCAAAAATCTGACAGCGGATACCCAAGCCAAGACCGCCTCTGCAGTCATTTCTGTTCTCTACAAATAGATATCTACATATGACAGCAGATAACTATTACAAAGCTCATTAAAAGCTCATCGTCATGGTCAGAAGACTGTATTTCAGCCGATTGACTCCACTTCTTTTGTCGTTGACTGTTGTAACAAAGCTAACACAAATACTGTTCATTTCTTGGACTACATGCAGAACTTTGTGTCCGTCTGTCATTGGTCATTTGGTTTGTATTTAGTGCCTCTCTGTTCCTTTAATCAGTGGTTTGGCAGCGATGCATCAAAGGCGATTTGTTAGAGCGAGTTCCGAGACAGAGGTGATCTGGTTTGCAGTGTCCAGTCGGGGTTTGAGTTTTATAAAATCTCTGATCAGTTCCTTGAGTCATTTGGTGTTTGGGGATACTGGAGCAAATCAGATTGTCACACATGCTTCTGGTTTCTTCATCGTTTCCTTTCCTTTTATGACAGAGGTTTTTTTTGGGGGGGGGTTGTTTTGTTTGTCCGGTGTTGAACACAAGAATCGAGAGAAACCCCTTATTTCACTGTGAAGCTTCAACAGCAATCAAGTTTGTTATTGATGGAAGTCAGGCTGATGCTGACCTCGATTTCTGTATCCTGTCTGTAGGTTTGTCTGTGGGTGACGTTCTGATTATTGTACTGGGTTATTTAACAAACAGAAGGTGTCTTGAAAAAGAACAAAAGTTCACTTCCATTTCCAAAAGTTTTGGATGAAAGTTTTTCCGACAGGAAATGCATCTCAAGCCGCGGTAATTGATTTTTTTTGGCCACTTGGGGGCAACAGAACAAGCTGTAAACACACCACTGATAAAACGTGGATAGTGTGAACGTGTTAGCAAACAGTGTCCTATTTCCATATCCAGCAGACACAGGGAAACGCAATCATTCATTTGGGGTTGTCTTTGTGTCCCGCTGATGAATGTAAGTCCAATATTCACTCTCCTTTTATCCTTGCCCGGGTGTCCTGCCAGGACCCCTTAGATAAATGTCTGGCTCTTTAGCTGCTTCGCAACGCTTACCGGCTAATAAACTGCTGCCGAAACTCAAATCGGGTTGATGAGAGTCAAGTTTGGAAACCAAAACAAAGAGCTAAAAGAGGCCGAATAGTGCATTAGTGTGTGTTTGTTGATAGCTGTGCGGACTAAAAACCTATTTTTAAACCCAAAGTCATCAACCAGTCAATGGACTGAGTATGAGTAACCTGTAGCATGATGTCATGCTAACTAGCTAATAAAAGAGCTTGGGTTGATGGTCCTGACTGGCAGCTTAACCTCTAACCACACCATGCAAAATTGTTGGGACGGAATTAACAATATTAAGACTCAGTTTTTGTTGATTCACTTTTTAGGATACTTTTTAGAGGCCGACTTTTTAGAGTTTCTGGTGTATTGCGGTGCGCGTCACATCGCTCCCATTTTGTGGCTTCCTTGCACTGGCTTACCTGTTAAATCTAGAAGAGAACCGAAAATTCTTCTTACATACAAAGCTCTTCGTGGCCAGGCACCACCCATATCTAAAAGAGCTCAGTGCGCTTAGTGTCATGAGATACTAGATACTGATCACTAGCTGACAGTTCAGAAGTTTCCGTACAAACACGGAGGTGCGCGTTTGTTAGATTGCGGCACATGATTTTACGGCGCGTGTAACCTGCCCTGTTCATCCATGAACTTCTCATTTCGGAACCTGCCACTCCCTCCCGTGTAGCATTCAGAGGAGCAACACCATGGCAGTGCTAAGTGGTGCTATATGAGAACCCTTAATGAGGGAAACAAATATACACTTTTTAAATATAAACGTGTAACCGCTGTAAACAAATATTCATCATGAATCCTGACGTTTCCTTCAAGCAAACACAGAGACAGCTACAGCTTCGTATTCTTTCATTACTGAGGCTTGATTGAAACATTTCTGCCTCGAGAATGTTCTGCCAAACCCCATCACACACACACACACACACACACCTCTGCCTTCTATACCCCCACCACACACACCTGCAATGCTCACTCTATAGCCCTCCTCACTTTGGTCTGCTCTCCGCGCGGCATCCATAAATATCCTCAGGGAGCCACAAACCGCTTTTATTGCTGCTTCTGCACTCCTTCACTTTACACTTTTTTTTTTACACTCACTTATAGTTATACTTTCTATTCTCATATGCCCGCATAGTTGTCCTGCGTCTTGCGTTACATGCTCGTGCCTCATCTTGTTTTTGTCTCTCGGGTTTGCATCTTATGAGCCTGAGCGTCGCATCATTCATTCTTTACGTTTACGCCGGAGGACCGGGACCAACACAGTTTCCCACCTCTATGTGCTGAGCTACACCGCGTACGGGCGGACGGCAATGAGGCCTCTCTTATCTCAAATATGCTGCGGAGCTCAGAGACACTAGGGCGCACACATGTATCTATTACTTCAGCAGATCTCAGCGGTTAGATCGTTCTTAGTCCTGGGCTTCAGTGTCTTTGCTGCTTCCAACTTTTGGAGGAGCATCGGCGGCGGACTTCGTGAATCCGTGAGTTCGAGTCGACTTGAGCTAAGTCGCACTGCGATTCTCTCCAAGCGCTAAACGAACAGGCCGAGGAGTTTTCCGTCTTCGAATCGAGTTGCAGAGACCCTTTTGTGGTACAGTTGGCACGAAGGCTCTTCGTGTTCACTGAAGGCGCTTTGAAGCTGAGCCTTGACAGGTTTGTTCTTCCACCGCCGGGCGGTTAAAAGTATAAAATAGGAGTGCTTTTGCTTCTGCATCTCCCGACAACATGACTCGTGTCTCTCTTTTTTTTTTTAAAATCCCTGCGTCAAAGCTGCAACATTCATGCTCTAAATCTGATTTTTTTCACCAATAAACAGAAAGACTGAATTATGTTTTGTATAAAGGAAATATTGATGCTGAACATATGGGTAAAATCTTCACTGGCGACGTGTTTTCAGACAAAATTTTTTACAATTCACCATCCACTCATAGAGACGAAATCCATCACTGAGCTTTTCAGTGGCTCTGTTTGGGTTCTGGCAGCACTCAGATCATGAAAGGTCTGTTTTTAAGACGTTCCACCAACATCACAAGCTTTCCATGATCCTTACCAAAGTTTAGTATCCATGCTGGTAGACTTTGAGGTCCGTTGACCAGTCTGAATCAAATGAACCCTGGACCACTGGTGGTAAGACAACGACCGCCTCGTCAACGCAAGGCAAGACTGAGATGATCTACGACCCCCCTAATATCAAGGGGCAGCTTCAAGTATCTTGGTGTCCACATCACCGTGGTGAGAAAAGAAAGGCTGAGGCCGCTTCACCTCAGACGCTTGAGGAAATCCTGGCTATCTTCTCAAATACCGCGCCGCTGAGAGCATCGTGATGGGGAGCGTCACTGTCTGGTGCAGAAAGAGTACCAAACAAGACGGTTTGGGCCCGAATGTGGTGCTCCACCCGGCCAAAGGAGGCCTCGGCTAAAATGTAAAATTTGACCACCAAAACAAGGCTTCCACCTTGGGACTTCCACCCAAGGATCTAACACAGGATATCCGACTCAAAAATATATCATGTAGCAGAGAAGGTGGCTCTATATGGGTGGCCAAACAAATCACATTATAATAACGCCTTTCAAATCTTGTGTAGCTGTTTGTTCTTCAAAAGCCTTCTGTTTACAACAGTTTTAGTGCAGTTTGATGATTTTTTTTTTTTTTTAATCAAACTTAGTTTCAAATTTGACAAATGCCCCATAGTTGGTATCGAATTAAAGAGGAAATTGTGTGCGTGTGTGTTGGTTTTTTTTTTTCTTTTTTCAGATAGAGCTGTTTGTTTGAGCAAGAGAAATGTTTGTTTGAGTGACAGTTCTCTTTCTGCTGGAGACAAAAGACCGGAGGATCAGAGAGAGGCGTTTTCTACAAGGCAAGTTGCCGTCAGATGTTGAAACGTTTCAAGGTGGAGAAATTTGTCGGTTTTGACATCAGTGGTCTAAACGGGCCCGCTGAAACGGATGTGGCCTTTATCCAGGGCACTCGTCTTGCCGCGCAAGAGCACAACAGATTAAAAAAGAGGACGGATAGGTCAAGTCTGGTCTTCATCTTTCAGCTCTGCGGTGAGAGAAGTCGCTAGTTTAATAAACAAAATATTCCCATCACTGTTCAGGAACGATTAGTGATCATTAGTTGCTGCGGCGTTTTGATAATCGGCTTTACTAAACCTTTATGCCCCTAACTATGGCGACTTTTCCTTCATTCAAGACAGTATCAGGAGGTCGTGAACATATTCTCATGGGAGGAGACTTTAACTTCTGTTTAGACCCAATTTCAAATCAGCAACTTCCACTTCAAAGTCTAAGTCAGCCTCGACGACTCTGTCATTCATGAAAGATTTAAATCCAACAGATGTTTGGAGGCAAATACATCCCCAGACCATGAACTATTCTTATTATTCAAACCGTCATAATTCACGCACGAGAATCTCTTCTTACTGTCAACACGTGTGACTTACAGAGTTTTAGTCTGATTATTTGCCAAGGATACTTTCTGAGAAGATGCCCAACATGGTGGCGTTTGAATCCGACTCTCCTTAAAAAAAAAAAAAAAAAAAACGTGACTGTGGACTAAAAAAAAACATATTTTGAAACAGACATGATTATGTCGCTGAAATGAGCACCAGAAAGGGATTCATCATTTGGAGGACTGCAATGAGGATGGATCCCTGATGTCCTTTGAGGGCCCACAGAGGAAGTACGATCTGTCCAAGCTGAAACCTTTTTTTTTTTTTATATTTACAGTTAACACATCCGGGCATGATTTTTTTTCTGCCATCATGACAAAACTTCTAGGAGTGCATTGCGTCTCCCATTAGATCCTCAAACCTGTTTATTAGGAGATACTACAGATATTGATGGACGGTCAAGAAAAGCTCAAAGGAAGCTTCTCTAATGGCCTTGTGTGTTGCCAGGAAGTGCATCGCCAACACGTGGAAGTCTGACTCCCAGCTTTCTATAGGAAAATGCTTTTCAGATCCACTTGCTCCGCTTGAAAAAAAAAAATTACATATACACACTATAATACGGTTACAGAGATGTGGCGGCCTTATTTGGCATATATGGACACATTGTCGGCTTCTATGGTGGACGGGTTGTAGATTTGCAAGCTCTTTGCCGTCAGTGCTTAACATTCACCAACCATACCTCGCCACCATTTTTTATTATTTTTATTTCTTTATTACTATTTTTTATCCTTTTATTATTCATTTATTTATTTATTTATTATTTTTTTCATTCAGAATGCCATAGCGTTTATATGATTTTGGATGAAATGACCCGCAAAGTGCATCTCAGAGTTAGTTATTCTGTCAACAGAGAGAACGCCCTTCTGAGCAGTGAGACACAAGTTAAGTCTGCTGCTCTTTACTTGTGCACTCGGCCTCCGGCGGCGCTGTCCATGTTGCACTTGAATGAGAATCGGGAGCTGCTCGGCAGGGAATACAGAAGCCAAAAAGCAGCCCTGAAACGCTCTGAACGCTAATCAGCTGAGCTGTTCTCTCAGTTCTACCAAACGAAGCCCGCTCTTCGGGTCATTTAAAGTCTAATCCTGGTGCTAAGAGCTCTCTGCTGAGGAAGTGGTGCTCTGAAACCGTACAACGGTGTAATCTACTCTGGGACACAAATAAATGTTTGACAGTGTGCGTGTGTTTTACTCTGTTTAGTGTGGAGTAATGCTGCTGGGGAGTAACCACTTTTTCCCATGTGGAAATAATCAGTTGTCTGCCTGTCTTCTGTCCGTCTGTTCTCCGGGTTAGATAAAGTGTTCATGTGCTACAAATGCATTGTAGATTTCAAATAAAAAGACAAAAAATGGTGAAAAATGATCATTTAAATGCAACAAAGATGATTAAATACTCGATTGTGATCAGTTACGGCATTCTAAGCTTGTCATTTCTGTACAGCAGCCCGCTATGTGTTTATGGGTTCTCAAACAGATGGGTGATATAGGACTTGAATGAATCATGAATAAATATTTTATTCAATACATTAATTTGAAACCATTAAAATGCCACAAAACCTCCAATGAATCAATCAGATTGCTGGAATTTGAAATAGGTTCAGCATTTTCTGTAACATTTTATTGCCTGCCACATAGCCGCGTTTTAAACTCCGCCGGCTCTGCCGTTCAGAAGCGTCCGTCAGAAACGGGCCCCTGCTCGTCTCCACGCGAAACACGCGACTGTTCTGTTTTGACTAGGCCGCGAGCAGCCCGAGTCAATTTACACAGAGCACCTCGAGCTGGACAGGAAGACACAGAAACAGCGTAGAGAAGCCGGTGGATTTTCAAAATAAAATACCCCCGTGCAAACCACCAGTCGTAAAAACAGACAAAAGAGGAACAAATGGACTACGTAGCATATTTGCACATGTAGAAGCATATTTAGAAGAACATACACCGGGAAAATGTCCAAATCTGAGCAAGTAAACAAAGTCTGGCGGGCTAAACGCTTCCGAAACGCTCCCCTTTGGGGTTTGAAGTCGCGCGCAGGACGGACCAAAACGGTGTCGCCCACGACTCAGTAGGGAAAGTACAGTAGATAGCAAGATAACAAGCTGATTTTAATGGTGCTGTAGGAAGATTCATTAGCTGAACCCAAAACAACCTTATTAGAATCTTTTAATGAGACTATTAGATATCCAAGTTATTATGAAAGCATGCAGCGGAAGCAAAAGTTCCCACTGAGGCCATAATTGGTTCTTTGTAAAGTGTTACCTTCATTTAACTAACTTTAATTAATCATTTAGTCTCATTGAGACGAACATCTCTGACTTCTTCTGCTCTCTGTTCAATTGCTGAGAACACGAGCCGCACAACCAGGACACAACGACGCGTTTCAACACAAGCAACAAGAGAAGCTACAAAAAAAAACAGACACAACTGACTGTTATAGAAGATTTAGAAAATGTGCAGTTTGAATCTAGCTGTGGCGGAGTGCAACCACCTCGTGTCGCCCACTCCCTCTCCGTGACGGCTCGCGGAGATGACGATCACGCCTATGAAAACACAAGCCCACTTGTAAAAACGCTTGGAGTACGAACAGCACGCAATAGTTTAAAGGTAAAGAATTCACCTGATCCACATGGAGTCACACATCACGGCTCCCAGTCGGAGACGCGTTGTGCGTTTTACTTCACGCAATTTATGCAGAAACAAACACACAAATGTGTTGATAAATGAGGCCCATTATCTCCATTCCCGGCGCGTGTTTGTTTGTCACCAGCAGAAAGGGTCACAGTTGCCCCGCATTAACAGTCTGCTGCACCTCAGGAACATCTTCCTGCTTGATATGGCTTTTGATTTATGTGGCTGTCATGGCTGACGTGCAGTGACCCCTGAGCAGCGCAATAAAATATTCATATCTATGGCGGGACATGCCGCAGCCCTCCACATCCTCCCTGCTATTTACAGAGAACGCCGGCCTTCTCCGCCGCTTCAAATTAAATAGAAGCCGCATCCTGGAAAGTGGCGCAGAAATAAGTGTGGTTGGAAATCACTACAGCCTCTGGGTTTTGGACAAACTATAATCATTTGTGTAAACTGAACCCGGTGGAAAGCTGGAAATAATGTGCGCCTAATTGGGTGTGACTAACGAGGCCTCGAGGCAGCGCTATGCATTGTGTTTACAGCAAGATCAAAATCAGAGGAACCCCTTTAAAAGTCAAACAGGTCCACCGGGGAACAGAAAAAATAAATGTTTTTTTAAGGGATGCTCCACCATAAATCAGAAATGATCGGATTGTTACCTAAAGTAGTGTAGCTCGGAATAAGTCAACATGTTGATTTTTGGTTTCTTGTGCATGACACAGAGGGATTGAATTCAATTTTATTTATAGCTGGTTTATTTATTTCAAATATTAATAATATTTAATAATTAAGTATTTCAGCACTGCCAGATGCTAAACTGCCTGAAAACCTCCGCTTCACGATGATCCAAAACACCTGTGGTACAGCATACCCCCTCACTGCTCTGAGCAGCCCGGCTAACGGACTGTGCTAACGTTAGCGCTACAGTTGGCAGCAGTTCGGTCTACTTCACTGCCCATCATAAACTCTGTAAATCTTTGGTCTTAAAGGTGGAGATAGATTCTGAATTTCCAGACGTAAAGCAGTGACATTGCTTGTCTCAAGTTAAGGGCTCGTCTGGGATTTGAACCTGGGACCTCTCGCACCCGAAGCAAGATTAGCTAACATTAGCTAACAGCAGCTACAGTTTGCAGCATTTTACTTTCCTATCTACATCAGGAAACTCTGTAAATCTGTTAACTGGACCTTTGAATCGGGATTTTGGTATCCAGCCTTTAAGTTTGAATTTTCAAGGACTTGAAGCTAGTCTTGACATTACATGACCTTTCATACTGGAACTATTCCTTGACAAACAACAGCTGGGCACAGTGACTGTATGCTGGAGTCCACGGTACCTGTAAAGATGACTCAGAGACGCTGCTGAACAGATGGATGCTCTGTTGCTCATCAAGAAATTGTTCCAACTCCTCAGAAGAAGAAAAAAACAAACTGCAATTGTGTGAAATGAGATATCTAACATCGAACGAAATAGTGAACCAGTCTCTTAAATCCCTTGTTGCTACCCTGCCTGGAGCTGATCCATTGAAACAAATGGGGGACTTATTCTGTAAACAGTGCGTATTTGTCTGAGTTATCAAACCAGCTTCATTTCATTGTAGTTTGTAGTTGTGAAGTAGAAAATGTGCACAGATCCCAGAAAATCACCTCGGATACAGCGTGTGCCAGCTCATTCATTGGCAGTGGAACAGCTCCAGAAAGTGTTGCTTGGTGGCAGAGCTCAGTCTTGGCTCTCTTATTTATTTATTTATATGTATTTTTTTTTTTTTTTTGCCTTGGAGGAGACTTGTTGATGTTCGCAAATTACATTTTGCTGCATGTGAATTTCATTTGAGTGATAACAGAGCGTTATGCAAAGCATATCTTTTCACACATTTCCAGACAAAGAGAACAATTTTGGGCTGACTATTCTCTAGTTGCCGGTTTCCCGATCGGAAAAAGATACTGTTATCTGCAGGCACGTCCATGAGGGGGCTCGTTGTCTTTGATTCCCACAGCTTACCGGGATCCCGAAAGAGTGATTAACAGTCAAATCCAGCCTGATGTACATCAGCCTCATTAGGCTTCCCAGAGAGAAATGGATCAGTCTTGTAACATAACTTTCACATATTTACCTCCAGTAATTAGAAATTACAAAGTCAGATCCTCATCGCTGCAATCTTTTATCAGTGAGATTAATTGTCTTGTCACAAGAGCATCATTTTTTTTTTTTTTTTTGGCTAAGTGGTTAGGGGCCATGAGGATGGAAAATAAAAGAGGTGAAAGAGGCAATTCAATTACACCATTCATTTGAGTCATTGGCTCACATTGCAATCATTGCATGACCAAAAATGTAAACCTTGGAGAGTCTCTAGAATCACTGAGGCCCAACTACAGAGAGAGCGCTGGGTTGACGTTGGCAGCGCGTTATAAGTCTGTTATGTTTATGGTGTGGGTGTGAGCAAGGGAGACACAGATGCACAGCATCAATAACATTTAAAGCTTTAATGGAGCTATGACTAGAAAATGCTAAAGTGCATTTATTACACGTGGGTTCAGCATGCATATTCAGAAGTATGCATGACCTAGCCCTGGCTATCGCCAGACTATATCACAGCTGAGATATAGTCTGGGGACCACCTACTCAATTTCTCGTAGGGGGGGTGTGATGAACGACTGCCCGTGGCCGTTACGAATGTCTATCATTTGGCGTATATGTAGCCCATAGCCAATCAGAAGGCAAAACAACAATATGATTAAACATTGGCACCGGATGAATTGATCGAAAGATTGGTTCCCCTCCGCTGCCGCCACGTTGACTTGGATACGTAAACAGTCTCAAAAAAACTACGAGCTTCCATTTGCCGAGTGGTACGCGTCATCGTCTTTCCGAAGAACCCTCCCCGCTCTCTGATTGGCTCCCTACCTCAGGCGAGCGTTTTGGCCCGGGGTTCCCATGCATGACCAGGCCAGCCACCGGTAACAGACTGAAGCCATACCCACATTGTTCTAAACATGAAACGGTGGATGGACTGGACTTCTGAGCGCTTTTGTACTACAGCAAATGTCAACTACATGTCACTTTCTTCAATATGGGGCCATTGAAAACTGGACTGCAGGACTGTACATATATTGTACTAGTACATAACTGCTACAGTGTATACTACAATAATCAGCAACAAAAACACCCTCTATATTGAAACCTTTGAGGGTGCCAATATTACCAAGCTACAGAACCTTTAAAAGGTTGTGTAGAACCACCTAGTCTGAGGCTTCAAGGTTGAGCGAATGACTTCCGTTTTCTTTTCATCACCTGATGGACTGAGAGCTTGTGTAACAGAATGTATGACCCAAAAACATATTGAATGATTTGATTCCGTACATATTTACTATTTCTCTCTCCGTGAAGATAATATGCTGCAGGAGAAGCTCCTCGGTTCCTTTGCAACACCCTCATATACTATATAAAATGATTATATAATGAAGCCTTGACGCTTTCTTCTATATAGTGCCCCTGTGGACAGGCCAGATGGAAATCTAAGGTCATTAAATGTAAAGCATTTAGTGCTGACTCTTAATTATACACCGTTGACTTGCACAAGTAGGACACAAAGTGCTCATGTCGAGGGATGTGTTGATGATTTAACACAGCAGGTATAATATTAGATTATTCCGCTCGGCTGCCCACCTCCACCAAGAAAATTCAATATTCAAACATGTCTCCGTCTTCTGTGTGCATTATAGAACCTAACTGTTCTCTGATCAGTCACTTCTGGTAAGACTGCGTCTTTGTGTGCATGGAAAGAAAAAAATTATCATACCATTAAATCAACGGCTGGATTAAGCGCATCGGTTATCGCCGGTGCCTCGCGGCATTTCAGGCATAACCCCGGCCCCAGCTTGGCCTTCATGTGTGGAGCTTGCATGATCTCCCTGAGTCTGTGTGGGTTCCCTCACATCGTCTAAAGACATTCAGGTCAGATGATATGGAACCCCCCCCGGAGGCAATGTGTGATAGCTGCCCGTATAGACAGCTGGACTGTATAAATTAGAAGTGTGTCTTTACCATCAGACGCGTGAGACGGACAATTGAAAAACACAGCTCAAAACGCCTCCTCTGTTGACACGACACACCCACGTTAGCAGCTCCGCGAGCGAGAGCGGGAGCACACTTTAACATTTCGTCTCATCTAAAGCGCAGATGGTATTGAACTTAGTTATTCACACGAAAGGAAATCAGAAATGATAAACGGGCAGCAATCTTCAGCCGCAGACCCCCAAATCCAACATTTGGAATGAGGGGAAGCTTTGAGATACTCCATAGTTGTGCCATGTTTTAATGAATATGGTTTTGATTGATTTGATGAGTGAATGGATTGCTAAGGCAGCAGAAGGACCATGACATCGAGGAAAGTTTCCAGTATGTGGACCTGTGTTTTGTGGTGGTGAGTACGCTAGAATCCACATTTTCTAGGATAAAAGGAAATGATTGAACATTCTATCATTTTCAAACAAGAAGATTACAGTCTCCAGTAGTAATTACATCTTTGAATCGAGATCCTTCACCATACTCTTTATAATGCTATCAACAGAGACCCAACAATTCCACCATGAGCAAGCACTTGCAACAGTGGCGAGGAAAATCTTTTATTCATCAGTCAAAAAGGATCACACATGCTAGAGCGACATAATATTACGTAAAAATGAACCTATTGCCTGCAGCAATTTTCGGAAGCTAAAGGAAGTCGTCTTTGACTTTCTCAGACTTTTGTGATTTTGTGTCATTTAAAGTCGCGTGTGCAGCAGAGATGAGAGGGGGACATCTGGAATACAGTATCAGTACTGACCTGTGTCTGTACTCTTTGGGTATCTCTCCTGGGAAGCAGAGGTTTTTTGCTCTAGGAAGCGATACATGATGAACAATGGACGATCCGGTCCGACCACCAGAATGGACTCTTTTTGCTTGGAACTCACTTGGGCACAAAAGAGTTAGGACGTGATCGTAACATTGCTGTTTGGTTGCCATTAGATAAAGTGCGTAAGACTGTACTTAGTGCAACAGTTTAAGGACAACGTTTTTCTATTTGCCCATGCAAGTTTTTCACAAAATGGTTGACCTTTTATGAGACTGTCAACCACTACATGTGGTTAAAAGCTCTGGAACCATAAAGTAGGTGTGTGTGTGTGTGTGTTGAATTTCTTTTCAAAGTCCTTTTTCTAAGACATAATTATCTTTTGATTTCTCCATTTCAATATTAATCATCAATCATTTTACCACTGCCTGTGCGTAGACGTCTTCTGTGACGCAGTTACTGACTTTGAAATCGCTGAGTGTTTTAGGGCTCTCTGGTTGGTCCCGTCACACCACCTAACCATAGCTACGTCTGTTCCAACTCTCCACAGCCATGTCATGCTGAATTAAACTGTGGCATGACTTCCTCTCATCCTGGCATGGCATCTCCTTCTTCTACGGCGACCACATCACCAAGCCAGAAAACGTACAGTTGCTCACAGACGCAGCCGCTTCTGTTGACTCTGACGGCTATTATGGCATCATTCCCAGATGAATGACCACCTAAATTCTTATTTCTCTCTCCTTCCTCCACCATCTACGAAATGTACCCTATCCCCATAGCAGTTATCATTTGGGGTCACAAATTATCCAAGATAACCATTGGCATTCGCTTTGACAAAAGTGCTACCGCGGACATCATCAACTGTAGGACGGTCCCTCACCCTGGATTCTTATAATCACCCCTACATTTTTCTATCTATAGCAATGTAGACAGATTCTATCATATCTAATGTCATAGAGCTTGGCCTTGTATTTGAGTGTTTACTGCGAAGACCTGAACATACGTATCCCAGGAAACCTTCATATTGTCGCCACTATTTATTCGTATACCTGTATTTGGTGCCTCTGTTCATTCATTTTCCATCATTGCATTTCCTTACGAGGGGTACAGGTCATCACAGGGCGGATGAGACATACACACTCACATTCACACCTGTGGGCCGTTTAGAACACCGGTTAATCGGCACGTCTTTGCACTTTGGTCTTTGGACCAGCGCGTTAGGTTCAGAGATTTCACTGGACTCTATAAATGTATTACAGTTCTACTTGGAGGAACACTGTCCTTAAGACACAAACCACAAACCACACGCAGGGGTTGAAAGCTTTTCTTTTCTCCTCGTTTACCACTGCCTGTGCCCGGACCTTTACCGTGACGCAGTTACTGAGTGTTTCAGGGCTCTCTGGCTTTGGGAGCCCGTCATGCGTGTTTTCTGTATGTGTGTGCATCAGGAGAAAGACACTGAAGTGCTAGCTGGCGCTGTTGGGGTTCGTTCGCATCTGGATGAGATGATCGGGGATTAAGAAAGAGCAAATGCAGGGTGCAGCCAACGGCAACATTTGCGGCGTCGAGGCCTCTGCGGTGACTCCGGCGGTGCCATCTGCTGCCGCGCGACATATTGTTCTCCGGTGATTCAGTTATTTAGTGAGACAAATGGCCCTTCATTTATCACCTGCCTCACCTTCGCTCTGAAAGGGTAGACAGAAACAGCGGCGCGATAAGGGACTTAACCGCCTCTAACCTCAACACTAGCCCCGCGCACTTGTTTGCCTTCTTAGTGTCTTGCTTTCCCGGCCTCAGCTCAACTTTGCATCTGCAAAGTCGTAAAAACTGCACTGACAACACATTTAATCTGTTTTTCTACCAACTACGAGGCTTTTTTTTCCCCCCCATCATTAAAAAATGATGATGTTTGGCCACACACAGCACTTAATACGGGGTCGGAAGATTGTTGCCATTATTAAATACTGACAAAATCAACAGTAGCGCCAGACTGGATTCTTCATGCGAAGCTCATCCGCGCTTTCCAGAGCTCGAAATATTCCGACTTGTACCCTAGGACGTGGACAGAAGGAAATACCCCGTGCAGTTCTGTGACTCTGTTTGTAGAACTCACACAGAAGAGATCAGCGGAGGAGATTTTACACCTGAGGCAGAAAGGCAAAATTGAAAAGCTGAAGCATAAATGTATCTTCTGAGGAAAGCAGAAAGTCCACTTTTTTTTTTGTCTTTTGTAAAAGACAAAAAAAAAAAGCTTGAATCCACACTGTGGTGTCCCCCTTTGTTTGTTCTGATCTTTATTTTAGAGATTTGCTTCTGGTAATTAGCGGAATTTGTTTTGTAATTATTCATTTGATCACGTCCCACCACGATGCCCAGACCATGAATTCAATTCCTTGCTTTTCACCAACGCATTAATCAAATTCCAAATGCTGAACAGAGTCAGGGAGAAATCTGCAGCCTTATTTCACGCTCTCTGTAAAATTGCTGTGCGTTTAAAGACTCTGTCTTTAAGTTATCCACGAGTACTTTATGATATTAAACAGGAGAAGCAAGCGGGTGGCATTTGAAGCTGTTAAAGTGCAGGCTCGCCGCCTCGGAGCGGCGTATAGTTTGGTCCCGCCCTCCTCCCCCTCAGTTGGTCTGGCTCCGGCCCCAGCAGCTGTCAGTCATGCTGATGAGCTGTCTAACAGCCTGTGGCTAAGGTAAAAAGTCACCGCAGGCCCCCGAGGAGGCAGCTGATTGCAGCGAGTCAGCTATAAATAAAGCTGTGTGCATTGTGTTCCTGTTAGGGCCATTACAGAGACTTTATTCCTCAGTTTCTTACAGCTCTCTGCCACCGTTCCTGTCTGACGTCTATCAATTCAAGAAGTACAAACCCGCTCGCTGACAAAAATGAAGTTTCATAACTAGGTTTGGAAACAAAGACAAGACCTTGAACTTATTGACTAAAGTACGTAAGCTCGACTTATCGCCTACCATCCCGCCTGCCATCCCGTAACCGTCCCTTCATTTGTATCTCAGGTCAGGAAGCCAGGTATACACCAGCACCTTCAAAGTCTTTCCTATCCACCCTAACTGCTGAGGTTTGTTTTAGCATCTGCCTGACCTTTGGCTGCAAGAGCAGTCCCAATTTTTTTTTCCTCCCTTGTCTGAAATACTCTGTTGAATCTTGACCAACAGCGACCAATTCCTGTGCGTCTTCCATCTTCTCGATCACTTTCTCACCATCGTGCCACCCCGTTTCCCCCAACATGCGGCCTTCACAATATAACGCGATGAACTCTGAGTTCCTTTGTCCCCAGAGAAAATGGAGGCATAAGCATACCTTATCCTTGACTCTCGCTAGAGCTCCTCACTCATTTCAACACCAACTTCTGTCACCGCTGAGCCACCTTAACTTAGCTAGGTCTGTTTGATCTCCCCACAGCCGTGTCGTGCTGAATGAAGCATGTAAGATGGGGCTTAAACTGTGGCATGACTTCCTCTCATCCTGGCATGGCATCTCCTTCTTCTACGACGACCGCACCACCAAGCCAGAAAACGTACAGTCGCTCACAGACGCAGCCCCTTCTGTTGACTCTGACGGCTACTGTGGCAGCAGGTGGTTCCCAGCTGAATGGCCACCTAAATCCTTATTTCTCTCTCCTTCCTCCACCATCTACGAAATGTACCCTAGCACCCTAGCAGCTATCATTTGGGGGTCACAAACTATCCAAGAAAAACCATTGGCATTCACTTTGACAAAAGGGCAACAAAAGACTGTCCCATTTCTAAATATCCAATGCCAATATCATGATATTATTCAAGCATCCAGTATCCCCGGCCAAAAAAACTCAACGGTTGACTCACTTTCTTGCAACTGGCACCGGCTTCCAACTTTCTCCCGACCCCGATCCCACCATTTTTAGCCACCATCTTTAATCGACTCTGCAGCCGGAATGTTATATGTGACCTGGTTCACACCATCCGCGACAGCGTCAGTCCCCAAAGACTCCCATCATACAGCATCTGACTGCTTTAATCCCAGAATGCAATGAAGAGGCGGTTCGCCCGCTCGGCCACTTGCTCGTTTCCAGTTCTTCCCCGTCTTCACCAGCTGACACGGGTCCATCTTTGAACTCCAACCGCCCATTGATTCCTCCCCCCTCTCCTTTGTTCCCTTCGTCCCTTGGCGATCGTACCTTACCCTCCAGCCGCCTGCTCTTCACTCCTCAAACCTCATCTGATCATCCCCATCTTACCAGTTGCCTGATATGATATTGTTGAAATGAGAACAATTTTTAGGCAAGGCAAAATTTTAGAAAAGGCCCTTACATGGGCTTTCCAATCAACGGGAGCCACCTTCGTTGTTCCCTTCGTCCCTTGGCGATCGTACCTTACCCTCCAGCCGCCTGCTCTTCATTCCTCAAACCTCATCTGATCATCCCCATCTTACCAGTTGCCTGATATGATATTGTTGAAATGAGAACAATTTTTAGGCAAGGCAAAATTTTAGAAAAGGCCCTTACATGGACAGTATTTTTCTTATCCACTTTGTATGATGCGAGTCGCTGAAACAGGTTAATTTCCCCGGTGTGGGGGAAACCCACAGTGAGGGGGATGCATAGAGGGAGGTGCAGCAGGTCACAGGGGCACTCTGGGTCAGGAGGTACATAGTAGTGATTCAATACAAGACATGTTTTATTGTGACAGCAGGGAGAACCTTACTCGAGTTACGACACCGAGCGCTAATGCTAGTGCTTAAACTCCCTGAAGTGACTCTGAAGGCTACCCTTAGCATTAGAGCTAACTTGCATGCCTTGCCTGCCATGAAATCACAGACGACAGCCATCACAGCCCACGTAGCCTCAGCTGGGTCATCTCGTGATTAGTCTACCGCTGACCCGGCTGCCACGCGGCGTGTCGGAAGACGCTAAAGGATGCGTCATCGGCGGAAAAATGCCAGACATTTAAAGGAATGAAAGGACCGCTGTGACTGAGCGGGGGCTATCAGAAATAGTTAAATATGAAACTCGAATCATCTTTAATGTTTTATTGTCATCAAAAAGGAAGAAATGGGGGTGTGGCAGCGTTTTGTTTGATTGATGGGAGCTGGCAGGCTCCCAGAATGCTGGCATTGCACTGTGGATTAAGGAAAGAAGTACAATCAAGCTGAATTATTGGCGTCCAAGTGGACGAATGTGGCCAAATAATGTGACATAAATTTCTTTCTTTTGGTTTCTAATTTTTTTCCTCGGGGCAGGAAGTGATTTACAGAGGTATAACTCTGTTTTACAGATTCAAGCAGACAAATAACAGGGCCATCTTTGGTGCCCATCCACATCCACCACTGTGTCAAAGAACAATGAACATATTGCCTCTGAAATCTTCAACCTGGTTAGATGCGTTACACCAAGGCAGTAAAAGAACAAAAAGTGCGCGCCTAGCAGCTCTTAGTGCAGCTGCACGCGGACGGCTCTTCCCAGGAAAACATCGCTGATTAGCTCTGTCAGGGTCTGATTCTGCTGCCGGATGATCAAAGGAGTACTGGAGGGAGCAGTCATAATCTGTGAATCATAGATTTGAAGAGTAGAGTCAGAGTAGCCTCCACGGCGGGGAGGACTGCGGGCAAACATGGCCTCATCACATCCCGTCCTCAGCGCTTCCCATTAACTTTTAATCTGGAGCGCTGTGAAAATTCATCGCACTGTGATACCGCGCGCTCCATGCTCTGCTTCTCCTGTGATCTCCTCATAAAAATGTAGAATTTCCACTGTCACCACGGGGGAACCAGAGGACAATATTAATGCATTCTGGAGAAATTGGAATGCATGAAGTGCCGGGAGCATTGCCCACTAGAGCAACTACCACAAGCGCTGTGATTACAGTGCTTATCCCTTCAGGAATAATTCAGCACAATACAAGCTTTCTGTGCTGCGTTTACTACTGATAAATCATGTTTCCGATGAGCTGCACGGCCCTTTCTACACAATCCATCAATGCATATAAAACTGAGGCAGTCTACCGGGAACAGTGCTTACAGAACAGTCGTCTGGGTGAGAGAAAAAAAAAAATGTCCATCTAAATCAGCATTGACACGAGAAACCGAAAACACAACCTGCAGTATGATTCTGGCAGTTTGGAAAGGCTTTGCTGGCTTTAATGTGACATGAAAACCACTTCTATGGTATGTTATGGAGACATTCATAATGCATTATAATGCATTCGTAATGCTTCATGGCTAAAGTCAGTATTATGTTGATGCTCTTGACTATAGTTATAAAATAGAGGTTGACTGATGGGGCTTATAACACATTATGACTATCTATACTCACTCATATATACACACACCTCATCAACCAACTGTGCTAAGAACTCATAGTGTGCTATAACAGCTCATGCAGTGTCACAGTTCAGTAAAGTGAAGTGCATGTGTTTGTCTGTATTCATGAAGTATTATGAATGCATTATAATGCACTCCCAATGCGCTGGATGTACTTTCCATAGCAAGTGTTCCTTTTGATTACCACCTCACGTGGTTTCCATTTTCTTCTTCCTCAGTATTTAAAACCAACCTGCTGTCAAAAAAAGTACCTGAAATTATACCGGTAGTTTACTGGCGTGCTGAAAAAACACAGAACCATACATATACGTATTCAAAGTTTCATTATAGATAGAAAGGAAACGAGGGATTTTGTTTATTTGCAGTGTAAACGTAAATGGAATAATTAGAGTAAATGCCTAGCACTAAAAAAAAAAAAAAAAATGTATATCAAATGTATATGAACATTTAAATTGAGAAAAAGGGAAACATGCCGTACGTAAAGCAGAGATAGGACGGTGAACGGGGTAAAGTCATTTGAAAAAAAGGATGGCTTCATATCTGGAGAACACGACAGTCCACATCTGCACATGCCCGGAGGAAAACACGTACGTAAATAAAGTAAGTAAGTAAATAAGTAAATGAGACGTTCACGTGGCTGTTGTGTTGTGTCGTGGCCTCCGAAATTCCTGAATCACTTCCACTGTGCTTGTGTTTTGGTTGTACCACAGTGGAGGCTACACGCAGAGATGATGGATATCGGTTAAAAAAATTCTCTGTGCGTCTCGTAAAAAAAAAAAAAAGACATTCCTGAGGAGGTTTGAAGTTGAAACGCCAACAGGAGATGACGGGCTCAAAAAGCGACAGGCATGCTGTGTGTACGATGGGGCTGTTGACTCACGGGATAAGAACTCGAGAGAAGCGGAAAATAAATTAAGTGTTACCCAAATGTTCACTCTGGGATCTAGACCACTTTTTTTTTTTTTTCCCCTTCCCGTCTTCCGAGCAAATAATCGCTCATTAGCCTCGGAGCACCTCCTGCAGCTGCACCTTGCAGAGTTCCACCGGCGGCTGACGTTTATGATGATGCGGCTGAATTTGCGTCCGCAGCAAATAAAATGAACGCTTCATTACGACTTCAATAGCATGAAAAAAAGAAAAAAGAAAGAGAGGGGAGCAGAGCCACAGGCAGGAGTTTAAAATAATAATGTCACGAATCCTCCATCCTCCCCCAGAAGATTTGAACAAGACACCCAAAAATAGAGTGTAAATATTTTGAATTATTTATTCATTCAGTTAACTGTTGAATTATATTTCTGACAAGTCTATTTCCCACAGAGATCTAAAGAATTTTATTGCATTTTTCAAAGCCTACTCCACGCCCCGCCAAATAATTTCGTTTTTTATTTTGTGGCCTGAATTTTAAACCTTAAATACGTTGAGTCTGAAATAGAAGCTCCATCTCTGCAGAGAACGCTCCGAAGCCGGTCCGTAATCCAGCCGGCATCGGTGGTACAAGTTCCAATTGTGACTTGTTCACAAGAGTTAAGAAGTTGCGTGTGCGTATATTTCAGAATTCATGCTCTTCAAACCATTTTTTCCCCTTCCTTAGAAATAATCATTTGGGCCCCGAGAAATAACAACTCACACTCGCTAATTAATCATTGCCCTTGAATTAATTGCTTGTGCGCACAAACGAGTAATTCCGTCTCTTGGATGACTTCATTTCTTCCCCCGACTGTTAACATTTTATCTGTTTGACTCGGTGAGCAGGATCTAATCAACTGATAAATAGTTAAATGCGGACAAAATAACTGTCCCGGACCTTTTGAGTAGATCACATTTTCTCATTATTATACACTGAAATATGTCCCTATATGTGCGTATAGCCATAATCGGTTTATTTCTGACCTTAGGAGCAGTGGTTTACGCAGAAGCGGTTCCAATGAAGGGTCACCCTTCAACATTCTGTCTGGTGAGAGGGTCAAAATAAGGAATTATCAGTGATAGTTATCCATTACACAGCTTCTTTCGCAAAATTGTTGCATAACAGTAGTGTAAGATGAACTGAGTTTTTTTCTTGTGTGTATTTCTGAGCACATGTCTGCCGTCGGACGTCAATGAGCTGCGGCTAAATGCAGCCCGATCCAGTATGGCGCTTTCGGTTCTCCTGTTTCTCGGAAAGCGGAAAGCGGCTGTTGAATTTTATCGACTACATTCACATGCACTCGAGAAACGACGGCGCCAAACATGTAAAGTACACAGGAGGAGGGCGCAAACACTGTGTTTCATATGTGCTTCGAGATCCTCCGGTCTGTTTGATGACAGGAAATTGCTCAAAATGCCCCTGGACTCTTTGTATCTATCAGGAATTCCGTCATCCTGATTGCCTGTATATATTTGACAGTGGAACGGCTGCTCCTCTTGAGGTTTCTTCCATTTTTCCCCTTTAAAAGGGTTTTCTTTATCTGGATCGAGGGTGTAGGATGGATGGCGACATGTGCTGTACAGATCATTAGATTACAAGACCCTTGGGGCAACTTTGACTTGACGTTATACACTTGTAGAAATGTGACTGGACGTTCCCAGTCAGCAGATTGTGAAGCATAAACGAAGGAGCTGATGCTAATCAGCTTATAGAAGCCCATGTTCAGTGCTCTGCCTGAACTCACGCCATTTTCCGTCTACTGTGAAACCCATACGTGGAAGTCAGTTCGGTGTTGGGTTCTCTTTCGTTCCTGCTTTGAGTGGTTTGTGTTTTGTGTTGAACGGAACCGACGTGAAACAATCTGGCGCGTTTCTGGCCTCAAGACAATTTGTATGGAACCCAATAACCTAGCAATTCTTCCCCGCACAGCACACGGAAAGTCCACTGTTGACTGCCGATTGTTGTTTCCTTTGTCAGCAGCCGAACATGAGCTTTTGACAAACGTCATGATACACCCTGTTCTGTTTGGGACATAAAGCCCTTCATTCTGGATATGTTCTTAAGCTGATAATAGGCTGTTTTCAGGACAGTGATGTGTTCTAACACAGACACGTGGAGAGAAGAGAGGAGACATGAGACAGTGTAGCGTACATGCCATGATGGAGGTTACTTATTTCTCTGTGCCCTTGATATCATCCATGTACTCGAGGATCTCGACAGCAGCTGTCTCTTTTGTCTCCAGCTTTTGGTGCCAGGCCTTCACAGAAGTCGGGCGTTCTGTCTGTGAGGGTCACGGCATGAACACACTCCGCCAGGCCACGTCTTAAAGAATGGATCACATGCTGAAGATTTTCTCACCTTTTCAACGGATGGACAATGAATGGATCAAACACATTTGAAACGGGCGAGATAAAACCTTGTGCAGCATGCGAGAGCTGCTCTGTCCTGTATTATATTTAAGCAGCAGCAGCAGCAGCTTTAGGCTTGTTGGTTAAGAGCAAATGTGTTTCAAAGCAGACACATACAGCATGTTCAGTTTTGGGGCGTCTTCTTCTCCTGCTGTATCAGAAGCATCTGGCGACCGGCGGCTGGGCCAAGGAGGACCTTCAAACTCGGCCGTTGTCAAATTCGGAACGTGAGACGGTCTCCAAGCAACCCGTCTCAAAAGTGCGCGTGTCTCAGCACTCGGGGTGGAACGACCACAATCCAATTGAACTGCTTCCGCCTACTTCCAGTCTTCTTGCCAAGCTTAGCTCCGCTAACGTCCTGTCCGTCATTTGAAAGTGTAAAAAGACAGACGAGTTTTGCAAAAAGAAAAAACTACCACTTTCATTTCTTGGAGAAATTCAATAGAGCAGCTGTTCAGATCGTCCTCCTGTTGAACACTGTTGGTCTAAGTGTTTAAACTTGATGGCTGCGTTAGAGAACATGCATTGTGTTATTTCTTTAGCAGGTGTCAGGCGATGTAACCAGACGTTCCACAGTTTGTGAACGGGGAATATGACTTGGCTGCAGCTTGAAAGCACGTTTTTTCTTGAATGAATGCGTAACATGACTGAGTGCAGATATAAAGAAAGCTCAACGGTTAACACAGCTCTAAGCCAAAGTGACTGATTGACCTTTCACTGAGATAAAAGCTGTCAAACCCAACAAGAGCTGAAATGTGACTGAATATCACACTTCAGGTCAACAGGTGGCCGAGCAGAAACATGCTGCCTCTGCTGAACGTGCCCATGGCAACTCGACAGGCAAAATACTCTTCCTGTGTTTGTTAGTGTTTCGTAGTCTGATGCCACCGCGGGTTCTTCAGAGAGAAGAACACACGAGTACACCTCCGTCGGTGTGGTTCGTAGGCCCATTTCTCGCTCTCGTGCTGCCAACAGCCGTCTGTGCTACCCTTGTGTCATGTCTCTTCTGATTCCCAGGTCCAGCGCGCTACCACGTTAAAAGCGTTGTCTGTTTTGGAGTTTCAGGAGCCGGACCCCGTGGTTCCCTTCACGCTCGTATTCCACACGCCCTTCCCACCCGCCCCATTTCTTTCACCTTTTCTCCTCCCTTTCCTAGGGCCTGTCGGGGGGGGGTCCGTCATGCCCTGATGCTACAGCTACGGATTCCCTACCGAAGCTTCCCCACACCGCAGCATCAGACCCAAGAACTTCACGAGATCGTGCTTCATCCGCAATCATTCATTTTGTCAATAAATCATTTTTTAACGTATCTTGTTGATGGTGTGGTTGAAGGTGCAAACAGGAGATGGTGATCGACCTCTGGAGGGAGGCGCCTCAGACCACAGTTGGTGAACATCCAGGGATATTGAGATGGTGGGACCATACCTGGGTGTCCTATACCGGAAGTTCTCTCCACTTACTGAGGAGACTGAGGACCTTTGGGAGTGTCCAGGAAACCTTCTCTGTGGTATGGAGGGGGGGAGCACAGAGAGATAGAAAAGGACTCAACAACCGATGAAGAGGTCCAGCTCTGTCCTGGACTGCCCCCTAAGACCATAGAGGAAGTAGGCAAGAGGAGCATGTTAGCAAAGCTGACATCCATCATGAACTGCTTCTTCAGCAACAGACTGCTACTCCCACCATGTGAGAAGGAGCTCTACCACGGGGCCTTCGTTCCAACAGCTGTCAGACTCTTCAACGCCAGCACAACTTCATTCCTTCCCTTTTCCATACATCTCTTACTCGCTGCGAAGAATTTATTATCAACCTTGTGTGCATGAGCTGCTGTGACAAGTGAATCTTTGCTCTTTGGTGCGGGATCATTAAAGTCTGTCTCATCTTATTCAATGTCAGCCTTGCTGGAAGATACTGGAGCCTGACAAAAGACTGACATGACATGCTTGAAGAGAGTGGCAAATGGCCTATCAAGAAAAGTCTTGGAAACGCCTTCCACCTGTTTAGGGGGCCATGCTTCACCCATACAGCGCCATGGTTGCTTCCAGTGTGACACACGTCACATAGTCTAGCTATAATGTTCAGCCTTCAACATTTAATTTGACAACAGCAGGAGATAAATGAGTGCAGTTCCCCCCCTCCCTCCCTTGAGAATCTTCCATTTTCTCCCGGAATCTTTCGGTTCATGCTTGAAATGAAACTGAACCAGAAGGCGACGGGTTCTAAAACCTGTGAACGCTGATGATTTCGGGAGATGTTGCCCTCGTGTGCCTGTGTGCTTCGGAACGCGCAGAGGGTAATTCATGGCCACGCGTCGGCACCTCTGTTTAAAAAAAAAAAAGGTCTCATAGCTGACCTCGTCCACCGTCCAATCACAATATTTACTATCCGCTAAGTTCTGGACGTATCGCTGACATACAAATGTCCGTCGCTGCGGTTTGTTCCAGTCACACGGGAGGCCGGCTGAAATCAATACAATCTTCTCTCCCAGGAGTCCTTCGTGACTGTCTTGGCTCTCTCTCTCTCTCTCTCTCTCTCTCTCTCTGCGGCTGTCCAGGCATTCAATCTATCTTTCCCCTCAATGAAAGAGCTCTCGTGTGCCGCTGGCCTTGGAAGTGCTGAATGTCACGACCCTTTATTACCCGGACTGAGGAGATCTTCCAGCAGCTTCTCCTCCTGCTAAACTTGTAAGTGACACAGCGGTGTGTGTGTGCGCCGTCTGCGGAGAGGCGGAGGTAATTTTGCAATGTGCTGCATCGACCTTAACTTTAAACTGGCCCACTTAAACTTGACACCGGGGTTCTCGTTTCATTTGAGCGGCCTGGGTCCTTTTTTTCGAAAAATGCCTCTCCCTCCACTGAACCAATTTGAGTGATGGAGCGCTGCAGATGGAATGACCTGTCTCTAACCGCGGCGATTTCTGCTCTAGCTGTGGGAAATTAGCTGCTGCAGCTTTGCGATGCTTAACATGCACCGGGCTCTTTCGAGGGCAGCGGTGAACGACGGGTACCAAAGTGGTCCCTTCACTTTTACAGCACTTCAGCTATGACGTGCCAATGCAGAGCCTCAGACGTTTGTATTCTCACCACACCGTGAAATAAGTTTCAAACTCGAGACTAAGAACACAAAATGTCCTGACTACATGGCAGTTTAACATGGTGGGCTACATGAAGAAAACCCAGCAGTCCATGGTGAAATCATAAATGGCTTTCGCCCCATCATGAGATAGGCTCGCATGGTTAAGAAATTCCTTTTGTCTGAACTATAGTTGTTCGGACATGACTGCAGAGGAACTACGAGCGCGGGTTTGTGCGATGATGTGTGCAAAATGACGCCCAAAGACAAGGATGGAAACTTGACCTAAAGGTTAGCATACATGACGCTAACATCAGTGCTATGAGAACTGGAGAATACTCCTTCATCGAAAGAGGAACAGAGAGCTGAAGGCTTTTCTGGATGGAAGAGATGTTTTCGTGACTGTTTCGTGAGATGGTGTCACGCGCGGCGAAACCGGCAAAGAGAACCCAAAAGCACGACACTAAAGCAGTGGAAGTATGAAGTTATTTTGTGATCTGGTGATATTTTCATGTTATAACGTGAAAGTATGGTTTTACTTGATTTCATAAGTTTACCAACACGAGTCCCAAACTGACTATGGCTCATCTACATAACTTAATTCAATTATACTTTAATCTTGGTTTGAGACATACTACAGTAGATGACATTATCAGTATGCATACTCTCCAAAGGATTTTGAAGAACATGGGGTTGTACCGAAGAAAGAATGAATCCGACCCTCTTGAGGTTGCATCGTTTCTTATTGATCTCCAGTGAAATCATACTTGGTGATCATTTGTGATCACGAAATCACGAAATAGCGTGATGCATTCACATTGTAATGCGAAAATACCACGTCATAAAGTAACATGATCATTTCATATCACATAATTACGTGATAAATTTCACGTTATATCGTGACTTTTCACGCGATTACGTGATACGGGAAGCCAAAAAACTGAGATCGCTGGAGAACTAATACAAGACCCTCTGGCAGGGATCGCGGGAAACTGGACTAGTATATATACTGAGGGGCTAGTGAGCACATGGGCTGCAGGTGTGGGGAACGAGCTGATCGTGGAAGAAAGGAGTGACCTGAAACGACAGGAGAGTTGTTAAAGAGACATGGAACCAAATAAAGAGAAACAGGCTGGAACTATGTTGCAGAGGGTTTCAATGGTTCGTCCAAAGGTGCCGGCTCTTGGTCTGCAGACAACAGGCTGGGTGGCATTATCTAACGTCATTAAGTTTTTGCTGTGATTGTTTGAGTTTCTTTCTTTGCCTTCAAAATGGATTTAGTGATGTGGCTCCTGAATGAAAACCTCCACATTGACCACCAACAGCTAATTCGAGTGTGGCAGTGGGTGATGTGGCCCGGAGCTTGTAGCCCGCAGCATGCTGGAGAGGCAGCTCCAGAGGTCTGGTGACATTGCGTCTCACGAACTCCTAAAGCAGGGGTGGGCAATACGTCGATCGCGAGCTACCGGTCGATCGCCAGACATGATCCAGTCGATCGCAGAGCCGTCCACCCCGCGCTCGCGCACGCCCACCGCCGCTGTCGCAGCCGGCAGTATGGTGGGCCATCCACCTCCCGTCCATGCGCCCGCAGCCGCTGCCGCCAGTATGTTGGGCCGTCAACCGCGGCGAAACTGCGTAACTGCGTAACGTCTCCGATAAAGACGGCGAGAGCGGTGCGACGCGATAATTCGCCTGCTTCTTATTCAGCCATTGCAGCCGTAACCTGGCTCAGCCGCTAATGGTTACGAGCCCCCCCCACAATGTTCTCAAAGTCATTACACTGTATTATGGCCGTGTGGCGGCTGGGCTTTGATTTGGAGAATCTAGGACAAAGCCTCCTTGGACACTGCAGCTCTGCAGTGAAAGAATCCGGGCAAAGTCATTACCCATATTGTAATTAACAGCTGGAGCTGAATTATGGAGTCCATATCGCCAAAAATCCTCATTTTCAGGGAGAGTCTAGATACGGAATGTAGGAGGAATATCCCGCATTAGCTGTGCCTGGGACACGGGAAGTCTATTTGTTAATGAAACACGGTGCCTTACAGTAAAATATGAGCTCTTTAATATAACATTCCTAGATGAATTTAGTCACCGCATTGATGTTAGTTGAAAGAAATACTTGCTCGAGACGTTTTACAGAAGGCCCAAACAGATATGACATTTATTACAGTAATTCATCACGTTTCCGCTGCACAGCCTACAATTTACGTATATTGCATAAGAGAAGGTGGATTTCTGATTAGACACAGCGGAGAGGGGCTGTGAACAGTTCCCTGTAGAGCCTGCAGAAATCTTCAGCGAGAGCTCGCGATAAGGACCCGGCTGCCTTCTGCATCCGGAGTTTGCATTTTGCATTGTCTGTCTAACTCAGAGTAAGACAGCCGCCATCACGGAAATCAGCGCGGCGGGCTCCCGCTGACGAGCCGCAACAACGCGCGCGTTGCTTACTGGATTCGTCTCATTTATCGCGCGCCGGCTCGCTAAGTGTCTCCGCGGTACAGCAGTGGGTCAAGCCCTCCGCCCTCAGTGGGTGTTCGTTCTGCGCTTACCGGCACAGGCTGACAACGCAGCGCGCGGCCTACGCGTCGCCCTGCAGCTCGTTCCTCAGCCGATCCCCTCAAAGCGGTACTGGACGAGGATGCTCACCAACAAATGTGACCCGCTGCATTAACAACCATTGGGCGTCGTGGATTAGATCACGCTCAATCAGATTAGACTCAATCGGATTAATCATCAGATTAGATCATGTTCAGTTCATGCGTGACTGTACACCGTTCTCACAGCGTGCTTTGTGGAAACAGCTCTGATGCCTCTGTGCACATTCTGGAGGTGACTGCCGAGCTATTGAACAGACAAACACTGATTATGTCGACTGAATCAGACACTTCCAATGACAGAACTACATCGTTCTGAAGTCACTTCCTGTCTGTACCGATGTGCCATTTGTTCTCAGTCCTGTATAAAACGTCCTTGTTTGATTTTAGTTTCAGCTGACCAAAGGTCCGGTCTGTTTTGTTTTTAAGAAGAAATGATGTGCTGGTCGCCACCGTGTTGGATTTACAGCGTCTTCCTCCTCTTAATCTAAATATCAGCAAAGACGTGCATCATCAGAAAACCTGACGTGGGCCGAATATGCCATCTGCGATGACATTTACCTGCCAATCAAGCGGTCACACTGTTAATTACGCGCAACCTCGAGCCTTAATGTCATTCGAAGGGGTGAGTTTAAAAAAAAATAAGAATTCACCCTCCTCACAGTTGTCATGGATAGGGAAATTGCCCATAGAGACCAAAACTGTTGCCTGAACCAGGCCGAAAACATGTAAAACTGGGCATTTTAATATGGCCACCTATGGAGGTTCTTCTGCATCCAGCCTTAAGTGGCCACAGGTTGTTGCCTCTTGCTTATAAGCTAAACCTCCTCGTTCTACCTCCATCTTTTTGTGGGGAACATTACTGTGTCTCTTCAAGGTCTGTGGACTCAAACAAGCCATGTAACTTTGATTTTTAAACTTTAACGTAATTTAAACAGATGAGTTCTATAAAGAACTCACCATCTGTACAGTTTAATATGGGGGCTTCGAGGATTGCCTAGCTCCGTGGTCCAGTCCTAAGTGGCCGTGCATGGAACTGCGGTTTTTGGCACTTCCGCATTGGCTTCCCTTCAGAGCCGCGGAGGTTGCCACATCATTTCGGAAGCATCCCAGATAAGTCTCCGATCTATTCCATGGAGAATATGCGGCTGATCTATTCGTAAAAAAGGTGCCAAGACCAGCTGGCATCACGTACCGCAGAGCAGACAGACAGTCAGACACTGACGGAGAAATGCCCCGCGCTGACTTCCAAATGTAGTAGACAATTTAACTACAAAAAAAAGCACCATCCTGCAGCATTCCGGCTTACTGGGACTAAATCAATAGATTTGTTTTGTTGGGCCCAAATATCACCTTGTCTTTGTCTTGTAGTAGTCTTGTAGTAGTCTTGTCTTTGTCTTGATGATGTCTGTGCCATCTCGTTGTCGTCTTGTCTTGGTCCTGGATAGAAAGGCAGTTGATGAACATAGAAAACCCCATCCAGACGTGACTCGTCATTTCCAATACAACCCCAAAGCGATGACGATATTTTTAGGAGGTTACTATGCCAGCTACCGTGGGTGAAGTGGTGATCGTGGTGCATAGAAAAACCCACTTTAAGCCACCAAACCTCACCCTGAAAAACAACAGAAGAGGAAGCAGCTCGAGAGAGAGAGAGAGAGAGCGCCACATCACAAAACCTCGAACATCATAAATGGCCGATACGTAACGGAGAGCGGTACGTGAAGGCGGACTCTCCTTGAATATCTACTCATGCTCTGAGGCGGTTTGCTGCGTCTGACATGTTCTTTTGTGCGGTGCGGTCCAGCGCGACCTTTAAAAACCCTTTGATTTGTTTTATGTGGGATCGGCGCCATGAAAGAGCACCTTTAATTATGAAAATAAATAAATTGGACTTGGGTTGGATTGCTTGATTAACACATAAACGAGCTGAACAAGACATTTAAATTCACTGCAACAGCCATTCAGTGCGAAACTCAAAGCTGCTGTGCCTGGATTCATGAGCTGAGGGTTCAGGGACGCTCTCCCCGCTGCAGACAAAGCACTAATGCCTGTGTGGCAGCTCTCTGGAAACTATATTTATACATCTGCTAAACCAACACTCAGCAGCTCTAATTGCTAAAAGCTTTTAAATGTCAATGCTGGCCGGTGCTATTGGCTTTGGTAAAATGTTTGAGCTGGAAATATAGACACCAATGTAGAAAATGTTCTTGCTGTTTAAAGATTTAAAAAGACAAACGGTCAAACGAGAAGGCATGATCCCGGTAATTACGGGTTCATGGGCAGCTGGGCAGAAAGATCAGAGTTAACCGGGCTAACCAGTGAAGTTTCCAATGTAGTTTGCCGCAGCTCTGTTAACACAAAGGAGGCTGAGTGATCTGAAGCTGAGCGGTCTTATCAGGCGAGAGGGGCTACGCAAGAGGCAACACACGCAAACAAAGAGCAACAAATCGCCTCCACCCCATCAAAAGCCCAGCGTGACTCGACCGACAGTCCAACCAATCAAGGTTTCTTTTTCGGAAGGCGATGCGCAGCCGCTTGCTTTGGTTTGGAAGACTTCCAGATGCTGCGCTAATTTGCGCCGCGACTTTGGAATACCGCCAACGATCCTTAGGCTTGAAGGAATGTTTAGTCGATTTGAGGAATCAGGACAGTGTTTCGTCAAGGATTCAGAGGGAGCTTCGCCGCTACTGATGCTGTCTTTTCCAGTATCGCCCTGATCAGGTCCACACCTGGAAGCTGGGATTTAAGGGCCTTGCTCAAAGGCACCTGAGGGGTGGTAATGATGGAGGAGAAAGTGCAATTTTTTCCTGCCCGGGTCCGGGTATTACGTTATACATAGAAGGCAACATTAGTCACTGATCTCTTTACTTGAAGACAGCTCACTGTATTTTTGTATCTGCCACTCGTCGTTACGCTCACTGCTGACAGGGGATTTGCTACCTTATTGTGACATTCACATATGTTGTAATCAGAGTATCAGGCATGTCCATCAATATTATAACTTGCACTAGCGGTAAAAGTACTCTGTGTTCTTTCACAGAGTGTTCTTTCATTACTGCAGGCAGTGATAGACCAGCAATGCTCCAACAACGAACTAAAAAACAACTTATGTGAATCTTCCCGCCTCTGTATCCGGGAAAAGGATAAGCCTCGGCATTTATTGAAATTTTATTGAAATTTATTAAAAAGATTTCTGCCACGGAAAATATAAATCATTCACACCAGAAGCGTGCAGCAGAAATTTCCACACGGTACTTTAGAAATCATGATAATTTCATAAAAGCTCACAAAGAAACTTCGTAACTATGCAGGGCATCCTTTGCTGTTACATCATATCTCTTCTGAGAACGAAAAAGAACTGAACTGCCTGAACTGAAAGTCACACACCACCAACTATTTCACTGATTTTCATTGATCTTTTTTTTTTTAAATGGAGCTGCGGCTACCGTTAGCTAGTGTTAGCTCAGTTTGTTAGCCGGGCCGCCTGGACTGCACGGAGAGAGTGTTAGCGTTTGTAGCACAGGCGTTTTTTGGACCGACGAGAAGAAGAAGAAGTCTTTCCAGGCCCGAGATGTGGGTGTGTGTGCTGACAGGGAGCGGAGCTGGCAGAGAAGAAGAGGCCAAAGAAGTTGACTGAGGAAGCTAAGAAGAGAAAAGGAGAGAGTGAGCGAGCAAGAAGAAGCCGCCGGACAAGAGTAAATGTGGGACTGACTTTTAGCGGTTGGTGAGAGCTTGGTGGAATAAAAGGCTGAAAGACAGACGCCGAGCTGGACTGACTAGTCAGTAATATTAGCTGGCTGCTATGGCTGCTGTTGTTGACCTTGTCGATGTTTGACTGTTAGCAAAGTTGTCGACTCGCTAGTTTGATCGTAAGTCATGTAATCAGAACAAATACTCGAGTACAGCTGAACATATTCACTACACTGTTAACCTGGGAGACACCAATTTCTGCACAATGTTATTTGAAGGAGCCCACGCTCATAAATCATACATATAATTCCAAAATTGGACGACTCCTTTGCAGACCTGGAATTATTTCAGCAGATCTTCTCTGAACCTTTTCAATTCTTTCTACATATTTTATTTTATAAAGACACCAGTAAAATATTTCCCTGGATGAAATATAAAAGTTCTTCTAATTACTGCCAGCGCAGAGTTTTAAATTTCTTTCTTCAAAGTTTGGAGTTCAGAAAGAAAGAAAAAAAAAAAGTCCACCTAATCAAGCGGATTGAGTTCACGTAGCGTGCGCTCAGGCGCTGACACACAATGCTCTGTCGGCACAGAAGTGACGCAGTCAGCAGTGTGTTGAACAAAACGGGCGGCCCCGTGTCTGCGGGACGGTTTGCTGCCAAGCACGGCGGCATCTGATCCCTGTGACAAGTTCGCTGTGGCTGTTTCTGCAGAAACAAACATTAAAAAAAAGCACCGTGCCTGCCAAGCCCGGAGACCGATGCCATCATATTGACACAAACAACCCCTGTCTTTCTGTTTCAGCGCCGCACGCCCGCGTGTCAGGTCTAGCTTTCGGTGTCAATAGGCCAGCGTGGAGGGGGAACGAGTGCCGGCGGTTATAGAATTTCCCATTGAGGCTGAGACGGCGAGTGTTCTGGGTGGGACGGATTCACCCGGTCCAAAGCCATCCTATGATTTATGTATTTACCGCTGTGAGCTGGCACATAAAGGCAAACCCTGTTGTTGTAGCAGACTGTTGAGGAAAACTACTGCAACATTGTTCACTTCAATGGAACCGAGGCGGTAACAATGGATCTGTCTCAGTCTGGCTGTCGCACATAAAATCACCCATTCCTAACCTTTTCCTCAAAATACATGTATCCATTATCTATAACCGCTTATGTGCTGCGGGGGGGGGGGGCCGACTAACAGACAACCACTGGACTACAGGCTGCTCTCGCTGACCCATCAACCCCAGAGCCAGCAATGGTCTCTGAGCCCTGAACCCCGACACCAGCTCCAGCCTCAGCCCTGAAGGCTGCTGGCTCCCTGCGCAGGAAGAGAAACGAGTGGAGACAAATAAAGAAACTGGATCTTGGAACTTTTAAAAATATAACCGATGTGTTTGTACGCAAGCAGTTATGTAATATGACGTCAGCGTTTTAAACCAGACGAGAAGCAGAATTCTTACGGAACGATAACGTTACTGAACGTCTGATTGGGCGGCTCGGCCCATAAATATGTCCCATCTGTGTAACTCCGGCCGGCGAGCACGATCACCCACAAGAGGTAGCTCACGCCTTTCAGCGCTGAGTCACACCCCGGGGTGATGAACAGCAGAAAATACCAATTTCTCCATAATGATGCTTTAAGAATGAGATAAGATAAAGCCTTATTGATCCCCCGGCAGAGTAATTGAGTTGCTGCGGCGGCGCAAGAGCAGCAGTTAGCACAGATGAATCTGGAAAGTAAAAGAGAATTATTAGAAAAGATATATATAAAGCCAAACTCAGAATGAAGTTAAAAAATAGGAGCTACAATTATCGGGTAAAGTCACAGTGATGAGGTTCAAGTGACAACAGTGTGATTAACAGTGTGCATCAGACTAATACATGGCATTAAGTCATGGTACCTGGAGTGTTTGTCTGCATTAATATAGAGAAATATATATGATGCAAAGATCAGTGTAAGATATAAACACAATAATATGATTACTTATAGCAGGAAATATGACATATATGGAACATAGAGCATGATAAGTATAGTACATGAATATAGTGTGACTGCCTCAGGTTTTCTCCACGGCATAATGGGGATGTTTGTAGATGTAGATTTTGATTTCATCAGGTCTTTCCGATGTCTTCCATGTTCCTCTCTGTGTTCCTCTTTTATGGGAGATGTTTCTAACGGTGGCTTTCTCCTTGTCACACTCCCGTTCCTGATCTCAAAGAGGCCGGTCCTGTTCTGGGAACTACCTAGCGCCAAATCATAAGAAACGTTATCTCACGACACTTTCCATACAGACCAAACTCTCTCTAATAATATTATTTACAGCAGGGAAGCCAGGAAGATTGAGGTTTTCAGGACGGGGAGCCGGTGGTGTGATAGAACCGGAGCTGGCCAATCGGGTATCGTGACCAGGCTGCTGAGCATTACATAAGTCCATACGTTACATGCATTTCGTCACTGGGCTTTTGGTAGCTCCCATCTGAGCGTCCGTCTTGCATGGTCGCTCGCCTCCTGCCAAAGACCTCTACTTGTTGGTAATCAATTTCACTCCAGGAGATATACTGGGACTTGGAGACCTTCTTCTTCATTACCATTTGTGTGGCTCTAAAAAAGCAATCGGTTGCACCGGTGATTATTTAGGTATATCCTATTAAAGAGGGCGGGCGGCATGCAGTGGTGCAGTGGTTAGCCTCACGGCAAGAAGGCTCCTGGTCGAACCTCAGCTCAGGACTTTCTGTATGGAGTTTGCATGTTGCAAAGACATGAACCTCAACAGGTTAACTGGTGACTCGAAACTGCCCGTCGCTGTGCCTGGTCTGTATGTGCTCTGTGATGAGCTGGCGACTTGTCCAGGCCGTACTCTCGCCTCTCGCCCTGAACTGAAATAAAAACTAGATTTCTGTGTTGATCTGTGGTTAAAAAAAGACCTTTCAATTCCATCACAGAGTTGGCCCTCGTTACCGTTAGCTTATTGCATTTCGCCTCGCTAGCCTCGAGGCTAGCTGAGCACACCACTCGCTGCAAACAACAGAGCGCTAGACTGGGGGGAGGTCTTCGGGATCCTTGCACCCACTGAAGGATCTGAGTCTCCTTGGAAAGGGGGATCGGCGTTGACCAGTTCAGATTTTTTTGGAGGATTCAGCGTCCTCATCCTCGCCTTCCTCGCGCGAAGGAGAAATTATAAATGCCATACTCTGTTTTTGCTAACGCTCTAAATCTGACACGCTGGACCTTTAAAGGAGCAGAGACACCTTCTTTTTCATTCTGTATCATGATAGAAACCGCGAATGCAGTACAGTTAAATGTACCATGAAATTATGGAATATAAGCCTGTCATTATCACATATTGCAATTGTGTTTTGTGGAATGCATTCATGTTAATAAAGTTTCTTTTTAACACAACCCGACAGAGCTGCGTGTGAGGCTGTTAGACTTGTTAACGCGTGCGTCCTGAGAGCGTTCGGCGAGGTAACACATTCAGACACTTTGGATGGCTCACATCCAGGCAGACTGTGGACAAATTCCCCTTTACACTTCTGTCTAGTTGTTACGTTGAGTTTGACGTTGTGCGGCTAAATCGGGACGCCTTGCTTTGGGCCATGCACCCTCAACGCCCTGAAGTTATTTCCGTGTCATAAGTCGTGCTATATCATGTGTTTGATACGCTGGAAGAATCCTTTCAACAGGAAACAAACACCAGAGAAGAGAGTCAGAGAGACATACCGTGAAAATCTTTGGCCTATACGTTTTTCTTTTAATCAGTCTCTGCGCTGTGTCAGTGTTCTGTCAAATGCCAGGAGGGGGGGAGCGAAACATGGCGGGTCGTAAGCTCAGGCATCCCACATGAAACCCGAGGCTTTGTGCAAGGGCTGCTGCGGGCACCGGCATCCACCCTCTGAATGAATCCCCCCCCCGAGATGGAGCCCGAACATGTGAGAGCCTCAGCTCATCCCTCATTATTGATATGTAGAAGCCCCTGCAGGCCCTCCGCTCACGCCGCCCTGCGATTCCTCACTGTCAGTTTTTCTTTATGTCTGCTATTTTGCATGATGCACCAGGGACACGAGGCCTGAAGGGGAAAACACGAGCGTCGCACTTGTTTTTTTTTCCCCCCCTTCTTCTTCTGCTTGAATCTCTGTCTCGCTTCGCGCGGACTTGTTAGCGCAGCGGCGAGCAAAACTGATAGCGCGGCAAATGGAGGTCCGCTGACTGCTGAAACGGTGGCAAATTAAGGGAGGCCATTCGCACGGCTTGCATAAATTAACGCTTCGATCATCGCTCACCGGGATTCGTCGGCGTTCAATGGGAGGGAAGAAAAAAAAACTTCCTCTGCGGCGTTTTTTTTTTTTGACAAGGCCCAAAAATCAAAGCACGGCAACGATTACTAAAACATCAATAACAGTTTAAAGAGCACATTCCGCTCGCTAATTAGCATGCCGGTGTCACCTTTCCTCCAACTCGATAATGTGACTGTGTGCATACAGATCATGTGTGGGCGTGGAGCTCTCGCCGCTAATGACAGCATTAGGCAGGGCAATTAAAAACTCCAGATCTGTTCCCGAGCTCGGTCCGTACATAATTGTGCGTCTTCACAGCCCGCGGCCGATCAAAGCTGCGACCGTGATAGTCAATGTGTCATCATAGAGCACACAGATGAACCATATGCTGCTGACTGCGGCCTTGTTGACTAGGCAGGCAGCCTCTAAAAGTTGGTGCGAAGTTAATTGAATAAGGCTAATGACTAAATATGTGTAAACAGGCACTTGACCAAAGTGCTGAGACGTGTTTTTTTTTTATGTGTGAAGACAGAAATGATTTCATGCTCACGAAAAAGATAATTATTACGCCAAAATGTCGTCAAACGTCAAATACAATGTCAGCAGTGTGCCAGTTAATACTCTAATACTACGCTAATTAATGACCAGATCTTGATTTTTGTACAGACAAAAACCCAGCATGCATCAATGTAACGTGCAGCCGGAGCAAGTTGGCAACACCCGTTCCTCAACTTCCCCGAGGCCTTCACAGAGTACACACAGCTAAACAGGCAGCTCTGTCTCATAGAAATCATGTTTGTATACTTCTCATTTGTTTTGCAAATGATGTTTGGAGAGGAAACATAATTGGCTGCCTGGATTATCCAGAATCAGGTTTATTGCCAAGTAGGTTTCCTTCTGTTTTTTTGGTGCGCAGCGACAAACAGCATAAAGGAGAAAAAAAAAAAAAAAAAGACCGTGACCACGTTCCTTTCTGCTCGTCTCAGGCTCCTGGAGGTGTTTGTTGTTTCGCACAGGGTGATAGGGCCGGGTGGAGCTGTGATCTCTTGAGCTAATGAGGGTGGCGTCGTCTTCTCCCTCTCCCCATCAGCCTCAGAAACTTGGAGGACTGAAGACTTGGCGTGCAGCTGTGCACACAGACAACGGTCGAGGGGAAGGAAGTGCAGCTTTGAGGAAAACTAGTGCTAAAGGTACGGATGCGGCGATGCGTCGGATGAACATCGGCATCGGCAAATGAAGATGACGTCCACCGATGGCAGCGGCCAGTGTTTATTTGTTGATTTACATGTCGCATGAACGCTGTGCTGTGCTGTTCCTTTTTGGGGGCGGCTCCAAAACCTCCACTGCACATGTCTCTCGCACGTCGCGTACACGCCACGGTTTTGGTCCGTCCTGCTAGCGACTTCACCACCACACTCCCGCACCACCGGTTGCGGGCTCCCGGTCCCTGTCTGAATGTAGCCGTATTCAGCGCGCGTAACCGAGCGAAGAGACGCTTCGAGAAAAATCCACGTTATGTAGTTTGCGATACATGTAACAAACACCGGTATCAGCATCGGCTAAGTTGTTATATTGAACATCGGTATCGGCCGAGAATTTCACAATCTGTGCATCCCTAGCGAAAGGTCTGGGCTTCAGAAGTCGGTGATCCAGCAAATGCTTAAAAACATTTTGGAACGCTTAGTCCACATTGGAGGAAGTCCACTTCACTGTTAATCTGAGCTGCTGATCTAACGCTGAAATTAGCGGAGACCACCCTCACCGTAATCAGACACATACACCTCTTACAAGAGCCCGGGGTTTTATTTTGCATTTGAGCGCAGCAGCAGCAGCAACACCCCTCTAAGAGATAGGAATCTAAAATGCTCCTCCGCTGTCTGTTTTATCTGCCGCTGTTAATGCGTCTCATTACTCCCAGAGACTGGCTTTTAGCCAGAGGTAGGACGATGGAGGCCACCTTCAGATCCTTCCCACCGCACACCCAGCCGGCAGAGCACGTCTCCGCTCCTCGGAGAACGTCGGCGGAGGTGCGTTGCTCTCTGTGCTGTGTTTATCCGGAGCGAGAGCTGCTGCCGTGTTCCAGCCGTTTCCCGCTCTCGCACACTTCGGCACGCCGACACCTGGGAGCTGCCTTTGAGTGCATCACTCAAGAGCTTGAGGATGGAGCTGCTGACAGAAGCAGAAGTGTTACTCATCACCCTCTCCGCCCACGTTTCTCCACTTCTTCTGCTGTGATGTGCAACATCTCCTTGCTAATCGCCGCCCTGCTTGGCCAGCAGATGAAACAACACGACATGTGTAAGCGAGAGAAGAAAGGGAGCACTGTGTGACCCGCAGTTTAATTAATGTAGGTTTGCAATTAACACGTGTCATGAATAATGCAAATCAATGAAGGGTTAAAATAGCAGACAATATATCAGATTTGTGATGAACGGTTCTTCTTTCTGTAAAACCCTCAGGCCTACATTATCCACAATGCAACTCCACCGCCAACAGTTGAGTTCAGAGATTATAGTGTGTGTGACGTCAAAGCTAATGTAACCTTGAGCTTCTCGCCTGAAGCAGAGATGATGAGTGGGCTCCAGAGGTCTGACATGACTTGAGGACATTTATCAGACTTCACGCAGCTCCCTCTGGAGGGGCTTTATGAAACAGATAGCGCGCCCCAACGCTGGAAAACGCTCTTTGATGTGTAAATCAGTGCAGTTCTGCTCTAGCAGAGAGTTGATTCATTGATGGGCTCTTTAGATTTATACTGCCATCATGGCGGAAGTAGAAAAAAAAAATGTCAGTGCAGGTGTGGAAGATTTAGTTACCGAGGCCAAGGTGAGCTTCACCGACGTTCCACCAACCTCTCCACTCATTCTCCACAGTGTCACTCACTCAGCAGCACGGCCGGGACTCAAGACAAACAACATCAACAGGTCGAGTCTGGTGGCAGTCTATCAGCTTTCCAGCTGACCACAGTTAAAATGTTTGAATGTGGGTAAGCATAAGCTTAGTTAAGGTCCACAGCTAAGTTAGGTTCGAACTCAATTTTAACCCTAGCGACTGTTTGTGGCCTAACCCTAACCAAACTTTAGCCCAAAATGTATGTTTTTATCTTACATTCTATTCTGCTTCAGTCCACATTGGTTAGCATTCTAGCTGTTAAAGAATTCTCCCTATCACTAACGCCTCACTCCCAAGAGGGTCAGGACTCTCACCCCTGTCACGGACCTCAAGGGCTCGCAAGGCCCGAAACGTATCGAAAGAAAACATGTAGACAAAAGTTGCCACTGAAACGACAACAACTTTTATTAATTCAAAAACCAAACGAAATAGCTCCCAAGAAAACAACTAAACAAAAGGGTTGGAGGTTCCGGGCCAAAGCAAACAAAAGAAAGGGGGGGAACACTGAGCCAGCCAGCGGCCGTCGTACCCAGTGTCCACCCCCAAACTAAACCCGCCTGAAACCCACTAAACATAACTGAAAGGAAAAGAAGGCCGAAAACAGGACTGCCGGGAAACCTCCAAGCCAAAACCAAACGGCTCAGTGGACTCCTGGGATGGGGGAACCGGAGCTTCAACCTCCTCACCAGGTCACCTGCAGGGAGGGAGAGACACCTCCTTAAGTCAGCTCGAGCTGACGAGACAATAAGTCTCACCTGAGGTCTTCTCTGTGCTGAGAGAGAGAGAGAGGTGGGGAGAGACAACAACGCACGCCCACACACACACAGTCCTACCTCCTGGCCACACGTAGCAACCCCATCCACATCAAACGGCCCCCGTGCATGCCGGTCTGATGAAACCAACAGAACCACATCGTCTGCAAAAAGCAGACGTCCAATTTTGACACTTTGCTCACCAAGTAACACCCACCGGAAAACAGACACATCTCTCACCGAGGAGCAGATGGCAACGGATAGCAACGGCCCCAGAACCACATACTCCCTCAGCTTCGCCTCACAGGATTCCCCAGTGGACACTCGTAAGCTTTTCTCCAAGTCCACAAAATACACGTCGACTGGATGAACCTCCCGGTAACCCTCTGAGTTAAAGAGCTGCTCCACTGCTCAACGGCCAGGATGGAATCCGCATTGCTCCCCCTGAATCGAATCAGGTTCAGCGGTCGGTCGGAGCTTCCTTTCCAGCACTCGGGAATAAAATAAAGGGATCATTTGAACGCACTCTCCATGTCCCCCTTTTCCGAAAACGGACACCGTCACCCCAGTCTGCCACTCGGATACGGTTACACTACACGACACTGACGCCAACACAGCCCAACAGTGTCCAAAGCCGGAGCATCTCGGGGTAAATCTCATCTGCACCTGGCATCTTGCCACCGAGGATCAAGCTTCTTGACTACCTCAGCGATCACTGCCAGAGATACGGGCGAGGCTTCCTCAGAGTCCTCATCCACAGAGACCGATTTGTTGATCGGGTTAATGGCCAAGTACACAGTGCTAATTGGTTTCAAGGTCTCTATGCCACATATTATATAGAGGATGTTATGGCGCTGTATGAGCGGTACTCGATGGGGACTTGGGAGCCCCGTCAGTTATTGTTTTTTCTAGCATATTTATTCACATTCATGGATCAGTTCAGGTTCTGTTTGTAGTCTCCCAGCCCAAGCTGCTATTAGATTACTATGACATCAGCAGTAGCAGGTAGTAGGAGTAGTAGTAGTAGTAGTAATATCATGTTCAATGCATCTGCAGTCGAACACGCTGCAGCAGCCTGACAAGCCTAATCAGATTGGAAACATTCTGAGGGTCAAACTTTCCCCCCCCTCATTGTCCCGACAGTCCTTCTGCCTCCAATAAAATTCCAGGGGGACATTTCAAATGAAGAAGGGTATCACTCCAGAAGGTGTAAAAGCTTGTTTCACACCACACTGCGCCACAAATAGGCACTCACTCTGGCAGCGGCGAGCCGCGCGCCTGAACCGACTGCTAACCAGAACCGAGGCCCAGCAGCAAGCGGCCCGGAATTCGCACTTTATCATAGCATGCAGCTTCCCACCTTTACATTTTACAGTGCATCACGGTTCATAACTCATAATGGAGTCCGCTGGGAATGTAAACACCCTAAAAAGAGGAATTGGTTGCGTTGCCCTAGGAGGAAGTGTTATTACTTTTGCTGAGTCATGAATAATGGATCGAGTTGCTGTATAATCCCCGGGTGATAACTACCTCGATCAGCGTGGAGGGAAAGGCTGAAAATAGAGGCGGGAAAACAAAACCAAAAAAAGAGACAGATGACCTCTTTTACAGGATCACGAGCGCGACGCAAGAGCAGCCTTTTTCCTCCCGATAACCCCGAACCCCCTCTCCGCCAGCCGTGACGCAACCGCCCTTTTACATCCCCATCCTTCATTTTGCTGTTTGCAAATCCATCCACCTTGACAAAGTGGGGCTCTGGCAGCATGCAGGGGTCCAGCCAGACATGTGGTGTGATCACTATAGCAACAGCGGCTATGGGATGTTTTATGTCGGCTGCAAAATCAAGCCCCCCCCCCCCCCATCCACTGCATAGATGGATATCGGTAACATCTCTTAGGTAAGTGATTGTATTACAGCGGTTGACGGGACTAAAGCACATCTATTTCAGAGCAAGGTTCTTTGGATTGTGCTAGAGAGCAGAATAACAAGCAGGTCCGGGGGCCGCTGCTGCAGAGCAACTGCTCCCCCAAATGACGACAGGTGGTACTACACGTCCACCCTGCTTCCAAGCTCCCCTCCCGGAGAAGTGCTCGCCGTCACAGAGGACGCACCAACGCATCAGATGTAATTCGGCACGCGCGCGCACATTCTGCACCGCATGCCCCCCCCACACATACACACACACACACACACACACACACTGCTACACATGCACAAACACAGACACAGACACAGACAAATGCATGCATGGCACTCATGTCCGTGGCAATCTTAAAAGAAGACGTCACCTTTCTCCCTCTGATTTCTAACCACTGATGTCTAAGTCCCGGCTATTCTCAACTAACTTGGCTGCCCGGGTAGATGCTGATTCCACAGCCTGCAGCCGTGTTCAAAAAGTTTCCCGCGCCAAAGTGAGTGTTGAGACAACATCCACGCAGCTGCTGCCGCTGCACCGAAAAATCTCCATCCAAATCAAATGCAATTTGATCTTTATCCAAATCCGCCAGCGGAGAGAATTCTAAAAAAGGATCTAGTCATTTTTCTGCACCCGTAATTTCATTTCGTGGCATAAAATCTCTGCAGGTATTACAAAAAAAAAAAAAAAAGTGTAACAATGTGTAACTAGAAAACCGGTTTTTATTGATATCTCTTCTTTCTTCAGCCACCAAATGTTTTTTATTCATATCCGAGGAAGAAGAATTCAATTCAGTCAGCATGACGGGATAATACTGCTAGGATACTCTTTTGTTACCATTTCCACCCGAGATACACGTTCTGAATTTGTTTTCATGAAGAAAAGTGTCAGTGGCCCATTATCATTAACGAACACAGCAGTGGGACGGGGCTCTGAATATTTTGGAACAGGTGGACAGAAAATTTCAAAAGCTGTTAATTCTGCTTGTTACATTCATTAGTGTGAACTTGACACCGAATGAGGAACCTGGTTCCGTTTCGATTTGCGGGTTTTGATTTGCTCGGCTTCCAGGTGTCTCGACCGATGACGGCAGATCTGTTATTATTATTTTTTTTAACTGTTTAGAGCGTCTTTGTACCCTTTCGGTTTTCACTCCGGTTAAACTGCTGTGCAAAAATCAACATTTTACTCCGTTTGCAAAACATTTCTAAAAGAGGTCTTTCTACGACCCAAAAACTATGAAAGACCATTCCAAAAGTACAGAGCAGTCCTGCGAGACACCTGGCTGTGCTCAATCAAGCTTTTGTGGCAGGCAATTCCAAACTTTTGAATGGTAATAGAAGCCAACCTTTGGATGGAAAATGTCCCCGAAAAAGAAACACATTCTAACACATCCAGAGTTGGGGGTGGGTTTTATTTGTCCATGTTCTCAGATATCGTGTCTCGGAAACATCTGCTGCCACCACACAGGTTGTTTCCCAAGCAGACATTTTGACAGGTCACAGTATGAAAAGCATAGGCGTAAAAATGCTGAAGCAAGCGAGGGGTGAATTCCTTTTGGCTGCTTCAGGCTCCCAGTGACTGTTACACTGTCATGACTTGAGCCATTGTTTGTGTTATTAGTAACGCCTGCACTTCTCCGACCATTGTAAGTCCAGGTGTCTGCTGGGGGAAAAAAATTGTGGTTTGTGGTGCTAACAGCGCTTCCATTTCTATTCAGTGGGCTACCGTGAATTGTCAGTACCTTTGGAAATGATCAGCAAGGCCTAGAAAAAATAACATTTCTAAGTTTGTGTGTGTTTCCTTTGGCAGGATTTGGAAAAGAAAGATGGTGGTCCCGGGTTAGAACAAACCGGTGTCGACTGCTGATCAGACACGGGACGTCTTCGGTGTCCAAATCGTTACCTTGTCGTCTGAAAATGTGATATCCAAACCGATCCTCGGGGCGCATTTAAATGGATCAATACTGGCTAAAATAAAGCAGATCTTATGACCACCCGTTCCCACTGAACTCTGAACGCTGACAGAGTTCTGACACCCGGCAGCAGCACGTCATATCGGCCGTGATTTTGAACGCTAATTCCGTGAGCGTGTAGACGACGGGTCAAGATCGAACGTTGCTGTAGAGTGTGGTGTGAGAGAAAGCCCTTCAGTCTGTCCAACCGTGAGTGGACTGTGCTTCTACAGTCCACGGCAACAGAGTGGCACGTCTCCTCTCGAGTTCCCCGCGGCAGGAGTCACACTCTCTCGTATCAATGATTTAAAACTTCGGCATTTGCACGGAGACGGCCTGTGTGCGCAGACTGTGTTTGACGCGACGGGCTGAACTCGTCCAAAACTCAGTCTCTTCAGCTCTCTCTCTCTCTCTCTCTTTTGTCCACTCACCTCCGCACAATTATGGGAGCGGAGTCATGAAGCGTCAGCGTAAAAAGAAAAAACCTCTTTGACTCAGTGTGCAGTCTAAATTTGCATCTATTAGCATCCACTTGTTTACGAGTACAGTAATTTACAATTTGCGTTTTATTCTACACGATTGGGCCATCCCTCATCTCAAGAACGCTTGGAGCTTAAATCAAAGTTTTAATAAACTGTTGCTAGGTTACTCGGATTTACGGACAAGTAAGAGCGACTCCTTAAAAGTCCTGGCCATGGTCCTGACACAAATAAAGGAGGTCTTTAATGAAATAAACTACTCCGCTATGCTCGGTCCAAATGCAGCAGGATGTTGCAGTATTTTCACCTCTAGTGAAAAGACAACAGTAAAATCAATTCTCCTCATTTTAGTCCCTCTTGATGGCCACACACTCCTTACCCCGCTGAATACTTGCTGATCTTTTTATTACTGAGATTAAACACGACGACGTGGCAGCTAATTAGAGAGCGAGCTGGCCTCTGCAGACAGGCAAAATGTCACGAATGGCTCTGTTCAAAACAAGGTTTGAGGGCAGAGAGGGGGGGGGGAGAAAAAAAAAAAACTCTGTTCTACATTATCATGAACCCCACTGACACACACACACACACACACACACAGACGGACTCTGTGGAAAAGCAAGTATATAAACTACAGGAGTTAAAAAAAGAAAAGAAAATCATGTCAAGCCAAATGTCATTTTTTTTTAAAGAAAACTACAACACTGAGCGGCGGCTTGACTTTTACGGAATAGTGGCCTAACCTTTTCAGGTCAGATCCACGGGGAGGAATAGAAATAAGTGAGGGAAAGGGCATCTGCATTCTGCTCAGTGTGCCAGAGAGAGGCTGTTCTGCTCTGACGGAGCAATGTCAAAACTCGACGCGATGACTCCTGAACCTCGTCTAAAAATATGCTCATTAGATAAGACTTTTGGCTTCCCCTCTCTGCCAGAACTCGACTCCGGTGCAAACATTTTTGTCTCTCTGTGACACGGCCGAGGGTGCGGGCTGTCTGCCGAAATGGCAATCGTGAGGACAACACCAAGGTGTTTGAGGCCGTGCGCTGTATATGCGTCTGCGGCCGTCCTTTTTTTTTTTCATGGATCCTGCATTGTTGGATGTCGGGATTGGCTCCCGGCAAATGTTTAGCTTTGAGGATGTAGGAGCGCTGTGGGGTTACATGAACTGGTGATGGAAGAGAAACAAACCTTTTTCATTCATTTGCGTACATTTCAGCTGTGCAATGCAGCGTTTCCCCCCCGCCCTCAGAGTAAAGTCTGCACGCGGATGCTGCAGCTCTCTCCGCCGTAAGCCCGTTTCATGAAAGTCTGTTAGCTTTGCTGAAGGTTTTTAGACTGACATCTCTGGAGCTGTGGCGAGAATAGTCGGCCTCAGCGAGGGTCCCTCACAAGCATTAATTGGTCAACGTCCTGTTTTCTGTTAAAGGCCAATGTGAGGCAGCAATCTGGTACAGTCTCACCACTACTTATTTCCCAGTAGAGACACCAATGTAGACCTGTCCCCAAAGCACTGTGGGCCACAACCACCAAAAGGCTGTAATAATAATAATAATATATCTCATTCTATCAGGGTTCCACAGGGTTTATGTAACTTGGAAAAAAAACAACGAGATGAAACTGAGGAGGAGAATTCTTCCTCTTCCTGCTCTTCAGCTTCTTCTTGGATGGGATCTACAAACGTCACAAACTTGAGCAGCGCAGCACGTGCGCTCGCATGTCGGTGACAGACAGGCTGAGGGTGGGTTTGAAAGCAGCCCGTGCCCCTGGGACGCCGCCGGGGATCTCCATAAATTGCAGCCGACAGGATGAGCTCGTTTAAAAAGAGACGCGCCCGCTGAATTCGGTCGCTTGTTGCCGTAACGGGAGATGCTGCGGGAGAACTGCAGGACAGGTTTAAACACGGAACGTCTAGCATTTAATTCACATCCTGGATTTCATTTTGTTGCTGATTATTCATGATTAAAAAATGCATGAAAGCCTCTCTGATTATTTCTTTGGTCGTGGGAGAGGAAACACCATCATCCACTGTGACTGTGGCGACTTACAGCTCTTCCAGAGTTCTGTGATCTATTAAAATGATGAAGTGTGACTAAAAGTTGAGATCCAGTGAATCCGGCATCCGTCGATTTGAGTGTGTCGCCCCGTGTATGCGCATGTGTGTGTTCCAACAGGTGCCAGCCTGGATGGGTTAAATGCAGAGAGGTCATTTCACGCTCAAGGTGATTAATAAAGTTTCTTCTTAAAAAAGCTTTATCAACTGCATTCATGATCAAGAATGACAAACAATGAAGGTACTACTCTACTCTCGTAGACTTAAGTGATAGTACTATAAGCACAGATGTATCATGTCCAGTTGTTGGTAGTGTTGTGGAAGAGGTCCTCTCTGAAGGGCTGGAGGTCTTTGGGAGGTCTTTTGAAGGTAGAGAGGGACGCCAGAGCCAGGTGCCAGTCATTGGAGGAGCCGTGGAACAGTCTGGAGGCAACTTTTAATCCAACATAGACAAGAGGACCTTTAAAGTTCTCAGGATCTTGGGATAATCACAACAGAGCAAAGTTGACCTGCCAATGAAGACCATGTTCAAAAGCGCCAGTTGACTGATCTAACCAAGTGTGATTGGTTGACCGTAAATACCGGAGGAGGCAAACCAATGCATTTCATGAAGCATGAATGTTTCATAATGTAATCTACGTACGGCGAGGTATCATTGCAGAGCACTGCATTTGTTCAGAAGAGTTGGAAACAGTTAGAAATGCTCCTCCTCAAGCAACGCTGAGCGCACGGCCGTCGGTGCACTACATTTCCCACATCCACCCGTTGAGTTTCCGACTCATGGCGGAACCACCCTCCGCAACCCTGGCCACCAGAAGTTCACCGCATACGGCTGGCTAACTAGTTAGCATGTTGGAATCTATCAAGATAAATCAAATTGGGGAAAGTCCCCCATCGGAAAAAACGTCACGGTCACAATCCCTTCCATGTACAAGCTCATCTGCTTCGCTGTGTTAAAGGTCAGCCCACCTCGTGTCTGATTAGGCTCCTTAGACTCCTCTGTGCTTCATACACCGGGACATCCTGTGGCCGTGAAAGTCACCCCTCGTCCCTCGAGTCTGTGGTGGGAGTTAATTTCAAGTGTTTAATTGAGCTTCTTCTTTTTTTTTTTTTATGTACTGTGGATCCCCTACAGGGCTGTGACGACTGACTGCAGTGTGGCCGCGTCTTTCCTTGAACATTTCCTAGTCTGCGGCGTGATACCCGATACGCTGCTGAAGAGACTTCAGAGATACTGTCCAGAGAATACCGGAGCACATAGACTGACGGCAGCCAGCCTCATTAAACGGCTGGCGTTGTTCTCATTTCATCTGTCTTCATTGAAACGTCCGTCATTTTAACTTAAAGTTTTTTTGTCTCAAGTCCTCGTGCTCCAGGACGCCTTGAACATTATGTCTGAAGTCTCTCCTCTGAGAGCATGCATTGGCCTGAAGCACGCTAAACGCTGTTCCCGTCCTGAGTGAGCGCAGATTGAAGTTACTGCGGCGATAAAAACATGTAAGGTCATTCTTCATCACCCATTTAGTGCCTCCTGTGAGTGCGTAATTGTTTCCTGTGTTGCTTTCTTGCAGTGCAGACAGCTTTTTTTTGACAGTGATGGTTCTAAGAAGCTTCTCGCGGCTTGTGCGTGGACACTTGCTGCCAACCTGAATGAGTGTCTCCTGTCTTTGTCCAGGACCAGAAGGGGGTTTTCCTGCACGGTTGAGTGTCTGCTGTGTTTGCACCTTTATCTTTTACTTTTCTGTGTGAGTGTCATATCAGATTTTCTGCACTGGCTGTGAGTGGGTCTTTCATTAGTTTCCCCAGGCTTGGTGGACTGACCCTCACCTTGGTCAGAATCTCCTGGTGGACAGCAGGCCATGTTGTCTCGGTGCCTTGCCTTGTAAACTCCACCAGCTGTAGAAACGTCTCCGTCGTTTTGAAGAGACTCAACAAAGCGCACAGACCCTCCTCGCTCGTAGTGTTCCAGCAACGGGCAGCGAGACACCGGAGACAGGTGGGGAATATGAGCCAACTGATGGCCCATATTTCACAGGGAGCCTTTTCATTTCACTCGCTGGGCAGTATATCACCTTTCCAAATACTGCAGCAGGAAATGTCGTCGTAATGAGGGTATCCACGCCGTCGCAGGCTATCATGACTGGAGACAGGGAGCAATAAGATGACCAGGTTTTGAGGATTTTGCATGAGTAAGTATAAAACGGTACTGCTCTGTAAATGAACAGGCAATCCGTAGTGGCCAGCTGGCTGCGTTGTGCAGAATAGCGCTGTTGCTTAGAGTTTCTTAAATAGCTAAACAGAGATCACCAAACAATGAAATGAAACCAGTTCATCTGTGACTGCTGTCACAACCTGGCTCAGAGGTAGGACAAAAGATGGAGACCACACATGCCTTTTAAACGATATAACATACATTTTATTAAACTAAAATTTAGTATAAGTAACAAATAACCCAAACTCAACCAAACCCAGAAACTCAAACAGAAGAGAGAGAGTGAATGCCCAGAGCTCTTCTTATAGATGAGCATTCACACAGCATTCAGGTGTGGACCATCTCTGCTGATGAGATCCCAACCCAACCAATAAGGAACTAGGTCAGGCCATAAGGCCGTCACAACTGCAATAACCCTATGTACGTGACAAATGTGACCAGGTGGTGACCGATGCACACAGTAAGACCCGGAACAAAGTGGAACCAGAGACTGCTGTACAAAATATACAGACCCTTTCCAAAACATTTGAACATCATATCAATATCAAGTTTATTGATCTCCATAATTCCATTCAAAAAGTAAAAAGGGCCCGCAATTTAAACGGTTTAAAGTATTTGTTTTGTTTATTTTTTACATAATTTGGGGTTCCAGCTTATAAAACCCACGAAAACAGGAATTCAAAAAAATAGAATAGAAATAGGAAATAGGGGGAAAAAAAGAAATTGGAATCACATCAAATCAATCAAAATATGGTATTTTTTAAAACGATATGTCAATCTTCCATACTTGGTTGGGAATCCATAGATTCTCAATGGGGTCTGGCGAATTGGCTGGCCGGTCAAGCACAGTGACGGCATGGGCATCAAACCAGGTTTTGGTGCTTCTGGCGGTATGGGCAGGGGCCAGGTCCTGCTGGACGATGAAATCTGCATCTCCATACCAACACCTGCACTGGAAAGGACCGGCACCCCAAATCATGACTGACTGTGGATATTTCACTCTGGACCTCAGGCAGCTTGGGTTCACTTTCTCACCCGTCTTCCTCCAAACCTTGATTCCCGAATGAAAGGCACACTTTACTTTCATCGGAAAAGAGGACCCTGAAAAGAGGACCGCTGGCCAACAGTCCAGTCCTTCTTCTTCTCCTCAGCCCAGTTGAGACGCTTCCTACGTTGGCTCAGGCTCAGAAGTGGCTTTGACCCGAGGAACCCGACAGTTGTAGCCCATCATCCGGATGCGTCTGAATGTGGTGGTTTTAGAAGGTGTGATTCTCGCCTCATTCCACTCTTTCTCTCATGTCGCCCAGATTCTTGAATCTTCTCTGTTTGGTAACCCGCTGAAGCCCACAGTCATCTCTTTTTCCCGGTGCAAGAGACAACTGAACCGAACTGAAGCAATTTAGTGACACCTGGGGAAACCTGTGCAGGTGCTTTGAGTTTAGCAGATGATTAGTATGTGACTCAGTTTAGAACATTCACGCCCTGCAAAATTTGGGCTGATTTCTCCACAGTATTCAAATTTTTTGAATTCCTGTTTTTGTGTTTTTTTGAGCTGGAAGCCCAAATTATGTAAAAAATGAACAAATAAATGCTTGAAATCGTTTAAACTCTGGGCCCTGAATCCATAATCTATGAAAGTTTTTGAATGGAATTATGGAAAAAAAAACAACTTATAAACAAACTCACACCTAAATATGACTCTGAAAAATGACTTATGATTAAATCGGAGCACGATCCCTTCACCGAAATTGGAGACTGCAGTCTAAATTCAGAAAGAACCGTGTTAGCAATGTTTAAAAGGACTAAAACTATTTTGAAATATGCCAGGGCTGCTTGAGCGGAGCTGTTTCTTGGCTTATGTGTCTAAAAAAAACATGAAGAGTCTGCAAATAAAATGTTTTATGCAACAAACGCTGTGAGCTGAAGAGATGCCTCATGGTCCTGTAGTTTTAATAGGGGGAAAAAAAAATCAGGCTTTTATTTAATGCTTTTAAACATGAGGCTTAAATGGTAAATGGACTGTACTCATATAGCACCTTTCTAGTGTTTCAACCACTCAAAGCGCTTTTACACTCCCACACTGACGGCGTTAGCCGCCATGCACGATTGGAAGATTCCAACTGCTCATCAGTTTGAGGAGCCAACGCATTCGCACACATTCACACAGCCTTCAGGAGCAATTCGGGGGGTTCAGTATCTTGCCCAAGGACATTTCGACATGCAGACTGGAGGAGCCGGGGATCGAAGCGCCGGTGATCTGATTAGTGGACGACCCGCTCTACCTCCGAGCCTATCAAAAGGCTGGCCCCCAGGTGCTCTCTCAGGTGTGTCTCAGTGCAATGCATCAGGCATCTAAGACGAATCTAATGAAATCAATCAGAGCCATCAGCACTTAAATGAACAGATTAGCGTGGAGGTTATCATAGAGATGAGGCATACAGTACGGTATATCTAATCTGCTGCAGGAAACAGCGGGGCGCCGATCCTGAACTGCTCGGCGCGCTGCATTTCCAATGAGCTCCCCGCGAGCTCTCGGCTCTGTGTCCGCGCTCTTTGGGTTGAGGCCGCTTCTAATGACTGCTGCAGTGGCTAATTATGCGGGCTTCCCTGCTCAGCTTTTCCAGGGCCCGCTCGCGATCAATGCAACCATCGGGAGAACATCCCACTTTGACCAGAGGCCCAAACAAAACGCCGCAATGGCTGACGTCAGTCTGCGGCTGTCTTCCTCGGTATTGATCGTCCCCCCCCCCCCCGTCCGCGACGCGCTCTGAGGGGGGCTCGCTACGTGCGCCGCCCCTGCCGCGATCGAGCGCTGAAATTGAAAACGGAGAACGCCTCGCGGGCCCCCTGTTTATAATCAGCTTGTATGTTGTTCAAATTAGTCAGGACATGGCATCTGTCTCCTTAGAGACCCGGCTGCCCTGCGGCATACAAGCATGACACGTTGTTATGTGTATTATGTGTAATGCAAGGGGTCCCCAGTGAAAATTATACACGCCAGAGGAATGTGACAGCGGCAGATTGGAGACAAAACGCGTCCGACGCCGCCGGTTTAGCTTAAATAAGATTCAACCCGCTCAGACGGCGGTTCCATGCCGACAGAGAGCAAACGACGCCACTGCTCGATTGTTAAAAAAAAAAAAAAAAATCTCACCTGTAGCGAGGCAATCTCCGAAATGACAAGGCCGTGAGATTTTTTTTTTAGAGATCAACCTCTCATCCCTGAAATGACTATCGGATTTCAGGGATCAGCATGTTCGTATGAATCAGTGTGGGGGCATATTTTAAGGCAAAAGCCTACGCCATGTAAACATGACATCTGAATACAAATACAATACTGAGCACGATCATATGGTGGTCTCCAGGGACCCTGAAAGATCGCAGGCCGTCAAGTCTGGCTTGATAATCCCGTGAAAATTTGAATTGTGTTTCACTCCATTAATCAGTTTGACCATTTCCGTACAGGGAAGGGGTTTTTTTTCGTTCCACCTGTGACCAGTTATTATCATTCAGCGATGGCGTTTGCTAGAAGCAATTCACTTCTTTTTTCCCCCGCGATGATAAGAGGGAATGAGTTATTATTTCTGCGAAGCGACCGAAGCTCCAATTGTACTTTTGGCTGAAAGCATTTCGCGGGGCGTGAATTCCATCCTCCAGGACGCGCGATAAATGCAGCATCAACGGAACTGGGTGTGCGCCGGGAAAAGGCGCTTATTAGCTCATCAACACCAGGCCGTGAATGACTGAACAAGTCCAAGATGTAGACGGTGATGTGGAGGTCTGCGACCAGACTACTAGAACCAGTTCAGCTGCTTTGTCAGGTCCTCCCAGGGTCGTGTTCTTTCTTCTCTACGCCAACAGCTGCCCCTCCAGTCATCACTCCGTCAGGCTCCTGAAGTTTCCGGATGACGCCGCCATTTTTTCTCCAAAGGGGATGAGTCTGCCTACAAGCGGGGGCCATCTGGAGACCTGATGCAGTCAGATGACTTGGTGCTCAATGTTCCGAAGACGGTGAAGATGGTTGTGGCCTTCGGAAGGAGTGGAGTCGCTGTACAGCGGGGTTTCCTGGACGCCGTCGTCTCCCAAAACTTCAGTGGAATTAAAGACCAGCAGAGGAGGGACTTTCTGCGGCCGCTGAAGCAGTTCAAGCTGCCAAAGACAAGGGTGGTGCACTTCTACACCCTTCACCTCCTCCGCCGCCATCCGTTATGCTGCTGCCACCACCAAGGACGAGGGCAGGCTGCAGAGTATTATCCGCTCTGCTGAGACGGTGACTGACCGCGGGAGCCTACTCCAGGACCCTGAAGCGCACAGGAAAGATCGTGGGTAACATCTGACCCCGCCACAAACCTTCCGAGACCCTCTCTTCTGGCAGTAGGCTGCAGCTGGTCTCATCAACGAGGCCCACCCCCACCCCAGACCCAACATGTTACCAACACAAATCCTTGCACATGACCTACATTCAACTGCACAGTTCTTAAATACGAAAAGCTCCTTGGCTAAATGAAGGCTGATCAGATTCCATGCTGCCAAATCCACAGAAGACGCCCCTGAGGTCTGCAAAAACACGGTTTAGTTACCATGAAGAGTGTCTTTCACACACTTCGGTACAGTGTGACACAGCTTGATGGAGCTGAAAGTGACAGTAATTGCAGGTTGAAGTTTGAATGTACCAATCTGTCATTCAAACAGTGTTTATATTGAAAGTGAGCACAGTTAGACGCCCGCTCTTACTACTTATTTATTTATGGGTCTCTGTGCAAGTTCTGCATGTTAATTGCCTAATGTGTGTATGTTTCAACCACGGCCAGACCTATCGGGCCAGTGTCCACCCAGGGGGTCCAGCATGGCAGCCCAGGGGTCCAGCATGGCAGCCCAGGGGGTCCAGCATGGCAGCTCTCACCAACAGAAAATGAAGCTTCACCAACCAAATTGTAAAGATCAGTCATCAGGGTTATCGGGTGGAGCTCGGAGGCTACAAATACAGAAGCCTGCATTGGAACCTTCAGGTATGGGGGTCGAAAGCTGTGTGCATTTACCAGGCGGTGAGGGTGGATGCTAGTATTTGCATCATGGGAAATGTAGGACCCAGTGTTCTTGGAGCTTGACTGCTAATAGGGGCAGAGTACGTTAATCCAAATTTTTAAAAAGCCTTTTTCTCCAAGAAAGTAAGATCCCGGGACCGGTCGATAAAGGACACAAGAGTGTATTTTACACAGATTCAAGGTCAGCGCCAGAGTGACGGCCATACTTTTCAAGGAGCCCAAACAGCTCTCCAGCACCAGGTGTGGGGTGAAAAAAAAAAACAAAAAAACAGAAGCAGCTCTTCCAGCGCGAGGCCCGCATCCAGCTTGAGTTTAAGTTATTGATAAAAAAGTGTAAGGAGAGCCTGGAGGCTGTGTTGTAGTGGAATGTAACATCATATGGACATGGAACAAAGGCAAGATGAGAATGTGCTCCGGGGCTAATAATGATACAAAAGCCCTGGTGTCTGTTCCTCCCCAATTCAAAGATGGATGTTCAGCTTTATTTTTGGAACTCAAGATAAATATTTAATCAGCCCGGGAAAAAAAAAGGCCCAGAGTGTGAGGACACGGTGTTGTAACTGGCTTCAAGGTTTGGAAAGTTGCAATAATTCATGACCGTTTCTATTTGATGTTTGTAATTCCATCAGCAGAAGAAGGGACACTCTGTCTGTGTTGTGCAGCCAGTATTAAAATGAAGTGAGTGTATCCTCGATGATCGGGGCGGCCAACGCGTCTGGACTCTTAAAGGAACAGCGAGTTACAGCTAGCGGCCTAGTGGTTTCCGTTTCCCTTCCGGAGAAGGTGCTAGCATGGTAAATGGACGGCTTTTGAGCGCTCAGGGCACTTTACGCCGCAGGTCACATTCACCCGCTGATGGAGGAGGATGTCGCGCAAGGTGCCAACTGCTCGTCAGAAATGAACTGATGCCGTTCGCACGGCCGTCGGGCCGTCTTCCCCCAGATGTATTTCAGCAGCTCACATGCTAATGCAGCTTACGCAGTGAGGACGTTGGGCTGACCAGGCCGCGCTACAGCAGCGTGGCTTCAGGAGGCTCACGGGTTGCAGTGAGATCCCAGTGACGGGAGGAAGGAAAGAAGTTTGCCTCGAAACAGACCACCACACCGCACGCCGCCGTGTACCGCTCGTTTTTTCGCCGTGACGCGCCCAAAACGGAAGCTACGGTTCGGGACGCCGCGGCCCTGCGGCTGGACGCGAAGTCCGACCGATCACGCCGAGGCCCCAAAAAACTTTTAGCCCTTTTTTTCTTTCAGGTAAACTTGTCCCGTCGCGGAGAGCGATTGAGTTTCGCCTGCGCCTAAATGTGATACGGCACACTGTTTTCCTTCTTTCTTTTTTTCCCCCTTTCTCCCCCACCTCCCCCGCCTGTGCATCCGCTCTAAGAATCACAATTACCGCTTCTCCTCCTTCCTCCTCCTGAAGGATATCCAATTTTCCCTTCCTCACATAGTTTGTCCTCCACTTTCCCGAGGAGACATAGTAAGATTTCAGAAATTGCCCGAGACGACGGACTGCTGCTCATTTCTCTGATCGATGCAATTGTGCTTTTTTTTCTTCTTCTTCTTCTTTCCTTGCACATCTGCTGCCTCTGAATGCTCACGCGGGCCTGAGACCGCGCCGTCACTTCAGCCCGAGCTCAATCTGCACTCAGAGGTGATTAAATCAAGGCTGCTCGTTGCGTATTTGTGCGGGAGAGCAACTCTCTTTGTTGTGTATCAGTGAGCAATCTTTAATTAGTCTCAAAGGATCCGGGGCTTTGCGCTGAAATGCCTCTAATACTGAGCCGACATTACGATGAATCATGTTCCAATGAGGTGAGTAATCCTCGTCTCTCCGCGCGCTCTGCCGAGATGTGGCGGCGATATGACAGGTACATGTTTACACCGCCGGTGATGCGATTGTCCTAATGGCCTTTTTTTAGCGAGCCGTCACCTCTCCCCTCTCCTCGTCTGTCGCATCCAGTCTGTCTTTCGGATTTTGCCTCACGCCCACGCGCTCTATCCTTCCATCGCGCGCCCTCAGCCTCCCCTGCTCCGCTTTCAATTTCACTTTGATTTCTTCCCTCTATTGCCTCGGCTCGGCGTTTCATTTTTTTATTTTTTTTTTCGATCTACAGGAACTATTTGATCTTTTAACAGATCTATTTTATCTGTGTGACCTTGCGACGTCTTTCCAGCAGGACTCGTGTGGGGGTATGGAGGAGGCAGGGGTGAGGGGGGGGGGGGTTTGCTTTCTCCACAGTCTGCCACGTAAAAAAAGCCTTTAGGACTTTTATCAGGTGGCCTGAGCCCGGAGAAGTCTAATTACTCCCACTGTTTCCAGGCGAACACAGGAACACACAGCCCACTCCTCACCGTGGATGTGACTCCGATAATGTTCCCCGCGGCATTCTTCCGAAAGTGCCTCTTAATTATAACTTTGCTCTGGATAATGAGACTGATATCTGAAATTGGACTTCTTCATTTCTTTTATGAAATTCCATGGACCGTGCTGAGAGTGCGTCCCACACATGCTCGCCGCTAAGCTTCATCGCCGCGGGCTTTCCACCAGCTAACTACCCGGCCCCTTTATCTGGGGGAATAATTAAATCACAGCTCAATACCACAGCATCATGAGTTTGACCGCGGCGGCGCGCTCGAACAATGTCGGAGGGGGTCGGGTTAACGTCGCTCAGGTGCGCGCGTCACTCTCCTTGGGCTGCTGACTGAAACAAGGGCTCCGAGTGAAGGCCGAGGCCGCAGTAGTTTGTTCTAACTTGTCCTATTCTTGTATGCGTTTCACTGAACTCAAACATCGAGCGAATGTCGCTCAAACAAGGCGTTTGGCGTTTGCGATTGGATTTCAAGGGTAGTTCAGGGACACAGTCGCCAAAAGAAAAAAAAAAGAGGACTTGGCAGACCTCACCTCAGAAGTGCTACAAGAAATACTTGTAATTATACTTGTAATTGTCAGAAATCCCCTAATAATGAATGAAGAGCAGAAGAGAGGATTTGACCATGACCATGTGTTTTCTTCTTCTTTTGGGGAATTTGAGGACATCTTGGATCGTTACTATTAAAAGGACTATTACATGCGAGTTGGGTCCATGAGGCACTCGTACATTTGGGCCTCGAGATCCTCGGCAGTAGTAGTTGTTTGGCTTTGATTGGGAACAGTAGGTGCCAGTCTATCTCAACACTGTAGCGACCAGGATCGAAGCCTTCCTAGACATAATGGATAGCTTGCTGTTGACCTTCCAGTTGGCATAAACAGACATCCGTGTCTCCAGACTAGAATATGCTGACAATAACACCTCCATGAGTAAAGACATTCTCTTTGACTAGTTCTGGGCGTATAGCATTTGTGGTGTTATCCGTAGGGGTTTAAAGTCTGACCACCAGGATGAGTTCAGCAGAATGTGAGACCGACTCTTCTGATGTACTTTGAGAGCGTCTCTAATTCTCCTCGATCAAGCGACAATAAATATTAGAGCAACAGACGTCACAGGCCCCTGAACACTTTCTCCGCTACGGTTTCCTCCCGCCGTCTCTGAATCACCTGTATACGTGAAGAGAATGGCTGTCTTCCTATTTGTGTCAACCCGGTCGACCCAGGCGTGCCCTGCCTCTCAGTGTTCGTTCCCCCATGGCCAGGCAAAGGAAAGAGCATCCAGATGGTGAACGATATGGTATCGATAAAAGCAGCAGAATACAGCTGTATAATTGATGTCTTGATAATCTGAGAGGCAGGTTGCAGGGGTGTCACACGGCCACCGCCATGTGATCTGCGAATGAGACCTTCTCCTTGCACCCTCAGCGTGTGGTTCTGGTTGTTTCTACAGGCCTTGACATGCTGTGAATGGCCTCACGCTGTGAAAGGATGAGCCTTGTTACGCTCTGCATGCTTATTATGGTCAATAAATCCCATGTGAGGTGCGAAGCCATCACCGAATGTATCTGCTAACAAGTATGTGTGACTGTTCAGTGTATATTGGCTAACATGTTCCTTCAGTACCATGAACACACGCAGATATTTTGACTCGATCAACATCGTGTCGCCAGAAATAAACACTAGAGTGGATTAATCTGCTGCTGAAAATAATCCCTGACAAATATACTACACTATTCTGAAAGACCTCGCTCACTGTAATGCAATACGCTTCAGGACAATCCATAAAAGATAATATATCCAGTGATGAAATCAATCTGCCGCCTTGCGTCATTTAATCACTGAATACAAACAAATAAAGGCCGGTTTTATGCACACTGTTTGTCTTTGCCAATGCTCGACGAACTGAAATAAGACAGCCTCCCATCATTATGTGATAACAGGCGTTGTCTGTTATATACTGTATATAACAGAACAGCCAAACACCAACAAGGTCAACGACAGCAGCTATAGCAGCCAGCTAATATTACTGACTAGTCAAACAGCAGTCAGCCCCGCTCCGACGGCATTGGCTGCCATCAGTGTTCATCAGTTTGAGGAGCTAACCATTCATACACATTGAGACACCGACGGCACAGCCGAAATATCTTGCCCAAGGACACTTGCATGCAGACTAGAGGATATTGCCGGGTCAACTTCTTTGGTCTTTTCTTCTTTGCCATTATGTCCATAGAGGCTGCTAAGCCCGGTTACATTGCACACTTGCCCAGCTCCGGTTCTGGCATGACACCGTCGACATTCACCCACATCTCCGGGCCTGTAAACCTCCTCTTCTTCTTCTTCTTCTTCCCGGTGGTCCAAAACCCCTGCGGTACAAACACCAGCACTCCCCCAATTGTTCCGAGCTCACAGTCCGGGCAGCCCGGCTAACTAACTGAGCAAACATTAGCTAACAGCAGCGAATGACAGAGACACCACGTCTCATTCACCTGATTACAAGTCAGTATAGCATCGGCGTGATTTAAAGTCTGTTATTTTATGGTAGCAAAGTTACGCAGTACATCTCTGGGTTTCATCTGTAATACTTTCAGCTGCTCATAATTAGTGTTTTACATGAATATTCAAAATTTTTTTTGTGTGTGTGGATATGTTCGTGCTTATAGATCTATGGAGGTATATAGTGTTCACTCTTTCCTTCAGGATCTTTGAGGAGGGCTTTGAAACAGCATTCAGACCATGATGGGGAAACTCTCCTCCCAAATTCAGACTAATGAAACAGTTTTAGGCGAGTCAGCATCTCCTGGAGGCAGAGTAAGGCAGCTTTTACAAACTGTTTAAATAATCTCTTAAACCATACTGCTGGCTTCCTCTGCTCCAATGATATATCATAAAAGTAATAACACACTGACCAGTTGTGAACTGGCAGGAGCCTCCATCACACCGAGGACTTACAGAAATGCAGCTGTAGAGCCCGACTGAAGCACTTTTTGAAGTACTTCACTTCAGGTTTTCCATTTTATGTGACTTCAGACGTCTACTCCACCACATTTCAGAGGGAACTGCATCATGCAGCTTGTTATTTATTTATTTCTACTTCTTATTTTTCAGATATTACTGCTCAAACGGTGACTGAAATGACTTACAACATTAAAAGGCCGCTTACACAGTATTACATCAGAACTAATATGAATCCAATAACATAAAATATGAAAAAAATACAGGCCTTGACATACTGTAAATCTAAAAGGTCTTTTATTTGAAGTATTACTACCTTGACGACACATAAAATGTTAATAATTTTGTTGTTACTAGTAAGTTGCTGAAGCTGACCCGGAACGGGATTTCTTCATTCGGAAAGATTTCTTGGAAAATTCTGATTTTTCTATTTTTGATTGACATTTTTGATGATCAAAGATCGGTCTGAGAACAAGTATAGAACACGTGCAGTTTTTTTTATTTCTGTCGGACAATCATCATCATAAAGTCAACATAACGGGAGCTTACCATGTCGTGACTCATTCCAGACCCTGAAACATCTCTGCTGCCTCCAAACAATCGCTGCATCTCCTCACCAGACAAAATGCATTATCCTCCCTCCATTATTTCAGCAGCCCACTAACACCCTTCCCTCCTCTGACGAGGAGTTCAGCTCTGCCTTTTCTCCGGCGTGTAACCCACCTAATCCACTTTAGGCTATACATAATCATAAGCAACACTAAAGGAGTGGGAAATTTGTGCTGACGTGCCAGGAAAGCAGCAAAGAGCAAAAAACGCAGAGAATCCATGGGAAATAAATGCTGACTGAAGGGGTAGCGGAGGAAGGAGTGCACTCCAGAGACATCGCTTTAGCTGGGAAACGATAAAGTAGGGCTAATAATAAAAGTGCACTCCGCTTTATTATTTGTGTTATTATATGACAGGCTATCAGACATCCTGTGGGAGGAGTTTCATTAGAACTTTTTGTGTTGGAAATGCAGCTGCTTTGTTCGGAAACTGTATTTAAGACGCTCTGGATGTTCATCCGGCGGGATGCCTTCCATCCCGCACATACAGATGATGTGATCGTCTGTGGATGTGAGGCACGTGTTTTATTTCAGACGGACCAGACGGAGTCTTGCCTTGTACCAAAGCTGCCACAGCTTTTAGACTTTTAATTGGGCTCTGTGTTTCTGTGTCAGGCAGCTGAAGCTCGTGGACAAAACAACTTGTCCACAGGGCTCAACAATTGAACCACGCAGGTCTGTAAAATCCGACAGTCATCTCAATAGCTAGAAGTTGAAACAGCATTTTGATAGCACTTCTTTTAAAGAGGGCCGGATTTGACAATGTGAAGATTCCCGGGGGGAAGTACTAATATTTTTTTTTTTTTTATTGTTTTCACATTATAACAAAGAAATACAAATACATGCCTCGAACAAACATGTCAACTCCCCACCCCGGTCTTTACAAGTTTTCAGATTCTTGGTTGGGTATCAGGTTACCGAGTTCCTTATATAAAATACACAGGGGGAAAAAAAATATTAAGTAATATTAAGTAATATTAAAACAAACATAGTTCTGTGATATTGAGTACTGCAAAGTGCTACTGTTTACATGTCCCCAGGCTCTTCCATTACATGAGACAGATCAGTCCTTGATACATAGCTAATAAAGGGGTCAAAGTACTAACATTTTAAAATAAAATAAAAAAGAAATAATAGTTACATACAAAATGCACTGTTAATTTTAATTTTTAACCGAATCTAAGCCAATGAAGTGTGAACAAATCTAAAAAACAAATTTAGATTTCACATCTGAATTCAGATAACACAGAATAAACTGTGCAGAATGAATATGTTAAACTTGAATGAAGTTGATACAATGGAGTTGTTTCAGTGCATTAAAATGCTTCATTATGTAAATCCGAAAAGCCCAATCTGCCAGCCATACTGTATCTGACAATCCTAGCAGGCCATAAAATATATATTATAAAAACGAAGCTGATGCCTGATTTAGGTCAATACAAAAGGCTCGGCTGGTTGGGCTTTTATTTTGAAAATCCTTAGCGGAAATAGTCTCGTTTATTGTCTCCCACCGCTTTGCTCCGTTTCTCAATGAACGACGCCGTGATGTAGCCGGAGTGGAGTTTTGTAACTAAACCTGCGTTACATATTCACTTTTATCGACTAGCAGCGGGCTGTTTTTAGCTCTTTGGCTAGCGTTAGCCGCGAATAAAACCCGGCTATATGAGCTAAAGCTAAAGAACCGCTAGCTCCTCTGTGTGAGACTGTGCACACACACGGTACTGTATGGCCTCTTATGTCACCGACACTAGCTCACGTTAGCTGTGCGTCTATGTGTGTGCTTGTGTGTTCAACCCTGCTGCGACATTTATTCACACACACACACACACACACACACACTAAGACAGTTTGTCGGCCATTGTTGTTCACGTGAGCTCTGAGTACGAATTAACAAGTTATACGACGTGACTGAACTTGTATGTGCTGACGTCACAGTATGAATGTTAGGTCAACATTAAGCTGTACAAACACATTAAAAACACATTTTTTGAAGTCATATTTCATTATCCTATCATTACTATCATGTTGTTATTATTATTATTGTTATTAACTACTCCCATTACTCTCATACACTCTCTTACTAACAGTGTGTCATCAGTTAGTGGGTCAGTGTGAGTGTTACCTGCTGTACCTGTAAGTCAAAGTTGTTCGTGAACGTGTTTTTCAACCTGTTCAAATATCAAATTATTGTCCACGCCAACTCAAATATAAGCCGCGAAATAGAAGCCATGATCTCTGCCTGATGGTTCGTGCCGTTGTCTCTGCGCAGGCGTCGAGGATGACCGTCCTGAACCTGTCCTTCGCCGCGTCCGGCTTCATGGGGATCTACCACCTGGGCGCCGTGGAGGCCTTTCTCCGTCACGGAGGCAGGCTGCTGGGCTCCCTCGGGGCCTGCGCGGGGGCCTCGTCCGGAGCTCTGGTGGCCGCTGTGATGATAACAGCTCCTGACAAGTTAGAGGTAGAGTTCACCTCTTCCTTCAGGACACGCGGAGAGCGAGAGAGCGGGGCTGGCGGAACCCTCGGGGGTCTCGGAACAAAATACAGATTTTAGCGTCACTGCACTGGGATGTGAGTGTTTTACGGGAACAGTTTCACTGTCACCGTTATTACCCCGTCCTTTGTGCAGCTGACAGTTTTACAAATTGAGAGTGTAAGAATTAAAGACTTTGCCCGGCTGAAGTGCCGTTCTCTGATATTCAGCATGAAAGATTTGACGCCCAGCAGCACGACTGTCTATCCTCTTAAGCGTTAATACCCAGCAGCTCAAAGGATGTTTGAGCTAACGTCCACAGATTAGAACATTTGGAGAATACGCGGAGAACTTCATTTGTATTCCGAACAAAGGCAGAAAGTTCATGAAACGCTTCCACGGTTCATCCACCCAGAGGCCCGCCGGGCTTCTTAACACGCAGATTCACTGATAAAATATTAATGATTAACAACACTAACTTAGTGGAGTGATGTGGGCATGACATGCTGAGAGATGTTACTCGTCTTTTACACGTAAATCCGTGCAACCTGCCACATGTTGTGACGTCCTCTCGGCGTTTCTCTCCTCTGTCCCGCAGCGCTGCAAAGAGTTCACGTACGGGTTCGCGGACGCCGTGAGGCGACAGAGGTTCGGCGCCGTCACGCCAGGATACGACTTCATGCTCGCGCTACGGTAATGACTCAGCAGATATCGGTAAAAGGTGTGGATCTGACTTAACTTATGAAGCCTCAACGAGAATTCAAACGCGGTCAGCGGAGAAGAACTAAACTCTGCGGATGCTGGGCGCTGAGCAGCAGCAATCATTAGGTTTTTTTTTGGGACACGCGCGGGCTTCAGTCGACGCCTGTAGCAACATCTGACGTGTCTGACAGACAGAAGGAGCAGTCCAGGAACAGCAGCCAGAATGTGCCGATCCTCCGAGCACACGTGGTCGGAATTTCGCCGTCGGTTGTCAAGACCGAGAGAGAGAGAGAGAGTTTTTGTATTCTGACTGCCAGAGATGTCAGAGAGTCACGCTCAGAGTGGGGAGGCTCAAACATCGACTTGTGCGACCCGCGTTCGGACATAAGTTCGGTTTGGACATAAAGTCACATGACAACCTGAACATTTCTGAGGTTTTACTGCAGGCTTAAATAGATGTTACCTGGTGAATATTAGCTACATGATCTTGACTCGATTTTGCTCTTGACTTGGTCGACCCGTCAAAGTCTTGGTCTTGTCTCAGTCTTGTTAAACTCTGGTCTTGGTCTAAATTTAGGCGATCATGGCTACAGCACTGCTGGATGCCAACATTAGCTGTTGTTATCAAATATGTATTTTGCCTTGAAATATGTGTTGATGTCTTTAGGTTTTCATTGTCTTTCCAGCTGCTGATCGATCGATGTGATCTACGTTTGCAACCTGGAACGCAGCAGCACATTTGAACTTCCCACTACTGTGAGCATGACGTACCGCGTGTTAGCATACTGTTAGCATGAGGCAGACAGAGAGAAGAGAGGCTCTCCTTCGGTTAATATTCAGGGAATTCTGACGACTGAGTAAATTTATGGCCAGTAGTCCAACTTCTTTGCCGTCACAAAGTATCTGTTACCACAGCTAGCCTGTGGAGATCCAGGGTTACATATAAAAACATGCATAAACATGAAGACATTCTGAAGCATACTTTGTATAATTCAGGTGAATTTAATGGAGATTTTGCACCGAAATCCATAAAGACACATCATAACATAATAAAGAGGAAGAAAATCTGTGGAGCGCGCTGTGTAAATAAGATCAAATAGCGGTGAGCTGGCTATCTTGTTACATCGTTAGCTTCATTAGCATGCGCCGGTGGTTGGTGTGTCTTTAACAGATTGAGTAATAATGTAAAGAGCGCTGTGTTTATGATGCCCTGTGGGGGTATTATTATTAAAAAGCTGACAAACGAGCATCTGTGTGTGTGTGTGTGTTGTGTGTGTGTGTGTGCGTGTGTGTGCGCGCGGATCCTCTCCAGGGAGGGCATAGAAGAGATTCTGCCCAGCGAGGCTCACACTCTGGCCACTGACCGCCTCCACGTCTCAATGACACACTCCAGGAGCGGCAAGAACCACATTGTGTCCAGGTTTACCTCCAGGGAGGAGCTCATAAAGGTACACCCCCCCGCCCCCCCACCTCCACACACAGCGCCGAGGCCTTCACTTTAAAAACGGCACCATAAACGTTTATGATGATTTTACATCCTTGTTTTCTTCGTTCCGCGGCGCAGAGTTTGCTTTTATCGCTTTGACCAGAAAATAGCACGAACAAAGTCATTACCTGTGTAACACATATACATACTGTACACATTTACGGGACGTTGCGCTCACGTTAGATGTGTACGAGGACAAAACGTTCAATGCTGGACATGGAGTGTGTACTGATGAAGTGTCCTGTAACTTCTCCAGGCCCTGCTGGCCAGCAGCTACGTGCCCGTCTATGCTGGACTGAAAGCAGTGGAGTTCCGGGGACAGGTACTGGGGATATCCGCCGCGTCGCCACTGCTCCGTCCACGGTGATGAGTCAGCTGTTTTAATTGTAGGACTTTGGAATGATTCCATCATGTGTGCGTAACTTGGAATGGCCCGCTATACACCAAAGACACATTCCTGACAGTGTTCAAGTAAAGTCAGACAAGCACAATATAAACCGTTTTTTAATGTGGCAGTCTGGAGAAATTCCAAAATAAAAGTCCCAGGTTTGGATTTCTTTTGTTTTTTGTAGGTTTGAAATATAAAGAAGTTTCTACATGTAACAATTACATATAAATATAATCAGATTTCTGTCCAGTCATCTTCTCTTTCAGTAACAGGATACACTCCTGGGAGGTTTTTAGGCTTTACGTGACATGTAGACATGTAATAATCCAGCGGATGGCGGCTGAGTTCTTGAGTTCATGCCGGCTCACTGTCATACTTACATACCGCTTACTGCGACACAGTGTTAATGCCCGTGACTCTCATACTATGACAAGTTAAAATGTCTGAGCTCAGGAACACACTGCTCACACACACACACACACTTTTGTCCGGAGTTCTCCCGATAACGCCAACAGCAAACCTTCCGTGAGACAAAATCGGTTCGCTTCAGTCTTAACTTCCGGGCCTTCTCCGACTTCACGGGCTGCTTTTGTTTGATTAGAAATGGATCGACGGAGGGTTCACTGACAGCCTGCCCATTCCACCCGTGGGACGCACCATCACCGTGTCTCCCTTTGCCGGATCGCAGGACGTGTGCCCCGTCCACAGGGGGCGCTTCAACGCTCAACTCAGACTGCCCAACATGAGCGTGATGGTGAGTCATTTCGCCACCCGATCAAAAATCAGAACGTTTCTACTAACTACTTGTGTGTGTCTTCTTCTTCTGTGTCATAGAGCTCCATCGCCGTCCAAAAACTCATCGATGAATCACACCGCTTATTGCCACGAACACACACTTTGTTTTGACACACACACAGTTCTCCAGAACACCCGACAACCCGTCAACACCGTCACTGTCCGTCCACCTCTGTTGCTGTCGGAGCTCTGCTTCATTTCCTTGAAGAATCGGTTTCCGATGTAACATTTTCTCGGTGTTTCCTCAGCTGTCCGTGGAGAACATCAAACGCCTGAACCAGGCTCTGTTCCCGCCGTCCTCCGGGCAGCATGCGGTCCCTGCGCGAAGAAGGTTTCAGCGATGCCGTGAGGTTCCTGAAGAGAGAGGCCTGGATGAGCTGACAGTCAAGAGAACAGGAGGCGAGAAGCGCCGACAGAAGAGGGGGGAGCTCCACGCGACTTCGGATGGGTTTGAGTTTATTTCAGGTGAGATTTTAGTTTTTCTTCACAAAAAAAATAGTAAAGAGAAAAAGAAGATGGACGAGCGTTTCCATGCAGCGATGCAGAGAAACTTCAAACACGCGGACGGACTGATCTCTGGACATCGCCCGCGTGTTGGTTTGTTGGGCAAAATCCTTGAGATGCTTTTTTTCCCCCCCAGGATCAAGGCCTGTGTATTTTTATAAAGCATTGGATGAAAGAGTGTGTATCTTTGTGAGCTTCAATCAGATCTGTGTTATCACACACACGCACACACATTCTGGACCCTTTCCTCTGCTCCACGTGACGGCAGCTGAACATGATGAAAAGCCCTCATGTGAACGCGGACTCTTCATCAATTTTCCAAGGAGGCATTTAATTTCCCCCAGCTTGAAGCAGGGAGAGTAGAAAAAAAAATATTGGATATCGCAGCACTTCAGAGGAGGTCCATGCTGCCGTCATGGACGTTGGGAGCTCTCCCCCCCCGGGACACACGAGGATCGAGCGTCGTCTTTGAAGTGCCGGACGTTTCCGCCGGGTTCTCTCTGTTGCCCGGTTACTGTTTGATTTCCTCCAGCGTCAGGAGATGTGAGCAGGTTCTCCGTCAGCCGAAACGGTGTGAGAGCTGCTCCTCCTTCAGGACAGACCGGCAGCCTGCTGCTTCACCGAGGAACGAGGCAAATTGATTGTGTTGTACTATCTGCACGCATTCAGGCCGGTAACGCATCAGTTGGAACATTAAATAAGTCCTTTGTTTAGTTTGCTACAACACGTCAGTACAGCAGGATGAGTTTAGGAGCTGCGTGTTGGACATCAGTCAGACCAAAAAAAAGAAAGTGTTATTAACCATCCAGCCAAATTTGAATGATTAAAAATATCGACGAGTTTATGAAATTAGGAATTAGAAAATGAGCTGTGTTCAAGCCACGCCCACTCTCGTGGGAGCAGTCGAGCAGCCATTTTGAAGCGAGTGAAACGTGTCGGACGAGTTCAGAAAATGACGTGACTAACTTTGAAACACTCCGAGCTGAGATGATTCATCTCTCTCTCTGCTCAGGGCGGCCTCAGCGTGTCATCGAGCCGCCCTTTAAGCACCGCCCACAAAATCCTGAGACGGAAAACTGGTGAAAAACTGTTTGAACTCCACATTTCACGAAAAAGTCTTTTCACGTTTTCAGCAACATATTTTCGAACATATTTAATCATTTTTGAAAGAAATCTCAGGATTGCCTTTAAAGGTTCCGAAGCTGCAGGAAGAACCAAAAACTGCATATTTTATTAAAGTTTTTATTGTTTTTGTTCATTTTGATTATTTTACCATGAACGCTGCTGGACTTTGAGTGACAGTGTTGTAAAATGAGTGATAATATATGAAATTAAACTGACACATAAATGAATTGATCTGACAGTCTGTCTTCATTGTGTCTCTTCTTGTCTGAGAGATTTATCTGTCCTGGCTGAACTGACACTTTCCTGATGGAGTGTTTTCAGGTTCCCGATCTTCAGTTTATTGATGGCGCGTACTGTATTTTGTTTGACGCGCAGCAGAAGCGATGACAGAATGACACTCGCGACCGATGATGTGTATGTTCGTGAAAATGATAAGAAGCGCCACCGCTTCATTTGAGGTTAAAAATGTGCATAGGAGTGTCGTCTGCCTGAGCAGCAGGAAAATCAATCAACTCTGACTTTCTCAGGCTGGCTCCCACCCAAGAACATAAATTATGAAGCTGTACACACGTTAAGCTTTGTTTTCTGATTAGATTTGTATTCTTATCTCATTAATATACATTTTTGTATGTTATGTATTTCTGTGTGTGTTTAATAAACCATATATTACATATATTTCACACATATTAGTATTAGTGTACATTATGCAGTTTTCCCTTTCCTGTTATAAAAAGTAAAGAGAAAAGTGAGTAATTCCAAGTATAACATTTCATTGTGTCATTCACAAAAAATGAATTTTTATTTTATTTATTTATTTTTAAAATATGTCACTTAGAGATTATTAAACATGGAAGATTTTAACAACATGCACTCCCTCTAAAAAGGTCCAGTGTGTAATATTTGGGGCCTTTATTGTCAGAATAAGGCAGACGTGGAATATAATATTCATAACTATGGTTTTGTACATGTATAATCACCTGAAAATATGAATCTTTTTGTTTTTGTTAGTTAGAAATCATCCTTTTACATCTATGGTGGGAGCGGGTCTCCGTTCATGAAGGCCGCCATGTTGAAAGACCGTGTTTCTACAGTAGCCCAGAACAGACAAACTAAATAGTGACTCTAGACAAGGCCTTAAAGTGTTGTTTATCCTTTAAACTAGGAAGGTGAGGGTGATGTGAAGACGACTAAATGTAACATAGTTAAAAAGGTTCAGGTTCAATCCAGCTAAATGGAGCAACCACGCCACCTGCTGTCATAAAGTATACCTGTGCGACGCCTAATAGCAAAGGATTATGGGTAATGGGTAAGACTGCTAACAGTTAACATGGGAAACAATACTTGGTTATGACTTAACTTAATAAATCAGCGCTTCTGCAACTTTCCCAGTCACCTACAACAGCCTGTGGCTTCACTACAGTGCCAACTCCGCAACACAAGCTAACGTTAGCTTAGAAATAGAGACAAATGGCCGTCGCCACTTGTTCTTATGTTAGCTTGTTTGCTAACGTGCACAAATTGCTCACATTGCAGAACGCTGTCCATAACGTCAGCGGTCAATCTCGTGAGTCCAGCACAAGCAACACGGCGCCGAATGCAGACTTACCCCGAGCTTTTTCTGAACGTTAACAGAACATTTGAAAAACATTTGTCGGGTCAGACACACAACAGTGTGTTTACAGTACAGGGGATATCTTCAGTTATGACTGGATTGCTTTTGATTTTAAAAGTAAAAAAAAAAAAGTAAAGTTCTTGTATAGCTGCCTGTTTTAATATTTGACACTTCACAGCTTTGCCTCTGGCACGTTTCCAGCACTAATATCAAAACATTTCAAATGATAGCCACTCACCACAACTGGTGTTATGAAACATCATTAAAAAAAAATACATCATTAACATATAAAAGAAATACAAGACATACCAAAATAAAATTGCTCTTGTACACAAACTAAGAAGAACACAGACACACACAGATGTAGTAGTGTTTCCCCACTGGTATTATATAAGCCCACCTGCTGGCTCTGGTAATGAGGCTCAATTAAGGCATCCCTTAAATTATAGTTTTTCCACCCGGGGCCAAAGTTTCCCCAGCTCGTGATTTTTATACGTTTTGTTTCGGCTCGTCTTGTCGGAAAAATTCAGCCTCCGTAATGAAACACCGAAGGGGCAAACTGTCTGGAAGCAGGCCAGCTAAAAGATCCCATTTATTAGTGTAATTATTCAGCCGCTGACTTCACCGCGCAGCGCTGCAAAACTGCACGCACCTGCAATGTGCTGCCCCTCTGATAAGCACGTCGGAATCCGCTGGAAGAAAAAAAAACAGCTCGCGTCAGCTCGCGGGGGTGACACATTCGTCAGAAGCGCGAGCCGCGCTGAGCCACTGCAGGACAAGACAGGCTGACGTGCCCCCGTGTACGACACTGGATTCGTGGTTTTAACATGAAAATAAACCCTCGCGGGTCTGAGAGTCGCGCGCGTCCGCGTGTTGCGTTTCTGCTCATGTCCACACTCATTTAGGGAAGGGTTATTTTGGCCTGTGACCACATTACTAGAGTAGATGTTCCTCCAGCGGGTATAAAAGCCGCCTTTGCTGAAGCTAATACGCAATACAGTATAATATAGCCCGACAGCTCCCACACTACAAAAACAAGTCTCGGCTTTCTGGGGGCACAGCGAAGAAAATCCTGTTTAACTCAATATCATAGTAGCTACTCGATGATTATTTTCTCCACAGTACACATACGGTATGTACTGCGCGGAGGGATGCTGGTTGTTTACTTGTGTGGAAGAGATCCAGCTGAAGCTTACAGGGAAAACTTTCTGTGGTTCTTTTCTTTTACCTCTTTCAAACAGTGTCAGCCGAACGAGAAGAGGGAATACCTCGGAACGCAAAACCAGATCTTCCTCTAGACTCGGCTCAAGAATATACCCCGGCTGGAATATATTCCAGCTCATTGATTGACTTCTCATTGAAGATGCCTAAGATGCCATGTTCAGGCCACGTAGTACAGTCAAAAGTTGGACTCAGTTCTCACTGCTTTTTTCTTTATTTTGTGTATTTTCTACATTGCAGAAAGTAACCGAAACTGAAATCGTACATATATATCAGACAATTTATGTGGCAAACAAAAGAAGAGAAGAAGCACTCGGCTGAGTGAAAAAGAACCAACAGTCCATCATTACTTTAAGACATGAAGGTCGACAACTTTGAATGTGTCTTTTAAGTCCAGTCGCAAAAACCATCAAACACTGTGATGAAACTGCCTCTGATGAGGGACCCGCCCCAAGAAAGGAAGACCGAGAGTTAGCTCCGCTGCAGAGGAGAAGTTCATCACAGTTAACAGCCTCACGGATCGCAAACTAACAGCAGCCCAGATCAGACCCCATGTCGATGAGTTCAGACTGTGTGGATCGGACCTTTTGTGGTCAATTTGCTGCAATGAAACCACGACTGAGGAAGAGGGGCGAGAAGAGGAGGTGAAAAGATTGCATCCGCATGTGTGGTTCCCACCATGAAGCATGGAGGAGGAGGTGTGACGGGGTAGGAGGGGGGCTGTTTTTTGGGCTTTTTAAAAAAAAAAAAAAGCATCCATCAATATATATTCATATATATATATTCATATTCATATATTCATTTCACAATATACAGTATATTAAAAAAAAAACAACCTTCCCATTCGGCACAAGTTTGACATTCTTTCTTGATAAATACTAAAGAAATACAAACAAGCCAGTGTCCTTTCACCTGTTCCAGGCTGATAATGGCTTCAGCCAGACCTTCCTCCAGACCTCTCCAAATGGCAGCTAGAAGCAGCAGATTGAGATTGACCGCAGCGCTGAGCGAGAGGCTAAAGGCCAAACGTGTTTTCACAATTAAAGGATAAAAAAAAAAATGCGGCCACGTCTGCAAGATGTACGCGTAGTGTAGCAGGGCTGTGATTTACACAGCTCCGGTTTGAGGTCGGTGTACACCGTCGGCGTCTGAGCACTGGGGTCAGTCAGGAACATACCTGCTGAGTGGCTGATATTATTACAGTGCTGCTGATACTCTATGCATTGACATTATAGGGTCAGCTGCACGAGTCGGTAAATGGACTGTATCGTAAATAGTGTCTTTCTAGACCAGTGTTTCTCAAGCCTGGTCCTCGGGGGAACACTGCCCTGCATGTTTTCGATCAGGGGTGTCAAACTGTTCCACAAAAGGGCCGGTGTGGCTGCAGGTTTTCTTTTCAACCAAGCAGCAGCACACCAGACTTGACTCATTTAATCAACTGATCTCAGTCTTCAGAGAGTGGATTGGTCAAGCTGTGTGCTCTTGTTCGGTTGGAACAAAAACCTGCAGCCACACCGGCCCTTTAGTGGAACAGTTTGACACCCCCGTTTTAGGTGTTTCCCGCTCCAACACACCTGATTCAAATGAGCGGCTCGTTATCAGGCCACTGCAGAGCTTGATGACGAGCTGAAAACACTAGTCTAGACTACCCATTGTATGATGTACTGAAAATACTGAAGACACAGAAGTGTTCAGAGCTACTGTAATCACGAGTGAATGAAATATGACAGGAAATGCTGAACTTATTTGGAGTTACCCTCCCGCGATCTCATCCTAAGGTGATAATTCTCTGCGGGTTTATGACTTTGAGCAACACATTTCACATAAGATAAAGTTCACCGTTCCACTCCTCATATAGAACTATTGATCAGTGCAGCTTTAAGTCAAAAAAAAAGAACTGTGATGTAGCAGGCGGCCGCTTGTCAACGACCCCACAGGCACCATTTGTTTTCAGCAGCTTTATTGCTGCACTGCGGCTTCTGCTACACTCTGAAAGTACAAAAGAAACGATGGCAGCTGTAGACCAGGATGGTGAAACATGCGGCCCCGGTGGACGGGGCAGACAAGGCGACACTCGCAGCACAAACCTGCCCGGCTCCAGAACCCTTTGAATCCACCCACTCCACCGAGGCGACGGATTGTGAAGATGGGACTGGCTTTCACTTAGACAAGGGACAGTGTATGACCGCTTGACGCTTCCAACGGGAGAGAAGCTGAGTCCTACTGTAGACATAAAGCTGTCCAACAGCTGTGTACAGATTATATAAGCCCGATAAGTGTTGTTATTGTGTTGATGTGGACATATCCAGGCTAAGCTAGGCTAACCATATCCAAGTCTGTTGTACTGAGCACGGCTGAGTTTGTCGTTTGCTGTTGCAAAGCTGCTGGGTGAGGGCGAGTGTCGGACTCCCATCTTCATGTCTTGCAGGCCCTTTCCAAAAAATTTGAATATCATGGAAAAGTTGATTTATTTGCATAATTCCATTCAAAAAAGTTAAACTTTCATAGATTATAGATTCAGGGCCCAGAGTTGAAACAATTTCAAGTATTTATTTGTTTATTTTTATATACTTTGGGCTTCCAGCTCAAAAAAAACACAAAAACAGGAATTCAAAAAATTTGGATACTGCGAAGAAATCAGCATTCACTTCTACATTTTTTGCAGAAAAAAAAAAAGAAACTGAGATCACACCAAATCAATCAAAATATGGTGTTTTCAAAATGATATGTCACTCTTCAATACTCGGTTGGGAATCCCTTTGCTTTGGGGCCGGCGAGTTGGCTGGCCAGTCAAGCATCAAAAGTCCATCCAGGTTTTGGTGCTTCTGGCGGTGTGGGGGGCAGAGGCCCGGGTCCTGCTGGAAGATGAAATCTGCATCTCCATACAGATCCAGATCATGCAAGCTGCCCTGGAAGCCCAACGCTCTTCATGGACTGGCACCACCGCCACTAAATGTTAAGATTAAACTGAGTCGCCAGCTACTCCGCTGCTCGAGTCACCAGGGCCTCTGCCAGAGGTGACTGTGAGGTTCCCTTTTCGACGAACCACATTTGGCCAAAATGTCCTATCATATAGAGGCGGTATACTGCCGAACAGCTTACCCAGCCCAATTAGAGAGAGTCCCAATCTATTAACATTCAAGGGACATTTGAAGGTGTGGCTTAATGTGCAATGTCTCTGTTTGTAGTAATGTGTCTTTGTTGTAAGCCTTTTTTTTCTCGTACGAGTTTTTCCTGACCTTCGTTTCCCCTTTTTTTTTTAACATCAACCTGCCAAGGGACTACGGCTGGAAATGAGCCTGTGGCTATAAACCGGCATATTTACATGTAAATGTTTATTAATACGCACTGTCCCTTTTTAAATAAATAGAAATAATAATGGTCCAGTCCTTCTTCTTCTCCTCGGCCCAGTTGGGGCGCTTCCTACGTTGGCTCAGGCTCTGAAGTGGCTTGACCCGAGGAACCCGACAGTTGTTTGAATGCGGTGGTTTTGTGAAGCTGTGATTCTCGCCTCATTCCACTCTGTCTCTCATGAATCTTCTCTGTTTGATGACCCGCTGAAGCCCACGGTCATCTCTTTTACTGGCGCAAGAGACAACTGAACCAAACTGAAGCGATTGAATGGCACCTGGGGAAACCTGTGCAGGTGCTTTGAGTTTAGTAGATGATTAGTGTGTGACACTCAGTTTAGAGCATTCACGCCCTGCAAAATTTGGGCTCATTTCTCCACAGTATTCAAATTTTTTGAATTCCTGTTTTTGTGGGTTTTATGAGCTGGAAGCCCAAATTATGTAAAAATGAACAAATAAATACTTGAAATCGTTTAAACTCTGAGCCTTGAATCTATAATCTATGAAAGTTTAACTTTTTGATTGGAATTATGGAAATAAACTTTTCCATGATATTCAAATTTTTTGGAACGGGTCTGTATGTCCACATTTCTTGATGTATTGCCTAACCGGCAGCCCTTTCTCACAGCAGCCATCTTGACATGTGTCACCAATGATAATGAAGGTTCCGTTCGGCTCCGGGTCAAATCTGTTGTGCGTCTTGGCTCACTGGGAAGAACCTTAATTAGCATCAATGGAAACAGCTACGATGACGAAGGAATAATGTGAAGTGAACAACATTGTCGGCCATGCTTCACCTCTGATGCCAGCCAGCCTTCAGCCTTCCCTTTTAGGGTGATCTGTTGGAATGCAATATGTAATATGCATAACTATATTTCCAGTAATATAAAATCACCTTTAAAAAAAATGTTTTCATTCACTTCAAATTAGCCCTTTACATCTACGTATGGAGCTCTTTTATTACTCGTAGCCTCTCCTACTGGGCCTAAGAAAATGAATGAAACATTTAGTGTTCATCTGACCCCAATACATGTTAAACAAAATAATATACGGCCTGTTTTTTTAACCTTAATGCCGGAAGCAGACAGGGTAACTCTGTGGCAGGCGAATCTCCAAAACACACCAGCTAAGTTCTTATAGGAGACATGTCGGCTGTCTGCCCTATCCTGAGTTGAAGCTCCAGTCTTCGTGGAGAAGGTTGTGCTTAGCTTAGGAAGCTTAGCTTTTTTTTTTGCTCATGTCCTGCATAGCAGGTGATGAATATGTCTACCGCCCGGGGTTACCTTCCTGATTGACGGATGCTGGGTCGACCTGGGTATGTGGCCTGTCCGCATCTGACAGGGTTCGAACGGCCGGTCAAATGGAGCCTATGGCTGTGTCGCAACTCGACACTGGGAGGCGGAAGATGAACTACCAGAGGAGGAAGTAGAAGGCTGCGATGCCTCAGTTGTGACCTCTGCGGACACAGTCCATGTCCCTGAAAAGATAAGGACAATATACAGTATATTACTGTCGACTTTTATAGGCTGGAAGACATTACATGTGCCTTATGCGTCTTCCTTGCTGATTTCGTAACCAAATACAGAAATTCTACAAATGTGTCTAAATATGATTTCATTCATTTCACATAGCGAGAAAGCAAATGTTGGCCTACACATAGGAAAGTAAGGAAACGTGTGTTTGGTCCATTATTTCTTTGTTGTAACAATGTTTCTTGGAAACAATTTGTATGCCACTGGAAAGCCGGACTGCTTCCCTTTTTGAATGCTGCCACATTTGTAAGGATCATGCATTTGTGGGATGAGCGACGAAGCGGAGTATGAGGGTTGCGCCCATGAAAGATTTGCCAAAACATTGGCAATGTATCTATTTATTCATTTCACAAGCAGAAGCCTCGGTGGCAGGTGGAAGAAGCACGCGCAGTTACAACGGGCGATGGTACTAGGGCTCGCCTCAAAGCATGCCGCAACTGAAGCCCTATCACATGGGCCCGGAAAACACACAGGAGTAGGAAGAACATGGCGGAGGACCAGGCGGCGAAGGCAGAACTCATTATGTAGGCCAGCTGCTGGAGCAAGGAGCAAGAAGGTGGCAGCAGGACTGTATGAAGGTGAATTGGTGGAGGGGAACCTTAAGGCCACTGAAGTTGAGCCAATGGAGACTGGTTCAGCATCCGAATCGATGGCTACCGTGGCGCAGGGACTGGGGACTGAGGGCTGCCGGACCACTGACAGGACAACGGGGACTTCTCTTGGCTGGGCCGCCAATTTGGCACAGAACCTGATTCTGCTGGGCCCGTGAGACAGGTCAGGTCATTCAAGAAATGGACCCAAATGTAGACGTTAAAGTAAGTAAACAAAAAGTAACTTCATTAAGTTACAAAAGTGACAAAACAAATCCAGACAAAAGCTAATTCTAACAAGCCAAAAAAACAGAAGTCCACGCAAACAAAGATCCAGAACAGGGACACAAAGAGCACTGACAACAGGACGGAGGACCAGGAAACGATGGACCCCAGATGACCCAACCCAAGATGACAAGACAGGATGAGAACTAGTCAGACTGGAACAGACAATCAAAAGATTCACTAAATAAAACAGGAAACACTGATTCATTCAAAAATCGTGACTTTAATGATTAGAATGTTTTTAGAATGCCCCCCGCACCCCTCCCATCTACAATGACCAGCACTGACAAACCTATACCCATACTTCTGAAGATCCAACCTGTTACGGAAAGACCTTTGTATGTCCTTAACACTGCAGCCCGACGACCAGCCTACTCATCCTGCTGGACCTGACAGAGCTGGAAGAGCGTGGAGCGGCAGGGCTGCAGCCAGGGCTTCCACATAGACTTCTCTGGAGTTAGCTGGCTCTCCGCTGGGCTTCACCGTCCTCCGGTGAGCCTCGACGGCCTCCTGCATCGCGGCCAGGATGGAGTGAAAGGCCGGCTCGGTGTCAGGAGTCAGCGGCGCCGCCTCCGATGGGTCCCTGGAGAGATCGTAGAGCAGCGGGGGGCTGTGGTAGGTCACGTACCCCGGCGTGCAGAAGCAGACCTGCGTGCTGGCGCAGACGGTCTCGTTCTCCGGGTTGAAGTTCGGTGTGAAGTAAAAGGCTTTCCACACGGAGCTACCTGAAGAAGAAGAAATCAAATGAAACGTCTTTGAAACGCCGACCTCCGCTTGTAGCCATCTTTGGACAACAGAACTCATGCACACTCATAAATACACTGCCCGTCCAAACATTTCCTTGGACTGCCTTTAGCTTTGAGAGTGGCACGCATTTGCCGCGGCTTCTGTTTTGATCAGCTTCTGCCAAGATCTTATATTAATGACTGGGAGAGTCGCAACGCTGAGAAAAGTCCCAAAGATTCTCAATGGGGCTGAGGTCAGGTCTGGACTCCGTGGTGGCCAATCCATATGTTACAAGGGAGTCTCAGACGAATCCCGGCATTGTCATCTCGGAATATGCCCGTGCCATCAGTGAATAAAGACCCGGTCATTCACGATATCCAAGGTAGTCAGCTGACCTCATTCTTTGGGGACATAGCGTTGCAGAACCTAGACCTGACCAACTGCAGCAAACCCAGGTCCTAAAACTGGCCCCCACGGACTTGTACGGTGGACACTAGGGATGACAGGTGCATTGCGTCATCTACCTCTATTCTCACGCTGATGTGCCCAAGATGACGTTTCACCACTATCCGTCCAGGTGCGTCGTACGGTTCTTAATGAGATTTGAGTATTTTCAGTGAACTTTCTTGGCGCAGGCCGACAATTTGACCCTTCTGAAACTGATGAACGTCCTTTCCATGTCTTCTGACATGGTTATTTAAGAAAAGAGATAACTTGTTGCTAGCTCAAATATATTACCGCAGTAGTTATCCAATGGAAGGCTTTTATCGATTAGCTTAGTTAAATCCAGGTAGGGACTCTCTTGGACGGGCAGTGTATGCGGCTCCAGCTGTCAGCTTACTACAGCCGTGATCAATCCAGGGTAGTGTAAGAAGGTGAAAACCGGCTTGGTGTTTGGTCGGAACACACCAGGAGAGTTGTTTGGACTTACTGTTTCGGGGGTGCCACCTGACCGCGTTCAAGTAGGCGTTGCAGTAATGGAACAGGAACTCGTGCTTTGACCTTTCAACTCTCCCCTGGAGCAGATCCATGAGGTCATGACCGTCGATCTCCCTGCGGACCAGGGAACACGGGTCGACAGTGAATCATCCGACACAACCACGTTACTGTGAATCGCAACGGCTGATGAAAGCGCTGATCAAAGCCTCCGAATTACCTTCACACACACACACACACACACCCCCACCCTCTTCATTAGCAAACATGTTTTCCTCAGGAATCTCACTCTGTGTGAGCCCAGAGAATCCCACAGGCTCCCTCTGCCTCTCTTTTTTTTCTTTAAAAATGTGACCTAGATTTCAGGCTCCACTCAGTTTTGACTGACGTGCGGAAGCAGTGCTGTGTCACCGATGTGCAGCCCCACCTGTCCTCCGGGACTGAAGCCCCGCTCAGCTGCACCACCGTAGGGAACAGGTCCATGTTGCTGGTGGGCCCGTCGACCTGTCGGCCGCTAGGGATGCTCCCCGGCCAGCGCAGAATCCCCGGGACCCGGATCCCTCCTTCCCAGTTTGTAGACTTCCCTGCTGCTCGGAGGAAAGAACAGAACACAGAAACACCTCAGCACGTCTTGCCCTCCAAACAGAGCCGGGCCGGTGACCTGGAGGAACTGCTCGCTCTTCTGCAGACATGGAAGAGCGTAGCAGACCGTGGCTGCCTCGTGAAAACCCCCGCCGCTAAAGCGGTTCGCCGCTGGACTGACACATCGAGAAAATAAACATTTTTATTTCATTCCAGAAAGTTTAGGAACATTTTAATTTCCTAATAAATCCCTGGAAAGTTTCCTGGAGGGAGCTGTGCCAATTACAGATAAAACGGAGACAAAGACGGTGATCTGGGTTCAGTTATTCGTGCTCAACAGCACTTGCTGTACTTGCACTTGTCCTTGAAAGAAAGGCTCAATTAAACATTCATCCATTTTCGGGTTATTATTGGAAACTTTATTCTCTACAAATGTTGTTTGCCTGCAAATAATTGTCCTATTTTTCCATATTTTATGTCCCGCTGAAGGCTTTATATTTGAATTGATTAATTGGAAGTGTACCAATTACACTTTTTTTTTTCCACATACAGATACTAACACACCATTCAGAGTCTTTACTTCAGCTAACCTGCACTGCGGGACTGATGCTACTGCGTGCACGAAACTGGATCAGGCCCCCGGGTCAGTCCACGCAGACAGAACCCAGCCGCAGGTTCTGACCTTCAGTGCTAACCACTGTGACATGAGACTGTGAGATTCCCTGACATCATAACTGAAGTTATTAGATTTTGTCCTGAGGGGGACATGAACATGTCTGCACAAAATTTCAATCCAGCCCCCCGCAGACCTTAAAACCATCTTTGGGATTACTTTATTTTCGATATATGAAAGAATAGGCAGACTCTAAATGAACTTTACGGATGGGCAGTGACAGATTGTGATTTTTAGTATCGTTTGAGAATCAATAAAACAGCTCAGTTAAAGAAATGACAGCTATATGTGTGAGGATTTAGTGACATCTAGTAGTGTAGTTGCTGACTGCAGCCCTCTCCCTTCACCCTATCTTTACCCTAGAAAGAAGGACAACCACCAAATGAAGCCAACAAAGGAAGCGCCAAAAACTGCAGTTTTCTCAAACGTCCACTTGAGCCTGGCTTCAGAAGTGAGTCAGTCTCCATAGGTCCCCATGTTAGACAGCAGAAATAAACATGTTTACAGCCTGGTACGAAAAACTGTTTTGGTCTCTATAGCTAATTTCCCCGTTCATGACAACTGTACCGAGGGTGAATTTATATACAACTCACCTGTTCATATGATATTAAGGCTTAAAGTTATGCTGGATTAAGAGCGCGGACGCTTTGATTGACAGGTGGGCGTCGTCACAGATGGCTTGTTTGAGCTAACAGGCTTCATTCAGGATGCAGTCAGATACTGAGGATTTCTGCTACGCGTCTGTCTTAGTTGTACGTGCATTTCGTTAAATATGGTGAACATGCATTGCTTCAGTGTGTCCGTACCTTTATATATTCCATTCCAGCCCCTGTGGACCTCCCCTGCAGCGCTGATTTCCTCCAGGTGAGCCCCCTGGTCTGAAGTCAGATACACCAGAGTGTTTTCGCTCAGTCTGAGTCTGTCCAGAGTCTGCATGATCTGACCTGAGAACAGACAGGGGACACGTGGATGTGTTTGGACACGTGTCCTTTCATTGGCTCTAACTGTGAAGTGACCTTCTTGTACAGCTCGGCCAACATATAAACATCTCATGTCATATTGTTGTCATATTTTCCATAATGCTGGGACTATGTAAACCCAATAATCACTGATAATTCCTCTGATAGATATGTGACACTGAATCAACGCGGCTGGGATTGGACCATAAGCTGAGTGCTGATCACAGCGTGCTGATATTCAGTATAACAGCACTGCGTCCAGTGTGATATTCATTTTATACAACAGTTCTACTCGCGCCATTTATAAACGACAACGCTTTGTGTAGTTATTGATTTATTTTGCTTGGCCAACTGGGACTGCACTGTTGCTGAACACTGGCTCTTTAGCTACTTTGTGCAGGTCTCGCACATTAGCACAGGCCAGCCGCTTCGTATCACGTACGAGGCAGTGAAGTAAGTGAAGTAAGAAAATGTCAGTCTTCTTCTCGTCTTGAAATGAAATCAACCGCGTAGGTGTGCTCTCTTCGGCGCCAAACAGGAAGCAGGAAACTGGATAGATACCCTGGACACATGTGACCGTGAGCTAACTCGTGTGTCTGATCCTATCAGATCTTCACGTTTGAAACGGTTCACCTCGTTGCTATGGTAATCCAACACTAAAATGACACTGGCAGTGAGTTCTTGAGTTGCTGAGGTGACAAAATGTTTCTCTTCGTGGATTATAATGATTCCAAAATGCAAGAAGACTCTCATATGACGTCTTTGGCTTTATAGGTGTCAAATGTATTTTAATGCAATGGTCATTAGAACACCTGTAAAGGTGAGATACACAGTAGTTACGTGTAGTTAGAGCTCATGGAACGACTGTTTCCCATAATTATATGAATGAATCATTTTGTATCAAACATATTTGACAAAAAGTTCTAAACACTATTTCCAGTGTCGGCAGTTACAGTGAACTTTAAACTGCTTTCTCTCACTGCTGTAATTGCTGTGAGCACAAGTTAATGACAGAAGGCGACTCAGACGAGCATATTAATATTTTGATCATCTCAGAGCTTCTCCCACGTGGACTCTGGCAGCCAGACAGTGAGAGGACATTACTCATTAGGATTCCACAGTAATAAAACGGTTTTAGCGAGTTCAGTCCTGCAAAGTCTGCGGAACAAAAAGCGTCCTCGGCGAGAGCGACGCCGGCGCTCAGCCCCTCCACCCTCCGGGACCTTACATTCAAGAGAAGGCCGTAACGGGGAGCAGCTCATACAGAGCTCGAGGTAACACGGCTACGAACGGGAAGGGTTCCTCCTCTAAAGCTCCAGCCTCTGACACTGAAGCAACGGCTCATCAAACCTGATTTACTGTTGATAGATTGGGCCGTAGCCCTTGTCGGTTATGGTGATGTGCCTTCATCATCTTCATACCTGAGGTCCGGTAATGGCGTCACAACAAGCCTACGAGCAGACTGTTTAAATGAATCTACAATTAAATCCCAAGCTTTTTTTTAAAAAGTAAAAGTTTTTATAAATATCTATGACTGACCGCTGACCACCATTTTCTGGCCGTCCATCAACGCCGTCCACTCTGCCGTCGGTATGACTGATGTGACGCACGGCGCTCTCCCCCCTCCCCGTCAGACACAACACTTGACAGCCGTCACCCCCGCGGGTCCTCCGATGACACGGACGTCGCTGCGCGTGTCGACAAGAAACCGGGCTTGGTCGGACGACGCGTCGGGCGTCCCGTACGAAAAAAAAGCCAAAGTCGTCTCCACAAAACTTTCTGTGACACCGTGGTGGAATAAACTGGTCGAGAGGGCCAGCTCTGTCCTGGACTGTCCTCTAGACTCCAAAGAGGAAGCGGGGATGACGTGTCAGACTCTTTAACAATACATATATTGTATATATGCGGCTTTAGGTGCACCGAAAGCGAGATTTTCATGCATGTGGCGTTGGCTGCTGTCAGTGCGGACTTGACCTTTTTCTTCCCCGCGGCAGTGAGTGAAACACCATCGCATATTAGACTTTTAACTATTGTTGCAGCTTGCTCTGCACAATGGCTCCACGTTGAAGAGTCTTTTTTAACGATAATAAAAAAAAAAAAGAAGAGCCGAGAAGAAAAGGAAGCGACAGTTCTGCATTCAGCAAGCAAAACACAAAGCGATTATTGCCCGCCCCCCCCCCCTTTGTGCTGACACAATCCTCCTCAAGCTAAAATAATTGGGGTAATTACGCATTCATTAGGAAAACAGCCTCCCATACTCAGCCCATTGTGAGTTCCTGTCGTGTGGAGGCCGTCCTTGAGACTGAAAAGCAATTAGAGAGTGAGAGTGAAAGTGGCCCGTTTCAAACCCTTTCAACGAAAAGCTTCGAATAACGAAGGCGCAGCTGGTGCTACTTCGCCGGTTTACAGAAGAGGCGCGCTCCAGGGCACCAGGTTTTCTCGCGCACTGGACAGCGTTGAGGCTTTTTTTGGGGGGGGGGGGGGGGGGATTTCACTTCAAGAACTTCATTCAGATGGGAAAGAAAACACCCACGCGCACATTCGGGTGTTTGTTTTACGACATATTGTCCATGTGAGTCTTTTGAAAGAGAATCGACAAAAGACTCACACACGCGGGCTTGTGTTGACTTGAAATAATTCATCATCTTCAGGTTCTGTCATGAACAGCTGTGAAGATGTTCAGAGGCCGCGGTCAGGATCAGCTGCCACCAACAGAACTCCGCCTGGAGGCATGATAGCCTCCTCATAGGTGAATCCAGGGCACATGAAATTTTCTGTGGTCAAACTCAGTTTCTGTAAATTGACCCAACCACTTCAGAAACTCTCTTTCTAGTGACTTAGTTCCCTTAGACGGAATCACCCTGGCCTCCAGCTCCACCGTCAAGAATCTTGGAGTTGTCTTTGACCAGTGTTTGTCCTTTTAATGTCCACATAAAGCAAATTTTGAGGACCAAATTCGTCCACTTACGCAACATCGCCAAAATTAGACGCATCGTGTCTCAAGCGGATGCAGAAAAACTAGTCCACGCATTTGTCACTTCTAGGCTGGACTATTGTAGCCTTGCAGCTATTTCAGCTAATTCCTTACATGTTGACATACAAAGCTCTTAGACTCAAGACTTTCCTTCTGACAGAGCGTAGTATAGTTAGGGCCGGCTCAGGTCATCCCTTAGTTATGCTGCAATAGGACTAGACTGCTGGAGGAATTCCCATGATGCACTGAGAGCTTCTCTTCTTCTCTCTCTCTCCATCCGTAAACACTCACGTCACATGTTACTAACTTCCAAGCGCTTTCTAATCTTGCAGGTTCTCGTGGATCATGACAACAGAGAGATGGAGGACTGGCCGAGTCTGCCCCTCGTGGAAGTACATGAAAAAGCGAAGCGCCACTAATCTCCCCCAAAATCTCCTTGAATCTTAAAGAAGCCAGATTAAATCTTCAGACACAAAGTCACGAAGACGGTCTGGGTATGTCACTTCTTCTAATGTGCCTCCGCAGCAGCGCTGACCATAATTACTCTGTTTCCAGCTCGGATGGAACAATGTTTCTGTGCAGGTCACGTCATCGCCGCGCCATCGTGCTCGTGCACGAGCACATGCTCGAGCTTTAGGAGCGGAGCCACAGATGCTGTCCTACACACTTTGCGCCTCTAACACAAACAAGAAGCGGCTTCCTGTGAGCGTGTACATAAAATGTAAAGGTTCCCCTAAAAAAGAGCGCGGGTTATAAATAACCCGCGAACGCCGCCATCTGCCGCGGTTAACGCCGAGACCACGTCCTCCCCGCAGATTCGCTTCCTCCCAATTACAAGTGATGCACCGTCTCGTCTCCCTCTTGTGGTACCTCGCCTCACGGAGACTCTGAGCTTTATGTGCTGAGGTCAGCCGGACACAGCCAGCCGACGCGATACAGTGAAGCTTTTTATTGGAACAACTTCCCGTGAGACGTGGATCATCCGGACGTCGTTTCTGCAAAGGCGAGCCGCTGTTCGGTGTCGGCTGCTCCCGTACTGTGACGGAGGCAGAGGCATCAAAAACTGGACAACTAACTGACTTACGTACTTTGTGTGTCCGTATGGACGCAAACACCAACAACCTGCATGTAGGGTCATGTGTAACGTGTGTGCACTTTCTAAACTGAAAAAAAAAACAAGCTCCACTGTTTCCAAAAACTATTAAAAACACATGAATGAGTCACACCGTTTACCGGGTGAACACACACAGACACACACACACACCATAGTTTATATTGACTCAATGCCACACACGCCATGCTGCTGCCCCAGATACTCAATATAGCACCACGTGTGGATTAATCCACTGTTAAAAATAGTCCCCGCTGTTCCTCTCATTTGGGCACCATTTGATTAAAAACGACTGGCGTCATATTTAATGGACAAACGGGAGAGAGATGTCAAATGTCAGACTAATAGCTCAAAAGTTATAGTTAAGTTCAACATAAAAGTTTGTAGTCTGTACTCGAGGTCTACATTGGGATTGGGTCTGGGTCCCGCGGGAACCAACGCAAATGTTGCGGGAACGGGCAGGAGGCGGAAACACAACACAGCGTGGTTGTGCGGGATCGAAACGCGGGCTAGCCTGGCTATTAAACAAAGTTATATTTTAATGTTGCATCGTCATGTTCTCATTAAAATGATAATTTAGTAGGTCATTCAAGCAGCTTTAATTACATTGGAGAAGAATAGAATATAAAGCTGTCGTTATTTCATTTTTTTAAAAATGAATGAAAACGGAAAAAGACGTGCATGCGGGGGTGGTACGACGACGAACGGAACAAACAACCTCTCTTTGTTAATATAATATAATAATGGCATGTTTCTCTCTCTCTCTCTTTCACGGGAGAAGACACAAAATCACTGTGTCTCTATTACGGTGCGAGTCTCGCGGGTTGCGGGGCAGGAGTGGACACACACATTGCGGGATTGGACGGACACGTTGCGCACATGTTGCAGTAGTGGTCGGAAATTCGGCGGGAGCGGGCAGGAGCGGGATGAGAAAAAAAAGTCCCGCGCGATTTTCTACTCTGTACCATAATGTCTTTTCCATGTAAGATTCCAGCCACCGGTATGGAGAAGCAGAACCACGTGATAATGAGACTATCTGGAGGTCCGTTGACTAATGGGAAAAGAATGCGTCTTAGACAGAATAACACCAGACGTACCTACACTCCAGTCCACTTCATGCACGGCGTCTCCGTAGATGCCGTGACGGCTCGTTCCTCTGAACGCTGCTGAGGCGAACATGGCTGTGTGCACTTGTAGGAAGGAGAAGAACAGCAGGAAAGGCCTCGCAGAGTTCCTGCACAAACAGGAAACACTGCTTAATTACCGGCGTAAAATAAATACGGTGGAATAAACAGTGTGACATTTCACTGCAGCGTTCGCGGCTGAAGGAACAGATTTTCGTCTCGTCTCTAGAGGTGTTTCTTTCAGTGCCGTGTGTGTCATAACAAGCACCACGAAACAAGACTGACAGTCTTCTGATTCACGTGGATCAGGCAGGCTGACATGTACCTCTCTATGAAGTCCACTGCCTCATGAGTCATCCTCTGTGTCAGGTTGTCAGATGCGAACGGCTGCTCCACGATTCGGTGGTCCCTCATGAGAACACAGTCGAAGTACGGGATAGCCATGATGAACCCTACGATCAGCCCCGTGACCACGACCAGCAGGCACAGCAGGCCCACAATCAGCCGTCTGCGGATCGTGATGAAGCCGCTGCAGTGGAGGAGGGAAGCGGTGACCAGGACAATCCCCAGTGTCCCATATGGTAGGTGTTTATGGATCTGGAAGACAGTGCCGTGTCCAGGCTGGCAGTCCCTTATGTTGGTCATGGGCGTACCGAAGAAATAGTTAAAGCCGTGGACGCTGGGGTGGTGACAGTGATCGTCACTGGTCTCACAGTTCAGCCCAAGGTGCCATTTTCCTGGGAACGACAGGAAATGACAGAGGAGAGACAGAACAGCGCGTCAACATCGGATGTCACGAGAACGAGTCAGCTTCTTAAGTCCTGCTGGGCGAGCTAAAACAAGGGGTGGAAAGTTTCCAGTAAATGTGTGGAAACTTTATGGCAAACTTTCCATTGGGTTAAGCTGGGGAATTTTATAGAAATTATTGGGAATTAACTGGAAATTTTGGGCTAATTTAAAGAAACTATCACATTCAAACATAAATCTAAACATTTTGTTTTGTTATAAGCAGACACGCAAAATTAAAAATTAAAAAAACATTTCAACAGATTTATCTGTAAGTAGAACTTTATCAAGTTTGAATTATTATATTGAACAATATTATGTAGTCAACAAGCTCAAATGTGTGTCTTCAATAGTCTCTGCGTGTTCTGGGCTCTAAAGTGTGGTCCAGGTACAGAAATCACCTGTGCAGGTAGGGGGCGTGGCCTCAATAGCCCTGCAGTAAGCAGTGTGCTATGTGCATGTGATGGAGGAATAGCAGATATTCACATGGATCTGCATAAAACTAAAACAACCAAAATAATCAGAATATATTTTCTCCAACTATATTTAAGTTCCCTGCTAAGGGCCAACCTTCAGTTTAGTAAATTCCCAGCATATTCCCATTTATTCCCGTTAATTCCCATGGAAAGTTTCCAACTTGGAAAATTCCCGTCATTTTGCATCCCTAGTCTACACCGCCTACATATTCAGATGAATGAGAGCTATTACTCTGCTGCACAGCCATCGCTCCTCTTAGTGACTGTGGCACTGATGTCATTCCTGACTGATAATTTATATTTATTCTAAATATATATTGATATCACAGTTTAATATACATAAACGTTACATAAAGGGTGACAGAAATCTTCAACCCAAGGCTCAGGGATTTTTACAACCTCCATGTGACTTGAAAAGGACTCTAATTTCCTGGAAACACACATCCACTGTATGAGCGCCGTTGAAAACCTTTAGCACAGGACAAATAAAAAAATGTGTACAGTGTGAAGCGAGCACTCTAGAAGAGTCACACCGAACAATGTGTGAAATTAAAGATAATTGCAGCGCACCGATGAGAGCCGTCTCGTAGCCTTGTTGTTTGGCAATCTTGGCCGAATGTGACCTCGCGGCTGGGGAGACCTCCGGATGCCGCGTTAAATAAAAATACACCATTTCTGTTGGTACCAGCTATACCTGTTGGAGAGAGAAACACCTGTTGAAGCACATAGCACTGTTCTTTTTATAGTTAAGTTTGCGTGCACTGCGTGTCTGTGGACTGACCTCATCTAAATGCACTTTGTTAAATAATTCAGTCACTAAATAAATGAGCTTTCCACAGGAAGTGGAGTGACAATCCGTTTCCTGTGACAGCAGTTGGACAGCTCTGTGGTCGGTGGATGCGCCTGCGGGCCGACATTACGCACCGTGTCAGTCGGTAAAGATCTGTTTCGTGTCTTTGGACTGGCCTGATCGTATCGGGTATCGTCCGGTGAGAAATGCCGCCCTGCTGGGAGTGCACAGGCTCGCTGCGGCGATGTGGTGGGTCAGCTTCACCCCTTCCTGGGCCAGCTGGTCAATATTGGGGGTCCTGCGAATCACAATTCATCAGCACAGGGAAAACTGGAAATACACATCTTGTTTGAGATCATAAAAGTATTGAGGTTTTATTTAACCAGGGACGAGTTTGCACCTCTTCTGCCTTCACCCCAGTGAATGGAACTTGGTGTAAGGTGCAGTAAAAGATCCCAGAGAGCCAGATAATGACAGATAACGAGAGGGATGGTTTTTTTTTTGTAGCGCGGATGGACTGACCTCTCACCCAGTTCACGGCAGCACTTTAAACTATTGATCATGTCAGTGTGGAAATGACTCACGCATGAAAAGAAACATCCATTCCGCTCGGGGGCCACTGTGAGTCAGCGCAGCAAGCTGCAAACACGACACTGACAAAAGATCACACGGGGCGAAGGCGCTAACCTCTTAGCGTGCCACACGTCGACAGCACCCAGAGCCGTTTCTTGCTATGTGTGGACAATGCCGATGCTAATCTATCGATATCAAATTTATTAATGCATTTATTTATGTACTGAAGCCCAACCCCCCGTGAAGCTTTGGTGACCCCTGCTGGAGGTGAGGACCTGAGACCCCGTGACAGTGAAGTAAACTGCTGCCAACTGTAGCTGCTGTCAGCTAACGTTAGCTCAGTTTGTTAGCCGGGCTGCCCGAACTTTGAGGTGTTTCAGACCACCGGGGACAGGAGGTCATACAAAAATGTTTCTTGAAGGGAAACGAACACTAAATTACGTATTTATTATTACATTATTCTCATTTCTTATTACATTTAATATCAGCAAAGAAGGTGTTTTGTGCCAATTCTTCTTCTTTTGAACGATAAATAAAAAGACTTGCGGCGCTAGCACTGACACTGTACCGCGTTACTTTCTCCGACCAGCTCGCACTCCACGTGAATCATCGTCGCACTCCAGCCCCACAAAGACGACAGCAAGTCGTTTTACCTCAGCGTCGTGTTGCCGTAGCAGCCCAGGTCTCCGATTCCTAAGTCGTCCACCATCAGCAGGACGAAATTAGGCCTGCTGTTGTCCCGAAGAGACGCACAGCTCACCTCCAGAAGAAGCAGCAGCAGCAGCAGCGAGGATGGCAGCCATGTGAGCTTCATGGCGTCACAGCACAAACACTGGAGGACAAATCACACCACATGTTCCTTTAGCACATCCACACATCGCACCACTCACTGCTGGTGCTTTCTAAACTGACACCGACAATTTGGGGTTCGCCATCTTGCCCAAGGACACGTCGACATGCAGACTGGCGGAGCCGGGGGATCGAACCCCCGATCATCTGATTAGTGGACGACCTGCTCCACAGCACCCACTCTCCACTTTACTGAATTATACTTATTATTCTGAACTTTGTCACCTGAATGTTTGCGTAACATTTCACATTTCTTAGAGTCACTCACTAAATGCAGCTTTTATGCTGACTCATCAGTAATCCATCGGTACAAACACATGGGCTCTGAGAGGTGCCAGGCTGAAACATCCTGAGCTCCTCACAGTGTTGTGCAGTATACAGTGCTGCAGCTCACACACACACAGAGTGAGACTGGAGTTATATGACAGCTTAATCATTACACAGGCAGACAGACAGGCAGAGCAGACAGACAGGCAGTAACAGTGAGTCGTGCATCATGTTGAATGAGGTCACAGACTTGTACAAACAGTGTTTCTCACCTGCACAGAGAGCGTTCACAACAGAGATGGCGCGCTGAGGAGTCACTTCCTGTATTTGCGTCACGTGGGGTTTAGACACTGTTGCTTCCCATGAGAGATTCAGAACCGGGACCGGGACCGGGGCGAGGAGGACCTGTCACTGGTCTGGAGAAGTGAACATGAGCGCGCACACACACACACACACACACATACACATACACACGCGCGCACATATTTTGTCAGCTCAGAGTCAATAAACAGTGACTCAGCACATTTTCATTACAGACAATGAAGAACAGTGACTCACAGCTGTCTCACCTGCAACAGGATAAAACTTAAAGACGAGTCGGAGCCGTCTCTGAGACTGTCTGCTCTCAGGTAAACACGCCCACTCGGCGGACAGGAAGTTGAACTATCGTCTAATAATAATAATAATAACAGTAATATAAATAGTTACGTGTTCTCTTCTGTTCTAAAATGTTTCCTTCATTTCTTCTCGTGATAGAAATAATTCGAAAAAAAAGTCACAAATACCGCGAGTCACTTTCGCCGAAACACCGGAACACCACTTCCGGTCGTGAATTTCAAAATAAGACGTTATGGACGCGTTAGATGGATAAAAGATAAATAATATAAATAATCAGTGCGTTTGATTGAATAACAGGAACCACGATGCAGTAAAACAAAATGTCTGTTCTGAACATGTGGGGATATTTTAGTGGAGTGCTTTGATCAAATCTAATTTTTTAAAAAAACATGACGAATCATAAAAAAAAAAGGATGCGTCAAACCTGAACAGTCATGTAAAAAAAAAATATATTTTATTTATCTTGGCCTCCCCGGTCATCATTACATCATTACAAGCTGTGTGTCAATCCTTGAATAAAACCTTCAGGCAGATGTGGACTCGAGCCGACTCAAGTCAGAGTTTTGATGACTTAGCAGAAAATATTAGATAATAACAGACTTGAGGCATGACGACTGAATAACTTCAGTTTAGTTTAAATGTGAAATATGGAGCATTAGCAATGCTGACATCACATGCGTCTCTGTATCAGCAGCCGGTATGCGACGGCACACAGCGAGTGTCGCCCAGTCATGACAGTGACTGTGTAACAGGGCCAATTATACAGCAGTAATATGTGTCACACAGAGTCACATATATAACAGTTAGATTTAAAATCTGTTCCCATAGTTATAACCTGACATGTCCGGTCTCCTGAGCCAATATGCGGAACGTTTGAGACTCTGTACGCCGACGTTCACTTTTGTGGGTCCCCCTATAAATGTGTCTCGCGCTTTCACCTCTCCCCTTTTTGCTGTTGTACTTGGTGCAACTTCCGCGTCTTAGCCTCCGCTAAGACGACAATTTCACGTTTATTTGCTAGCTTAAACTTATTGTGTGGTGCGTCAACATATTTCTGCGTCAGTTCATTTGTGTAGGAGCTCGAGTTCATGGCATGAATGGCCGGAGGATTTTGTCGTTATTTACACCTTTTTTTGTCAGAGTAAACGGAGATCGCCTCCAAAGATATCCCGGTCTGGGCCTTTTTCATCAAAACACACCGCAGACAAAGCTAGAAACTAACCGGCTACGACTGCACTCAAGCTTCTCTAAACGCTGCCCAGCGGTCTCTGGATCAGATCAGATCATCACGTCTGGTTGAGTCTAAATGAAATGAAATAAATGATTCGGCATCAGTGATTCAATTTATTGATATAAAACAGGACGCTGCGGATAAGATTATCTGACTTTCCTTCAATGAGGACCTGATGTGGTCTGACTTGAGTCACATGTCTGACATGAGGTCTTAAAAGATCCGCAGTGAAGGACACTTATGCCCTTTTGAGTTTATGAATCTGTATAGATTGCTGTTTTTGCTGAGCCTGGAGAAATAAGGAGCCCCGCTCCTTTGTTTGCTGGAAGTTCGGCTGTTCAGGTCGCTGTTACTTCAGCCGTGTGTTTAGGAGGGATGGCCAAAGTTCACCGATCTTCCACTGTGCAACAGGTCAGAGAAACAAGAGACAAGAACAATCACACTCTGACACAGTGATGCTCTTTTAAAGGGTTAACGCCGCGATCTTGTTATTTTCAGCACGTTACCGGCCTGACCCTCCAGGGTTCGAGCTCTGGAAGCAACAAGCTCAGAACAAAGCTACACGAAGCAGTTCGGTACGTCCACGATTTAATGAAACGCACAGTTTGTATGAAGCTTGAGATCAGAAAGACGCAAAGATCGTGAGGGGAGTGTAAAATCAGATACGCTCCGGGCTTGTTTTTTCCTGCGTGTTCGCTTCTTTGACTATCTGTTAATAAGGCCGGCGCGGTGGTGCAGCGGGTTAGAGCTGTCACTCTAACCACCGCCAGCCAGCTGGGTTCTTCCTGTGCAAAGTCAGCCTCAGATTAGATTCCTGTAACTCTTTAGATTCCTGCCTGACGCAGCACAACTAACGCTTCCTCACCTTTACGTTGATTGCCCGCGCGCTCCTGACTCCGTTCCCGCACGAGCCTATAAGTGCAACCCGCAGCCTGAGCTCCTCAGGTCGACGTTAAAAATCAGATGAAACAGATGCAGTTTGTGGTAAATGCAAAAATTTACATGATCCATGTTCCTCTGTCGTCAAATGCGCAAGGTTTTCCTCTGCCCTTCATGTCGCACAGCCATCGGGAGCTTGTAAACTCCCGGGAGCTTTTCAAACTCATTTTCGGATTCATAATTCATGGTCAAACGGCCTCGACATGCTTTCAATCCGCACGAATGGCACGTGTCCTTGCTTTTCAAATCTCCGTTTTCATGATCCACCTGATGCGTTCTGATGAATTGAATGCAGAGGAACACTGGCATCTGCAGAATCTACGTCTGAGCGGAGAATCTCAGGCTTCGTGGGGAAGTGAAGGAAACAAGATTTGAGTTCAGGTGGGATCGTGCTTGTTCTGTTTGGTCAATAAGCGGCCTGCGACGGGGCTGGCCGCTCGGCGGCTTGCATAACAGGACGGCGCCGCTATCCGTCCGCCACGAATCCAACCATTAGGCGTCGTCATGAGCAGTCGAGTCACATCCCCTGCAGCTCCCACTGGGCCTGGCTCTCTAAAAACACTGCTCCTTGTGTCTGTACTATCTGATGCATTAAAGTCTCTTTTTTTTTTTTTGTCTTTCAAGGCCTCTTCAAAGACCGCTTCATTGTCAGCCTTTCTCTAACACAAAAAAGGCTAGAGAGCACAGCCTCCTGCAGGTCGGGCTACTTGAACACCGGAGGGACCTAAGAGGAAGACTCAGGCACCGATAAGAGCCATTTGTTGCCAAGTGCTTTGAATTAAAACAGCACTACGGGCAACGGGGCGCGTCGGTGGACTCAGACGGCAACAGAATGTGACAACGTTTATGAAGAGATGCCAGGAACCTGCAACTCACTGGACAGGAATCATGACAACATCACTGACAACAGGCAGTCAGATCGGGCAACAGTTATCTAACGTGTCGTCTAATACAGTGTTCTTCAAGCCTGGACCTCGGGGGAACACTGCCCAGCGTGTTTTAGATGGTTCCCGCTCCGACACACCTGAATCAAATGATCAGCTCGTCATCAAGCTCTGCAGCGGCCTGATGACGAGCCGCTCATTTGAATCAGGTGTGTTGGAGCAGGAAACACCTAAAACGTGCAGGGCGGTGTTCCCCTAGGACCAGGCGCTGTGTCCCAATTCAGGGAAGGACCGCGGCCTTCGAAGGGGCGACTCCTTCTGAGGGTCCTTCGAAGGCCGCATCAACTGCCAACTGAAGCTTTCCCCGGTTGCGTCACCAGCTGCGCACCTGTCGTCAGTTGGTACTTTTAACGTAGCCGCTTGGCGTCGCCATTCCTGTATGTTTCCCGGCACTGAACAGCGGCGCGCAAAGGATCTTGGGGTATGTGAGGCCGCGAAGGAGAGTTGCGGTGCATCCTCGAAAAAGAGGGAAAAAGAAGGCCGCATTTGAAGGAGGCTTCGCAGCGCTGTGACATCATCGGCCTTCAAATGCGCCCTTCGAAGGACGCAGCCCCCGACACGGCCCAGGGCTGAAAAACACTCCTCTAATCTGTCAACCGAATTATCTAGACCGCTTGAACCCGGACCTTTGCCAAATGTCAAAAAAAGCAGGAGGAAAAAACTGTGATGGATGTTTGCAGATAGTTGGGTCTCGTCCAAGGATGTTGGTCGTCTTGTTTCCAACCCATCTGACTGCTTATGTCTCCTACACCTGGATGACTTGGCAATTATTCCAGTGCACTTTTATTACTTCTTTTTTTATTACTTGCAGCTTTTAGCATCTCCAGTTTCAGAGTGTAATCCACTGTGGTAACGTATGTCCAGCTGTACTCGGGTATTTGTTCTGATTACATTACTTCTGATCAAAAACTAGCCAGTCGACAACTTTGCGAACGGCCAAGCGCCAACGAGGTCACCAACAGCAGTCAGCCCAGCTCGGCGTCTGCCTTTCATTTCCCCAAGCTCTCGCCTACCACGAAAAGTCAGTCCCACATTGACTCCCGTCCGGCAGCTTCTTGCTCGCTCCCTCTCTCTTTGTAGGACATGAGCTGGCGTCCATTTTCATTGGTTACGTGTAGGCACTTGAATCTCGTCTGCAGGGCATTGATATATGTGAGTGTAGAGGTAGAGAGAGGTCAGGACCTGCGCTGCAGTCTAACGTAGCACCAGAAAAGTCTGCATCCTGTAAATGTTGCGCTCGGAGGTCAGAGTTGCGTTCTACCTGCAGGGCGTGCGCATCTGTGTACACAGTTGTAGCGGCAGGTCGAGCGGACCAGACCTGGATTCACCTCGAGGTCCCCCCCACCCTCCGGAATGCAGTTCTCTCTGTACACCATCAAACAAGAGGCACCCTGGGGAGCCCGAGGGGTGGCACTCTTAACAGGTGTCCACATCCCGGCTAATGCTGTCAGCACAGAGGAGCAGAACGCTCGACGCTGAGCTCCACAGATTCTCCTTGTCTGTGCTCAGTGAGCGTGACCAACAGGTCCGGGTGAGGCTTGGGACAAAAATCAACCGCTAAATGGAGAGTTTTTACCTTGTGGCTCTTTTTCTCATGCTATATAGGCCCAGAGAAATGTCTCTGTATGGTAGGCAACAGAAACATCGAGCAGAGAAGCAATTCACCAATCCTTATCCGCGGCAAAGAGGCTGCTGGGAGGTTTCCCCATGGCCATGAAGTGAGCCAAGGGGTACGGTCGGAAAAGTCAACCACTACAGTAACCACTTTTCCTGGGAAACATCTCGAGGTCAAGGAAAGACGTGAACGAGAGGCCATAAGGAGTTAGGGGAATCCGACTGCTCTTGCGCTTAGACTACGTCGTCGTGGCGAATGTTATAGACCTGTGACCTGTGGTAAAACTACAAAGTCCATGTCAGGCCTGGACTCAAAGGAGGACTTGAACGAGTGGAACGATAGGCGGTTTTATTAGCTCACACAAAAACTCCTCGTCCGAGTGAGGCTATAAAAAGGCCTGAACTAAGAATAACAGAAAATCACTCCTAAGGAGGAAAAAACACTAAACTTCTCTATGTAAGGTTAACAAACTCAAAATCACTCACAAGGAGGAAAAACAAAAGACTATGAAACTTTAACTTACGGCACTCCAATGAGGCTGAAAATAAAACACTATGCTATTCAGAAAGACACAAAAGCTAGACTACAACTCAAAATCACTCTTACGAGGAAAAACCAAAAGAGCACAAGAGCTATGAACCACGAACTATGGACTGTGAACAAAAGGGCTTAGGTGAACGCTACAGGAGACGAAACACTTCGGCGCAAGACAAAGGGAGACGCAGACAATATATACACCAGGTAATAGGGAACAGGTGGAAACAATCAGGGCGGGGAAGACAATCAGACCGGTGACACACGAGGAAGGGCAAGTGACCTGAAACGAGGGGAGAGTTATCTTTCAAAATAAAACAGGAAGTGACAAGACAAGACAAAAAAACCCAACTTGACCTCACCGCGGTGTGACAGTCCAGGAAACGGACTACAAGACGCTTCATCTGAGATACTTCCTAGATACTCCCTGTGTGCTCTGACCGCGTTGCTTCATGCAGGAAACATAAACGCGGTGAAGATGTGACTTCATGATCAACGCCAGGACTCAAATAATAAATGAATACTGTCCACCTGTCCCCTCATATAGAAACATGATGCATGATTAATGATCGATGGTAACTTCGTGATAATCTGCGGGACGCTGCGTGTCACAGTTACAAACAGTTTGTACCGTTCACAGCCAACAACAGAACACACTCCATGATCGAACCGGATTTTTCGGCGATTTTTTTTTTTTTTTTTTTTTGTCGCTGCCTCAAGGAATTGTGGGGCGGCATTACCGCCTCTCCTTTCCTAAAGGAGGTGTATCCCGTGCTGAAGGAGGAAGGGAGCATTGAAGCGCCCTTTCCTTGACCGTTAGAGAAGTGGAAACAGCTCTCACCATGGCGGCTACGCTAATACTTACTACTACCTTAACAGGAAACACGCAGAGATCGGCCAATCACGCTCAATTACTTGTTTCCCCTTCATTCGCGTGACAGGAACGCCACTCCAAGCGCGGAGGGTTCCACGGCTCCCAGGGAGCCCAGCGCAAGAGATCGTTAGGCTTTAATTAACAGGGCAGTGATATTAAAGTCCGTCTTTGGTGCTGAACTATTTAACGGAGGAAGCTACTAAGCACTCCACTGCATAGATTCTTATTTCTACACTTTATAAGCCACCTCTCATATTCACTCAGAGTTTGTCCAGGCGCTCTGAGCATGCACTGACGCGTGGTTGTCCGGAGAGCTGTCAAGAACTGTGCGTTCGTCTCTTCTTCCTTGGCCTTATAGTCAGCAGGAGTGCAGGAGCTCTGGAGGTAAACGTGAGGGTGCCGCCGTGTCGCCAGCAGGGAGCAGTGTTGCTAAGCAATCCCAGGAAGGGCATTTTAGAGCATCGGTGAGGAGGTCAGGATGCAGCCTGTGTAATGTCGCCCCCCCCTACCCTCCACACCTGAAACAGAGGCTGCTCCTGAGGGAGCGCGCGCTTCGTGCGTAAAAGTCAAACGTGGCTCCGAGCAGTTTGGAGTTTTTTTCAGCCTTTAATCGTTCCTCTCTTTTCTTGGATTGTGTGTGTGTGTGTGTGTGTGTGTGTGCGTGTGTGCCGAGCTCCATGCGGAGCGGCCTGGAGTGAAGCCGCCGTTCATCTTCATCTCTGACGTATCCCGGCTTCATCCGCTCACGCCGCCGCTCGCCGTCCATCTATTATTAAGCGGCGCGGCGTGTGTAATCTGACCTCGCCGCTGTCAGCCTCGCTGCTCACTCCGCTACGGCTCTCTTGAAGTTACAGCCACGGTTGTACGACCTCGTCATTTCCTGTTGCTCCTTCACTTTGATCAAAATAAACGCTTTATTACGTTTAAGAAAGAGAATTATTAATCACAGATCTTTCTCTTGATTGGTTTTTAAAGGAGCAGCGTGGAAAAGTTAATGTCCTCCAGGGGCTACACCCCCCTCCCTTCACCCTCTTCTTCCCGGCATGACGGAGAACCTCCTAGGAGAAGTTTGTCTGTAGTTTGTCTGTTCAGGCCATCCATCCATCTTCTTCCGCTTATCCGAGGGCGGGTCGCGGGGGGGGGCAGCAGCTTCAGCAGGGAGGCCCAGATTTCCCTCTTCATCCAGCTCTTCCATGGGGGGACCAGCCGAGAGACATAGTCCCTCCAGCGCGTCCTGTCTCCACCGGAGGCCGTGCCCGTGCCATTGCCTCGTATTCGCGATCTCATTCTTGCGGTGACTACCCAGAGCTCGTGACCAGTGCTCGGGCTATTCGATTCTTATTTTCAGGTGTTCATATGCAGGGTTATGAATGATTCTCTGTTAAAAGCGCCGTCTAACGTTGAAACGCTGGGCATTTGAATGTCGCAGGCAGTGACGGAGCATCAGCACAACGGCAGAAGTCCTCCGACTAGTCCTACCGACGGTGACCTCTTTCGTTAAAACGGTGCGAGTTTGGCTGCACTGTTTTCCTGTCATCCGTAGCATCTGGTCACTGCAGAGAATGTCCGGCGTTGCCGTTGCGGCAGTAACGTTGCGGACTGACACATTGCGGCGCTAATGCGAGTGCGGTAACACCGAGAACGTCTACTGTGAACGCGCGCGTAGCTGGAAAGGAACAACCAACAGGTTCTGGACATTTTTTTTTCCCTCGACCCCACCGAAGGATTCCGAACCCCTCTTAGACTGTCCTGACACTTTGACGAGACAGCGAGCCGAAAGAACAAGAGCCGAATCCTCACAATGGCTGACATTGAAGTTCTCCTCTTCGATTTGATTCATAAAAACGGAGCACAAGCATGAATTTGTTGGGTTTTTTTTTTTGCTTTGTGGAGGGGTCTGAACCGCAGCAGATGGCTGATGGCTTTGATATTCCCTCACAGCTATATCAAACACTCCATAAAAACCCAACTGGAATTATGAGACAGCATTCCTGCAGAGACTGCGGTACGAGCCGTACGTCGCCGTGTTATAGTTAGACTGATATATATTTCACGAGAAACTCTGATTGTCAGGGTGATATCCAGGCCCATACTGTGGGTTTGGAGGGTGGGGGGGGGGCGGGCTCTCAGTTCCGTTGCTGAACTGAGAGCACCCCACACTCGCTGCCTCTCTCTCTCACACACACACACACACACACACACACACACACTCCAGGTCAGAGCCATGAAAGGCATCTGCATCCCGCGGCAGTTTTTTTGGGAGCGCTCGCCTGCTCGTGACTGACTCCGACGGCAGAATTAGGGCACGGCGCACGCGGGGGTGGGGGTGGGTTGCAGATGCGTGCACAAGTGAGTCAGTGCGGCGCTGCAGTAACACACAAACAAAACAAAACAGGAAAAAAAAATAAAATAAAAGAGACTTAATCAAAAGTCCTGGCCCTCTGGGTTTTCAGTCATGCAGAGAGAAACAGTTTGAGCTCTGTCTCACAAAGAAACTTCAATGCGACGCGAAGATCTAATAAGACTGAAACTATTTCTTTGACTTAGAAACAAAGTCAGTCTTCAAAACAGTTTGTTCCCTCCGATCGCGCCTGTTTGCGTTGGCTTCGGTTTTGCATCGGCGCGCACTCGCCAGTCGCGGAGATCACAGGAGACAGCCTGAATCGCGCTAATTAGACGGACACTCAGCGCCGGCGTCCCCCCCCCCCCCCCCCGCCGGTTTCCACATGTTGATCTCATTTGGCCGCGGGAAGGACGTGCAAAGGTCGAGGCGCTTTTCATTCCGGGGGCCCGGGCGCTCTCCAGCACAACGCCGGGTGGAGCTCGGGCGCCTGCACTCAATTTCGCCGCCGTCCAAACCGGCTTCGCGGGCGAAAGCGCGCAATCCCGCAACACATCACTTCCTGCGCAGCCGGGGGCCATCTTTAAACCGCTCCACATCAGCTGGCAGGGGGGAAGTTTACGAGTGGCGTCGCACATGGGTTTGGTTGAGGAAAGAAGCTTTCCATTTCATCTATTCAAGGACCGATTTACAATAAATATTGTGTCCGTGCAGTAACAGTAAAACTTGCCTGGTTGGTTTGTTGGTTGAGATCAGGGAAAGACGACTGACTTCAGTTCCTCAAACATGATGTCAGATTGTTTTCTGTTAGAGGGTGAGTGACCCGGGGAACGTCACTGATCTTCACAAAAGACGTGACCAGGACTGACATTCATTCATCGCTAAGCTGCTCTTTAAAGGTCCGGTGTGTCAAATTTTGTAGCATAGCATAGGGCTCACATCACCCTCCCCTTCTTAATGTAAAGGCAGAAACAACACTTTAAGGACCCTGTCTGGAGTCAGTATTTAGTTTGACCGTTCAGGGCTACTGTTGTTTCAACATGGCAGCCTTCATGAAGAAGGACCTGGATACATGCGTGAAAAATCGTTTTGAATATTAGATTCCAGGACCGACTCATTCTGAAAATAAAGGCCCCAAATCTTACACACTGGTCCTTTCCATACACGCAACGTGAAGCCAATGCAAAAAAACTGCAGTTCCTCAAACGTCCACTTGAGGCTGGTTCCAGAAGTTAGTCAGTCTCCATAAGTCCCCATGTTAGACAGCAGGAATAAACATGTTTACAGCCTGGTACAAAAAACAGTTTTGGCCTCTATAGCTAATTTCCCCGTTCAAGACAACTGTACTGAGGGTGAATTCATATACAACTCACCTGTTCACATTATATTAAGGCTTAAAGTTATGCAGGATTAGGAGTGTGGCCGCTTTGATTGACAGGTAGGCCCCATTACAGGTGGCTTGTTTTTGCCCATTTTTAGACTCACCAGGAGGGGAAAGACACAGAACTACAAACACATCAGCAGCCAGGGCCTCATATTTTGAGCTTCAAAACCTGTGGGTGACTTCATGCATAGGAAGCATAGGAGGGTGCTGTAGAACCTGGAGAGAACCTACGCGGCCCTCCTTTTGAAACACTTCCCGATAAAATCTGATGAATAACACACACACACATCTTTTAGTTCCTTCTTTTTCTGAATCTCAGATCAGACAGCACCCTGAGCAGAGAAATGAAGCCGCCTGCCCTCTGTGGTCGCGCCTGTAACCACATCCAACAGTGGCCTCGCAGTGTACTGACTGTAGCCTGGACTACACTGCTGGAGGTCGGCGGGAACAGGTGGTGTAAGCTGTAGCGTTGAGGGTTTCGCTCTTCACTCTCTGGGACGGGTAACACAGGTGACAGTTCCAGGCATCATTTAAAAACGTCATTGAAACGTCATTGATTCATGGCTTGTCAGCTTCTCAAAATGGATGCTAAGATTCAAGTAAACGAACTCATGGATTCTTGCTGTGCACGGAAGGAGACGCGGAACAAAGACTTTTTGTATTTGTTGCTGGCAGGTTGCGAACGCGCAGCACCCCATCAGTCACAAAGCAGAATATGAAATATGTGCCATGAACAAATCCATTTTGTATGTATGAAATGAGCCCGCAAAAGTCAATTTATTTTGTGTTAAAATAACTGGACCAGTCATGCAATGCACACAGATGAACAATGGCCGCCCGATCCAAGTCACTGTGCATAGAAAGGTGCAGAAGGAAAGCACCAAAACAAAAGACTAGGATTCATGAGGGTCCGCAAGAGGGAGGCGGTCCCTGTTTCCTCCAGTAATTGTATCTGTTTATTGAAGAAGCAGAGATTTTTAGTCACTCTGTTCTTTTAATGTCCAGCGGCTAACACCGTTTATGTACTTCTGCAAACAGAACAACGCAGCAAGGAGGTTCCTGGTTTGAACCTCTGCTGGGGCCTTTCCCGCGCGAAGTTTGAATGTTCTCCCCGTATCTGCTTTGCTACTCCGGCTTCCTCGACACAGTCCAAAGACGCGCACTCAATGCATTAATCGGTTAACTGGCGGCCATAGGTGTGAAGTGAGTGTGAGTGGTTGTTTGGCTCTATGCACCCTGCGATAAGCCGGCGTGGACCCCCCCTCTCGTCCAAAGTCTCTGCTACGTTTCGGAAACGTTTCAGGTTCTTCAGTCCACGCACTGTGTGGGCCGTCCCTTCTTTACTGGATGTGAAATGAATCTCACACCTCGGCGATGGTGTTGTTATTATTATTATTTCTTTCTTGAATTAGCTCGAAGCTCTCTTGAAGACAGAGAAAAAGAGTCCGTTGATTCCAGGGTTCACTTGCCCACCGGCGTCCGCGTGCAAACGGACGCTAAGAGCTCTGAGAAAAGAAAAAAAAAATCCTTCATCTCTGATTCAGCTGAACTCTGTGAAACATGTTGTTCCACATAGGGGGAGAGCGTGTGTGTATCCGTGAGTGTGTGCGCGCGAGAGAGAGAGAGAGTAAAAAAACACAGCCCGAGGACAGGGTCAGAACATATTAACACCTAATGGCGGAAAAAAAACAACTCCATCATTTCGCCAAGGGTGCGAATTGATGGCCTTGCAGGTGCGGTTTGCCGCGTGCACACCGTAAATAATTCACGGCGTACTTCGACGCGACGGCGAAACCAACCATTCCATCTCACGACGACACCTCCTTTGTCTTTTCTTGACATGGATGCCGCGCGCGCCCCACGTAATGATCCGGGCGTCTGTCAAAACGCCGACCGCGTGCTGCGCGGACTTGCGAACCGACGGCGGATGTTAAGGAAACAGCCCTGAGTGTGAGGATTTAAGCTCAGTACCACAAAAAAAAAAAGAAAAGCTCTTTAAACCCAAGTAAAAGTAGACTGCAGAGAAAAGGGTGGTGTAACAAACATATTATATACAGGGTTTATATTATATATATTTATATTAAACTTTGTCAGGTCATACACTGTATGTCCTTCCCACAGACTTTTACCGTAATAAATACAACCTTTTCTATTCTATTACAGTAAAAGGATATTAATACTGTTGATTTCACGTATATTCTAGTCCATATTTTAAATTATATGGAGATTTTACGGTGAAAAACCAAACCATGACAAGGCCATAAAATATGGCGTTAAATATCACAGTGCTTTACCGTATACTCTAATATAAAATGCTACTTTTTTTTATAAATTCCTTTAAAATGCTGTAATAAAGGCGTTGAAATATGACTGTGTTTTACTGTACACAGGAAAACGCAGTCACGCTTCACACGGCATAATTCCCAGTCTTAAAATCTTTTGACTTTTTTACAGTGTAGGTGGGAAAGCTGTTCTGGGAGGTTCGAGCGGTCAGGATTTCTATTTCAACACTCAGCATGAAAAAAAACAGTCCCATTCATAGAACATGCTATGACCCTGACGGGCTGCACGCAATAAAAGCCCAGCTTTGCCCCACGGGTAGGATTCCCATTCAGTTTTTTTATTTATATGCCAAATCGAAACACGACGCTTTCCATGCAGAGCACGTCTCGACTGTACTCTTTATTATACCATTTGCGGAGACCAACGATTCTGTGGAAAGTGGACCAGGAATGTTGATACGTACAGTATGTTCTGGGCCTATATACTCACAACCATCCCCACAGGACCAAGAGTCATCACAGCCAACAATTCACCATGAACCTGGAAGAGTTAATACAATTGAATATGGTTTTTGTTTGTTTTTTGTCAATCTCATATGCAAATAGAGATCATCTATTTATATCTCCGGGAGGCGATTGGTGGAGTGATTTCCGGTCCTAGCCCGTGATTGGCTGCAGCTGCAAACCACCTGGTATATATATATGGAGTATATACAAGCTAGCTGCCATCATGGGGAACAACCGGCATTTCCTCATCCTCCTCTTCTCCCAACCGGGCCACACGTCCTGTTGGGAAGTTCTTTGTGCTAGATTGAAAAGTGTTTCTTGTTTGAATCGTATTGGTGGACTGCCATTTGCGTTTGACCTTGTTTTCTCCTGTTTTCGTTGGTTAGGAAGGTAAATCTATTGTGATTTTCATTTCTGAGGCAAGTGATTTATATTCTAGATAGAGCTGTTTTGGCCTTGGTCCACCCTGAAGCTGATATCTTAGTTATAGTTGTTTGATCTTTTGAGTTTTGTAAGTAAATCATTTTCTTTTCATTCAAATCTAACTTCTTGTACGTGGCTACTTGGGACTCGGGGAAGATGGCACCTTTTCTTGGTATTCTCTAGGCACCCCTAGACTGGGGTGTGATCAAGCATCTATGTGCTAATATTTTACATTATTCATACCATGTTATTAAAAACCAATACAGACAATGTTGGGGGAACCCTTTCAGTTTCAAGTTCTAATCCTTGCGTTGTTACTCCTTCACTTGTCGTGCTTGGATGATGGTGGCGCTTAAGGGAAGTTCATGCAATCAACAAGACCATAAAGAATCTCCCTAATGGTGGCATGAACATCAAAAACACATTGGGTATGATTTATTCCCGAGCTGCGTTGGATAAAAGAGAGAAATATCTATCTATAAATATCTGAAATTCAAATATCTCATATCTTTTTACAGTATTTTACAGAGATGTTTTACGAGGATGGACCACACTGACCTTATAGAGTTGACATTTTTGGTTTCAAGTAAAAAATATCTCACAACTCACAAATGGACAGTAGTAGTGGTACACATGTTCACAGACTGTGGAGGATCTATGCTAATTATGTAATACCACGCAGCAAGCCAGAGTTTTCACGCATCCAGAGAAATCTACTGGACGGATCGCCGTTGAAATCTGGTACAGAGGTGACTCGTGCAGGACGCGATCCATGAATCGGGTTTAAGATTTCGGTTTGTCCACATACCTGCAAAACTAATCGCCCTCCCATCAGCCACAGCTCTGATTTGTGTTGCGTGCTAATTAGCAAACGTTAGCATGCTAAAGAATGTTAACATGGCTGCCAAGCGTCTCAGGCCTCACAGCTGGCAGCATGGACGGCTCTGACAGTGAAATCATGGTTACGTCTGATGATTTAAACCACCGAATGGATCTCTGGTGATCAGTGACGGCTGTTTTTAATTGAGACCATCAGTCTGAATGCTGGAAGTGAATTAAGGTTTTGCCAATAATGTCTACAGCTGATCATTACGCACTGAGGACACGTCACATATCAATACACAGTCCACATGCGAGCAGAGCTGATGTACGGTGTTAGCGGTGTGTCAGAAATATCAATAACTCCTAATCATCCTCCATCAGCAGCGCGTGGAGGAGCCGGGGAGCTTTTAATCAGTGACTAAGAGACAACAATAACATGGCTTGGCACGTTTGGCTTTTCAGATTTGACGGAAATTGTATCCGTCATGACGCGAGCTGACGAAACCCGTACCACCGGCGAGGGGAGCCAGCTCAGACGCTCTAATCCCCCGGACGCGGCGCGAGGGAGGCTAAACGAAGCAGACAGTTTGTAATTCACGGGCCTACAGGAGAACCTGGGAAACGAGGGCAGCTGTCTCTTCCCTCCTGACGCTCCCGGTGCGTTCACGGACGGCGCGCGTTTTTTTATCAGCGGCGAGGGCCTGTGTGTGCAAACGCGCGGAGGCGCATGGATTGAGCTCAGCGTGACAGCATGGCAGGTTACCACTTTATCTGCATGAGAGGATTTGATTTCCAGAGAAGGCTGGCTTGATTATTCATTATCTTTTAAAAACACGACGCTATTTTCATCCATTTTGCTCATCACGTCGCGGCCGCACATAATTGATTCAAAAGCGTCTCAGGACTCCAGTCGGGGCTCACTGAAGACAACACCGAAACACAAGGTGAGGTTTATGAAATGACACGTGGACTCTGGTGCCATATTTTCAGTCAGTGATTCATCCAACTGTCCTTTTTCTGCACCCACCTATCCCAGCATGCACTGGGCCAAATAGAGAGAGAAGAGTAGTATTATATTGGGGGTTTTTTTAAACCTGAGGAAGGCCATTCAGTGACGAAACGTAGTTTATTTGGAGTTGTTTTGAGTTATAAAAATACATCTATTATTCTTCAAGACTCTCTCAGTTCATTTTTAATTTTTTCATTGGATTTTTTTCCTTTCGATGGAAGTGTTTTTTGTTTGGAAGAGTTTTTTTTTTTTCCCGAGTCCGGAGCCACGAATGAATGGACGTTATGGGCGGCGCGGGAGGCAACGCTCCCGTAAACGAGACACGGGACTGGGGTTCTGGGAGGTCCACGGGTTGGGTGGACAGTTCCCCTTCCCTAGTCCTGTTATGTAGGGGACTCGTTCTATTTTCATCCATGATTAAAATAACATCCAATCTAGAATGATGATGGAATAAAGGAGCAGTGAGGGGACAGACCCACGATAGTCTTTTGATACTAATATGAAGAAATGAACACTCTAACGGACAAAGAAACTTTGACTTCACGTTGATTAGACTGGACAGGTTTCATTTTGGATCGAGTTGGGTTGGGTTTTACTCTGTGACAGCTGCCAAGCTTTACAGAAAAGTCTTTAAGGATTATGAAAATACATTCAAAAAATAAAAAATAAAAAAATACTGAATTCAAATTGAATCACCAGAGGTTTATCTAACAGAAAACCAGAGGCCGACGTCAACAAACGTTAACACGCGAGTAGCCCGAAATGTGCGAGGGCCTGTGAAGACAAGTTTTGGGCGCAAACATGGCCATGTGAAGAGGAAGACGGTGGGCCAAAAATAGCTGTGGTACTTGGCAGCGTTCACCTGTCGTCATGCACATCACCTCCGTGGCCGAAGGGAGCACCTTCTCCCGCTGGATTCGGGTCGGTCGCTCAGTGTTTCGGGGAAAAAGAACAAACAGCGCTACCCTCCCTGTAACACTGTAGCTCTTCGGCGCTTTTTCAAAGGGCAGGGACTGCAGTCCAAATCGGCCCGAGAAGGATCGATTTCAGTGCGAGAGGCCTCTTCCCTCTTTCTTACCGCCGGTTAGTAATTCTGTGGATCCCAGCGGACCTGAAGCCGTGTTGGATCAGCCGCGGAACACAAATCAGCATTAGGAAAAACTGCCAGACAGCGCTTCTTCAAAGACCCCATCATTTGGATCTTGGGGGGATTACTGCACGCAAACCGTGTGTGTGTGCGTGTCCGCGTGTACACACATGTGATTGCACTCACTCTTTGTATGTGAGCCGCACACTCCTAGCTATTTTTCACAGTCCATCTGCTTAACACTTCAGCCATGCGGAGGAAGCAGCTGGTGAGGAGGATGGGAAGTGAAGAATCGAGTGTCACCATTTATTTAAGTTAGCATCTCTTCATGTACAGTGAGGGCGAGCTAGAGAACCAACGAGGGCGTGAAACATTTTCTACTTTTCTACAAAAACCAGCCGACTTTGAATAAAATGACACAAGATTTGTAATTCCATGAACCCCCCCCCCCCAGATTGGATCATCTGATATCATTTCTGTCATTTCAAAGGCGACAAAATGTAACACTGGAATGTGCTGTCTCCTAGGAGACCAGGTAATGCAGGGGAATCAATAGCCGCCACCTAATGAATAGGCTGCAACAACACTGGCCCGCGTTTATGTGAGGTGAAATCCGCGGATCAATGAATCCAAGGTTGCAATCAGCGCCGTGGCTCACTCTGCTGACCAAGGCCTCACGCAATGACCGGAGGCTGCTCGGGTTCGGGGGGGGGGCGCGCTCAGCTCTTTGTTCCAGCTCTGGACAAAAGCCGTTCCCGTTCTGCGTCACCTGGAGGACGTGACGGTGATGAGAAGTTTTGCCTCCGCGGCCCGAGTTTTCCACCGCGTTGGTCTATTGATGAAAGGTGAATGCAGGCTGACAGAGGTCGACATTCATTCACAGTGCCGTTACCTTGAGCCCAAACACTGCACTGCCAATGCCTCTGGTTCTATTATATATCTGTGTGGGCCTTATTATTAAGCCGGTGTATGCACTCTAATGGGTGAGTCATTTCTGCATCTGCAACTCCTGATCTCGGTCTCTTTTTACCGCCGACAGCTGAGTTAATCATCTCAGACAGTGCAGGCTATTTCACAACAACAGGAGAGCGACTGGAAGTTGTCACTTTATTCTTTATTTATGATACCTGCCCGGACATATCAGCTCCCTCTGGAACACGCTGAAAGTAAAACATTTACCAAAATACATGGAGAGCTGCACGAATGAACTACGAATCTGTCGACCAAAGAGAAAGCAGTTCACTCCGGCTGTTTAGCCTCTTTTAGCACGCCGCTCTACCTGTTTTCTGCGAAGCAGCATGCGGCGAGTTCTGACAAACCCCAGCAGACGTTAGCTAGTGACTAGCTGGGTACGACATTGTGGAACACTTAGCAAAGAGTCACGCCTCCGGATGAATGTTAAAGCTGCCTCTGTACCTGCTGGATGCACTCAAAAACGAACACATTTGATAAGAACGTCGGCCAACAGCGGGTTCTCCGGCAGAGGCACTCGGAGAGGGCGACGACGTTCTAGGTGCTTTATTAAGGTTCACAACACAGCTCACACGCAGCTCAACGGGAAGCAGGTGTGTCAATCACTCTCACCTGCCGCTGCTCACCTGAGCCCTCTCCACACCTCCCTCCCGCAGCCGATGCACCTCGCCCCCTCCGCGTACGCATTTGCCATAGCGACATTTGAGTTAGCGCAAGAGCAACGCTAGCTGCTAACTATGCCGAATGTACCATTAAAAAAAAAAGGCAAATGAACAAATCATCATTAGGGAGTCCGAACCACTGCTGTGGTTTGCATAAAGGTAGCCACAGGGCTACTGTAGAAACATGATGATTCATCAGGTGATTGTACTGAACAACAATCAGTGTACATACGGACTACACAAGTCTGTCTCGCTATCTAATATCTTACCTAATTTCCCTTTGGGGATGAATAAAGTAATCCATCTATCTATCTAGGTGCTCTTACCTTAGTGTGTTGGGATGTCCGCACAAAGAAACATATAACCAACATGGCAAAGGGCTTGGCAGGTTAGGACACATTCCATCAAATTAAATTGGAAATTCATATCTCAAGGTCTTCTCGCTCATTAGGGGAGAGTCCAGGCACTCGTTCTCGAATGCGTTTGTCCTGCTTTTGTCCTCGCAAACTGCTCACACCACTCCTAAATAAGTAAAGACAGACACAGGGCGTTCAGCGGCAAAGGCATATAATCAATGAAAGCATGATATGTGGAGCGCTAAAATATTCCTCCCGGCGTTACAAGAGCCGGAGCACCATTTCGTATGTTGTTATCATTAATTACTGGTTTGTCCACGTGATCGCAAAGCACTAAATGGATGCTTTAAAGAGAGAGGAGGGATGTGTGCGAGTGTCTCCAGCAGATGCATGCAATCCGAGACATAATCAAAAGAATGCATTTCTAACAAACATATAGACATAAAACATTTCCCGCTCCCTCATGCCGGCCCCAGCTCAGCGTGTCGCAGTTACGTTCCAGCTCCTATAAATGCTCGTTTCACACGGTCCGTTTCAGGGGAAAAACATGCCACCTTTGATGTTTAGCACATCAAAAATCACTTTTTTTTCTCCTCTTCAACAAGGATTCCTCTCGACCAGGGCCAACTTCTGCGAGTGTTTCGGAGAGGGGGGCACGTCTTAACGCTGAGCTCACACCATGCGCGAGATGTTGTGCAACGTCTGAAAACACCCGATGGGATCTGCGCCCTCTCTGGTGTACAATCATTTAAGGATGCCGAAAATGAAACGCACATTTTCTAAGTAGGTGACCCCGAAAAGTTACCGCAAGCCATGTGAAACACCCACAAGTCTGGTACTGTTTGTTCATTCATGTCTGGCGGCCGCATACTGCAGTGAGTAAACTGCCATTATTCTTCATGCAGAACTTTGGGGAGCCTTTATGTGCTTGCGTTCAAGTTGCGGTGACTATGGAGAGCGTGTTCTCATACACATTATCACAGATGTATGTATGTGCAAAAAAACATCGCCCTGAACATTGTCGATCAAATGCTTCCACCAAAATAGTTCCTTTGTGTGCACCAGGGGTCATAAAAGTGTGTTTTGCAGGATGTTCTACCACTCCGAGAACCAAATGATGCTGGATGTGAACATTATGATCAATTCATTAGGACAAGCTAAGCATATATTTTTTTATTGTCAGGTCGCCCATGGCTTCCGAAGCGAGAAGTCACCTCTGTGGTTCCAGTGACGGAGCAACTTCCGCTCTTGCTGCTGTCCACGTCTGAAACTGCCCCGCGAACCCGGTTATGGTGCAAGTGGTAGCAGCCATGGGGCAAGAATTTGGGTGGGAAAGCACCGATGAGATTGAAGGACCCTCTCTCATCATGCAAGGAGTGTGCTAACGTGGTGGAGGAGATCTTCTCCTGCAGTGTTTCCCCACCTGAGCCAGGCTTCTTGCAGATTGACTTCCACCGTCTTGTTGAGCTGTACCTTTGCTACGCCTGCACGATCCTGAAGATGTTGCTAATCATGAGGCCTAATCTCAGGCAGCCACTCCATTGTGGGCCTGTGAATACCTCGATGCCTGCTGATGCTACTGCATGGCTTCTCACAAATTCTTCCAAGAGGCTACTGAAGGGGACCTGTACAGCGTTGGTGGACCTCTACAGGGCAGGACTGCTTAAAGTCCTTGGCAGGCGCTTCTCCAGGGTTTCTAAAATAGACGTAGAACATCATAAAATATCGAAGCTTGAAACAACCTTCGGGCTGCAGTCCAGGCCTCAAATTGGCTGTTCCGTCAATGCTGATATGATGCTTGCGGATACTGTAAAGCTGAACTTGTCCAATAGGTTTCTATTTCTCAGCACAAGGGACCTTGCCTTTGATGGTTTAAAGCTCTTCCTTTCTTAATGATTTCCTTCTCAGCCCTCTGCGCCTCTCATGGTGTAGATCCAGAACTCTCATCTGGAAGTTGTGTAATAATCCAGATTGAGGTCATTGATGTTGCTGGGAATACGGCGTCTTCAAAGAGCTTCTTCAACCAGCTTGCGCAGAATGAACCCGTAGGCATTGATTGGCAAGGTCTGAACACAAGACCACTAGGTCTGCTCGGCCCTGGGGCAGAGGTTGATCTCGCTTTGCCTTAACGACTTCCTGGACATCTTTCCAGCCCGCTTTCGTCATGTTTCTTCGATCTCAGTTGTTGGGGGTGAAGGGGTTTTCTTTTGGGCAAGCTCCTGTTCTCTTGCTGGATCATTTAGGGTGTTGCAAAGAACCTTGTCCTTGTCTTCTTTGCCACTCTGCAGAACCTTGTCTGCATCTGTTTGTATACTGAACACCGAATCCTAAATTACTCCCAAAGGTTGTGCCATCGGTGTGTGAAGGTGTGTAGAAATGGTGTAAAAGCGCCTTGAGTGGTCGGGAGATTAGAAGGGCGCTATACGGGTTTTGGAAACAGAAGTTTGTTCTGTACATGGCGTCACTGTGACATCATCTGGGTTACCTCTCAGACCTGACAAAGCCCTTCCCAACACAGACGACGTCACACAACTATTTTACAGCTGTTTTTCTTTATGAGTTGTGCTCGGCATGTCTCGTAAACTGATCCTCCGTGTGTGAAGGGTTCCATTATTGCATTTCAGGTATTTTGTACATTTCACCTGTTCCCTGCCATCACGGTGACTTCACTGTTATAAATAATGTCTATTCTAGTCTGCTCTATTCTGCTGTTCTCCTCCCTCCACTGTGGTAAACATATTTAGGCTGTTTGGGGGGGGAAAAAAAGCCTTGAAATGGTCATAAATCCTCGGTAAAGATGTTTTTCTACGCTCCAGGCTGAGCTATTCCTTATCTAAATGGACTCCCTGCACTGTGCGTCTGTATGCAGCCTCCTCCGGCGGAATCTCCATCCTCTGTCATGTTGCAGGCGAGTGTTTTCCGAGGACACTTCATAGCGCAGAGAACACTACATCTGAGCTTCATTATCATATGCAGAACATTAAGGAGACTAAACATAGCTGCTCCTGGCACTCTGATATGTGGACCCCCCGAGTACAACGGCAACTCTGGACGGAAATGTTCCGTGCGCGGAAGCGCGCGAGGAGCGTTCGCGCGCGCGCCGCCTGCACCTTTGACACCCACGCGCACGGCCAAAAAGATCGCAAGTGTGTGAATATGAGGAATGAATCAGGATGCAATCAATGCTGAGCTTTGAAAGTCGTGCGCGTGTGTGTGTGTGTGTGTGTGTGTGAAAGGGCAGCCATCCGTATTACCACACACTGTATCCCTGGGGGCTCCTTTAAACCTTTTGTTTGTGCACCAACTCAAGAATAATGGAGGTAGAATTAGAGCGCAGATCTATGTTTTCTTATGGCTTTGCCTCTCCCCACAGGAATACTGCCTCGGTTAGACAGTCATTATAAATTCTCTCGGCGGACAAAAGGTCACCGCCAGATACTGAGGAGAAAATGCTGATGAGGGAGCAGAGGAAAAAGAAAAAAAAAAAGAGATCAAATAATGGAAGATTAAAAACGGCACTGTACACATATTGACATGGAATTTATCTTTAGTTAAAAAACATCTTTGTACAGGGTCTCTAGAGGTTTACAAAAGGCTGAGGCACACAAACAGTACAGATATATTATGTTTACAGTAGACAGCCATCCGGACGCAAATATACCACAACTAATAAATACAGACGGACATTTTATACAGCATTTACAGGGTACAGGGGAGCGACGTGTCTTTATGAGACAACTCTCGCTTTCCAGGTTGCAAAGTCACTCAACGACACGGACACATTTTGGGGGGTTTTCATGCAATTCCGCCAAAGGGACTTTTAATTGTACGGCAGGGAATTAGGGCTGGGTATCGAGCCTAAATACTCGGAGCGGAGAGGAAATCCTGTCAGCAGAACCGAGAATTAAAAAAAAAAACACTACACTGGCACAGGATGCGGTAGCCGAGCGGCGGCTTTGCTTAATGATTCTTTCATCGGATTGACACTGTAATTTTCTTCATTTATACCGTTTTGTTAACCCTCCTGTTTTGTTGACGCGGCTTTTGTAAAACGTCATCCTCTATTTCAATTAGCTGCAGTTCCAGCGCTGATTGATAGAGGTGTTCAAAAACTCATCAAATCATGCTGGCAGCCGTACCTTTGCTGTCATCGTAGGCTTAATTTCAGGTTATCTGTTTGAAGCACATCGAATCTTTATTGTTTGGGCTGATACCAATCTCAAAGGACCGTCGAGGACTCCACACGCGTTCCTCTTCAGGTCGGTCCATTTTGAAAGTGTCAGCCAAGCTCGGTGCCGTTTCGTGATTTGATACAATGCGAACAATGCTCGGACCGAGAATGCTATCGCTAACTGTGTCGGCATGCTGTCACGACGGGGGCACCCACACACCACGGAGAAGTGCCGAGGTTGGACTCAGCTTGGGGGCCAAAAGGAAGGAAGTACAGCTTTGCAAGTTGCATCAAACCATCAGAGTTACGCAGCAAAGGAACGCGTCTTAGAGCGCGCTTGATCGTCTGTGGCAGTGGTCCCCAACCCCCGGGCCGCGGACCGGTACCGTTCCGTCGATCAATTGGTACCAGGCCGCACAAGAAATAATTAATTATTTCCGTTTTATGTATTATCTGAGTATGGCCGATCTTTTATTTTGAGAAATTAATTCTCTCAGTGACGTCTGGGTCACTTACTTGATTCAGGAGCGCTCTGAGGCCAACCCCCCCCCCGGCCGCAGTTAAATTGTCAAGTGTTGACCGGTCCGTGGTGATAAAAAGGTTGGGGACCACTGGTCTATGGTGCTGATTGATACTGTAAATACTAATTCAAACCTTATTTAATTTTGTAGTTTGGTTTCTACTGAAAAGCATACAGAAGTATGTGGATTTCTTATGTAACACAGTCCAGCAAGACAGTCCAGTCATCACAGCTCGGTCTGCCTTCAGACGTCGCGGAGAGAGCTTGAAATGTTGCGAGATGTCGTGGAGAATTGGCCGTGAAGCTGCTGAGGATGTACCTGTTAGTTATTATTATTATTATTATTATTATTGTTGTTGTTATTATCACTGTTCCGTGGATTCTTGGTCATCCTGAGTTCGGGAGACTTGGTTCGTGCAGGCTGATTGGCTGGCCGGGCTCAGTGCATCTCAATCATTGGTTGTTTATGGTGATGCTTCCTCAGCCTGGGTCCTGAATGAGGAGAGGCATTTAAAGTTCATATTTAGAGGTAAAATCTGCAACGTTTTCAGGTACCTGAACCTTTCAGGTGGTGAGATACAGAATGGCCGAGCTTCTGCTGTGCGCAGACTTTTGTTTTTGCCCTTTCTTTCCTCTCATCCATTACTTACTGTGCTTCAAGGTGCTTTGGTGCCCAGGAGTCTGGAAGGTTCGGGTGGTCGCCGGACCTTCCCCCTCTGCCGTGATGACCTGGACCTCCAGCCTGTAGAGGCTGGCAGGGCGCAGGCCGGACACCACCAGAACATTGGAATCCTGGGAGAAGAGAAAAGGACACGCGGTGAGAGAGGCGGAGGAGAAGGCAGGAGAAGCGTTTACAATGCGCACGGTGTGTGAAATTGCGGGGGGAGTTGCGGACTAAAGGTTCGGAAAGTGTTTGTCGGCCCAGTGGACCCCGAGATTCGCCTGCGGGGGGAAAATATAAATCTGACTCAGATATGCATTAAAACTCGCACATGCCCTGCACAGAGGACAACTCCACCGTGCAGACAATAAACAAGAAAAAGGTATATTTTACTCCACTGCTAGTCCTGAAGAAGTGGTGGGAGGAAATCTGAACTGAAACTTCTGGAACAGAAGAAAACGAAAAAGGTAAGAAGGGAAATTAAAAAAGAAAACATTTTGTGGATGACTCTCACTTTCATCATAGCTGCTTCATTTAAGCTTTTCCATTTCATGTCTGCCTCACATAAAATGTGAGCCCGTTTATCTGTGGCGCCGGGGTAATTTAAATAATCATATTTGCCAACATATTTCCCATTTTCAATTATCTCGCCGAACAGTGTTTGCTATTAGAGAACAGAGAAGTACATTAAAGTGAAAATCAAACTCCAGCCTCACACTGACAAGACACTAAACAGCGTCTCTTAAAAAAAAAAAAAAAAGAAATAACATATTTGGCTTTTTTATGATTCAATAAATAAACTGAAAGTATGGTTTTGGCACTGTTGCCCATAAGGTTGGAAAATCTTTCTCTCGAGTGGATCTTCTCAAAACTTTATTGATCAATGCCCTCCAAACATGTCACATGATTCCAACTTTATACATAACTGTGTATTTTAAATATGCTCTTCTTTATATGACCGGGAGTGAGCAAGTGTCTTGTTCACACTGTTATTTAGTAATAATTATAGCTAAAATATGAATTTCCTTTCTATTTGTATATATATATATATATATATATATATATATATATATATATATATATATATATATATATACATACTGTAAACATCCCAAAAATCAGCAGATGACAGTAACTTCAGTTTCCTGAACAGAAGCCATGTCGCTGATTTATGCACATCTTGTGAAGCGGTGCGAACTGTTTTTGCTAACACAGCCGACCAACAGCTCCAGACTCATGCCAGCACTGACCGGAGGTAGGATCTGCGACTGGGAGATGAGGCCGTGAGGCAGCTTGTTGCTGTTGCTGCCGCTGTGGTGGCTGGTGGGGGCGACCTCCGCCCAGGTCACCTGGTAACCGGTCGGCTGTCGGCGGGGCGGCGCCGAATGGGACCGATCCCAGCTAAAGACGGCCGTCATGTTGCCGCCCCGGACCTCGAAGGACGCCGTCAGGTTGGCCGCCTTCACCAGGACCTTCGGAGGGGAGACTGCTGGAGGAAGGAAGCACAGCCAAGGGGGTTAAATGAACACAGGTGCGGGTTCTCGTGGTGTGTTCGTGATCCACATGGGGGAGGCTCATAGCAGGCCCGAGGCAGGAGGCAACTGCCAAGGAGCCCCAGAAGGAGAGTGAAAAAGACAAAGCAGAATATCATATCATAGTTTTTGTGGATTTTTCTTTCCGTTTCAACATCATGCTTCTACTGTAATTACGCAATCGATGTGAGGTGAAAAAGTTATTGATTTAACTCAGTTATACAGTCATGTTTGCAGACAACTACATGTATTTATAATTTACAAAATGTTCTACTCCTTGAGATGTGTTTTTTGTTGTAAGAATAAAATGTTTCACTCCACCAAAACGAAACATCACCCAGACTCTCTCGAATTCACATCTGCGCATCATTAAAAAATGTGACAGTGCCAGAAAACGACGGGAAACATCATTTTTACGCCATTATAATCGCGGGAACGACGACCGTGTTTCAATGCAGGGGCAGCGTGGAGGTTTTAGTGCCATCTAGCGCTGTGGTTGTCGTTTGCGAACATGGCGGACCCACGGTGTCTGTAGCTATAAAGAGTCCCATCCCATTCAAGGTGATTATACACTACTGAAAGCAGAGTTATGAAAATTAGATTCCATTTCTGTCATCTTCTGTGATAGAGCCCCAAAAATCATAAAGGTTAACATCGTGATGTTTGAGTTTCGTGAGTTTCAATTTCATTCTGTTTATTACCATGTAAATGATGTTGATGCTAACGGATTATTCAATATAGATTTGATGTAATAAGAGTTCAAAACAAGACTATTATTGTTGATTCAACTCTTTCTTCTTCTTCTTCTTCATGTAGGCGCTACTTCATCTTACAGACACTTTATATTTTGGAGTTTGCTGAAAATACCAGGATGTTCATTATTCTTGAAAATGACTGGGAAATGTTTTCTTGGAGGTCTCGGGGGAAATCCCGTTGCGCTCGCCGCTCAGGCTTCATTGAAACCATGTCGGCATGAGAACGAGGGGAGCTTCAGGTGAAGGGTGGAACACCGCGTTCACGCAATCATCGATCAGTCGCCGTCATGTCAGATAAGTGGAAACGAAGCCTCAAATTCCGGTCATGTGACATGCCAACGTCGTGCAAAAGCGACGCCGCGATGCAAGCGGGGTGCAGCTCCTTGTGTTCAAGCGATCGCAATGAACTGCATTGATTGGCAGACATATGTGTCGCCGTCTGTTCTGAGAGTGGAGCATTAGAGCTGTGAGCAATTCATGAAATTACAACAAGGGGACTCATTTTTCATCTGCTATGTGATGTGAGCGGCTGTTGGCGGCGGTAAAATGTAGAATTAAGAGAACGAGTAAACAAAGCAGGCCTCCAGAAGGACTAGCAGAGGTGTCCAGGATTCCAAAACGAATCACATATTCCACCACTCTGATGTATTTTCAAGCTGACCCGAGCTTCTGTCTCACCTTTGTCTCCAGGACAGGTGACGGGCTTGGGACTTTTGGCCTGGATGCTGGCACAGGATGGAGTGAAGAAGCTGGTGCTTTCTGCCGGGGGACGACTCCTCTTGCTGACTGGCTGCAGAACGACTTTGTACTTGCAGGAGAACAGCAAGCCCTGCAGGCTGACAAAGCTCTCCTGGATCGGACGTAAGACAGAGAACGCTCGTAAGGTCGCCTCGCTACGTGCGCTTTTGTCCTGTCGCTCTTGACACCGGCATCATATTTACAACGACGGCGTTCTTTTTATTTTGAAGGGTTACCTGTGTGCTGATCTTCTCCATGGGTCTGGTCTGGTTGTGTCCACAATACTCTGGACCCCACTGGATTCTGTAGAACTCAACCGGGGGGATCTACACGGACAAAGACAGACGTCAGCGTGCTGTAACAGCAGGTCTACAAACATGAACCCGACTTCTTAAAAGAAGAATCTGACAGTTACAAAACCTTTTTTTTCTTTCAAAAGGGTCGATATCCGTTTCACTGACAGACAGACGCCGGGCTTGGACATGTAGCTCCATTACAAGAGCAACGCTAGTAAATCCACAGCGGTCGCAATACTTTTATGTCTGTCCATGCTGTATGTACTGTACATACCCATGCTGCTCTGCCAGTAGACATGAACCCGGAGCTGTCCGTCCTGGAAGAACGGCGTCCCCACATCCAGAATGTCGCCTGCGGGGTTTCCTGGAGCAGCAGCACTGGTGCCTTCAAAACAGACCCGACATCATTTTATAGGTGGAAACTGGCCAACATGCCAAAGTATGACCAAGTAGGGATTCATAAACGCGGATATCCAAAATGAGAAAGTTTAGGAAAAATACGAGAGCTGAAGTCCTGGACGTCACTTCCTCCATGCCTATCCCGTGAACACGAGTGCCCCGGGTGCTAGCCTAACCCTGGCTAACGCTGACTGTGCTGTTTCACCATGACTGCATGGAGACGCCACGAATCCGCTCCTGGTTTGTCGTTCCTCCTGCCAGTACTTTTCCACTCCCACCTCATCAGCGCAACCACCTTCACCTGTGTTCCCTCACCTGATTCAAACCCGCTCCTTCCACTCGGCCTCCGCCAGATTGCTAAGCTCTCGCGCATTTGTCTCCGGATTGCGTGCCCGGTTTCGACCCTGCCCGTCCCTGACTCCTCTGCCCGCTCGCCCCTTGTCTGTCTCCTGTTTGTTTCGGATTCCCTCCCCGGAGGTTTCTGTTGGAGAGTTGGGACTATTTTGGCTGTTTTGGTTGGAGATTATTTCCTGAGTACCTGCTGTGGATTGTTGGCCCCCTGTTTGGCCAATAAACTGTTGAACTGTCCTAACCTGGTTTCAGTCTGTGCTGTTCTTGGGTCCAATCTTACACCCATGACCAAGTTTCAAAAATTTTAAATGATTTATGGTCACGTAAAGAAAAGGTCTCTGTACTGTATTAAACTTTTTCACCTTGAGTCCTCCTGACTGACAGATCAGCTCGCGGAGAAGTGGGTACCAACTAACCTCCATCATTATATAATGACATGTTCATTCAAACACATTTTTTTTAATGGATAAGGACTTTTTTTTTTGCACCATGTCAGCCTGTAGCTTTGAAAGGAACACCTTGACATTTCGAATCAGAGTTAAAAGGTTTTCTTCCCGCTCCGCCGCGCTGATAAGTTTGAGCGTGGAACGTTAAGGCTGTGTCTGGGTGGAGAGAGACTCCGAGATATGGAGGATCAAAGCTTTGACATCCCAGTGGGAGAAAGTCTTTTAAGATCTTTAAAGCCCAAAGGATCCAAGAGATCATCCAGATGCATTTTCAAAAAACCAAGAGGAAACGTTCAAGGCGGCAATGCTGACCCTTCAACATGCTGGATCCAAGAGAGTTTGAGGGGACGTATTGACCCTCGCCGCACCCTCGTCATGACGAGGTCATCGGGCTGAGAGTCCACGTGCCAAAGTCTCCTCTCTCATTACGTAGAAGTGTAATGTGGACATACCGCGCTGGGTGCTGAAGTGGAGGATGGCTCGGGGTCCTTTGAGCGGAGTTTGTCCCCAGTAGGACACAGCCTGGACCTCCACGCTGTAGCTCCTGTTAGACCGCATGCTGTCCAGCTCCACCTGGCTCTGCACACACACACACACACAAAGGCACAGGTGAACAGGCATGCGAATACACTGAGGAAAGATGACTGAGCAGAAAATAGGAGTCTCGTGTATCTTCACAGACTACATCTTTTCACATTTTATGCCGTTCCTTCCATTTAGTTTATTTAGAGCACACTGAGGACTACAAGACCCATGAGCCTCGGAGCTCAAAGGCTATGACGCTCCATGTAATGTTGCTTATTTGCACGCCTAATTGTCGCATTCCAGGAAGAAACAGCTTGGTGCCGCATTTAGCGGTTACCAAAAAAGGCATATAAAACTTCCAAAGATCCAAACGGAAACTTCTTTAACTCCACGCCAGCGCTGAATGTGGCGCTTTTAGGCTGTTACTGCCGCATTGCTGCCTGGGACTTGTAGTCCGCTTCTCTCTTTGACTCCCGGGAATGACAGATTTCTGTTTCTCGTCATCATTTGTACTCTGTGATTCGGTCAGGAGTGTTAGAAGTGGTTAGAACCAGTAGCAGTAGTGCATTCAGACGCCTTTTAACTTCATCTGTACAGTGGGTTTAATAAAAATGATTTTTATTTTGGTCCGTTATTTCATTTAACTTGCTAGAAAAATATAAACTAAAAAGTTTGAAGAACTTGACTTGTTAAAGTTGAGTTTTTAGTCCTATGCAGGGCAGTCTACAGGACCTGCCACACACATGCTGCTAGAGTCGGATGAAGTCGGGCGGTAAACGAGCACCGCGGCGTCCGTCAGTCCGCACCTCTCGGACTGTCTTCCTCCTCTTGGTCAGGGATGAGGCGGAGGGCTGTCCGGCCGCAGTCCAGCTCCAGCTGACCTTGTAGTGGTGCACAGGCACGTCCAGGTCAGCGGGCATGCTCCACTGGAGCCTGGCAGACACCGCCCTGCTGGGGCCGAAGCTCATGTTGGCCACTCTCAGCTCAGTGGGAGCTGGAGGGCTGGAGGGGTCTGAGGGTGAAGGGACGTGGTTAATATTCAATCACATGCAGCCACGAAGATGCTATACATAAGATGCATGTAGAAATGCTGTATGCTAGTAATTCCTCTAGACAGCACATCATTTATTTATCTTTCCAAAACTGGAGGCTACAGTTTGTCCTTTACAGGGCCGGTTTTTAACTTCTATGAGAATCTGCTGGCATTTTTCTGTTCCCCCAACATGAACACAAGTTAGATGCCTAACCATAACCTAACCTAACTCCAACTACAGCAGGCAGAGCAGCAGCAAACACACGTCTGCTGTGTTGCTGCAGATGATTCGGGGGTGTTTCAGTGGTGATAATACTAAGCTAGACTTGATATATATACTTGATGACAAAATACCATCCGGTCTGTGATTGGTTGTCCTGTTTTTTGTCCATCACTAGGATCACTAGTCCAATTTTGCAGCGGTTATTTTTTTACTCGTCAAGGTGACATTTTCTGTCAATGCAATCTTGTGAGGATGCTTCATTTCTTAATTGTAGTTACACAGTAACAAAGTGTCTCTCACACACGCGCACTGTCTGACCTCTGTTGGAGTGGACGTGTCTGCTGGGCGTGGTGAAACCTCTGGTGCCGTGGGCGTTGACCGCCGCCACTCTGAACTGGTACCAGCGACCGGGCCGGATGTCGGAGAGCCTCGCTCCCTGCTCCGTGGTCTGTGAGGGGATCAGGGGGGAGCGTTAGCGAGACGGGGCCCTGAACCCGTGACAACTGAACAAGTCTATATTAAAGATTTTAACATCTGATCTGACATTAATGCAGGTAAATGATGACACGGCACTTTTCCGACAATGTGCAGCAGAGCATTAATGGCTTGATGTTGGGTGTAGCGATCAAAACACCCATTTAAAGCCATAGCTTTATGAGCTAAATGCCATTAAACCTCTCGGGAGCACACCGCTGTGAGCGGACACTCTTAATACGGGTGCGCCTCAGAAGTGTTTTTACAGACACCGTAGGAAAAAGCCGTCAAAGGTGGGAGCCGTAAATCAGGGCTGACGCCGCCATCATTTTCAGTTTGGAACTACAGTGCAATTTCAAAACGGTGACAGTGAGGTAACCTGCGCAACCAGCTGCCAGGAGGTGGCAGTGTCCTCGCTGGGCTGGATGCCAAAGTTCCACCTCCTCTGCAGGGTGTAGACGACGGGCTCGGCTGAGACGTTGAAGCGGGTTGACCAGCGCACCTCCAGCTGACCGGAGGGCAGCTCCTCAAAGCCCAGCTCCTTCCTCGGCTTCAGGGGGACGCCTGAGAGGGCAGAAAACCATCCTGTTACCACAGCATGACGTGCAAGAAATGAGGGGGGGGGGAATAAAATGTCGATATCATCCTGCCAACTGTGATCAGAATCGGTCTTCTCACAGTCGGTCTGTCCCAGCGGAGAGGACCACGGGGTTCTCGGTGAGGTCGGTCCCCGTCCCTCGGATGGGGCTGCGGGGGACTCACAGCTCCTCTCAGCGCCGCTGGGACAGTGAAAAGGCGAGGCCGAGAACGTACTGCTGCGAGCCCGCGATCTGTTTTTTTTCCCCCCCCGCTCGCTTTGATCCTCCTTCCGACAACGGAGAGGCTAAGTAGGGCAGGCTCCACCTGACGTAGACGCTGTTTGTTAGCGAGAGATTCTCCGCCTAGAATGACCTCGTTTATATGAGTGAGGCTGGGGGACATCTTTTTTTAGGTTGACAAGAAGTTTATGACGTAATAATAATAATAATAACAATAATAGTCTTCAAATGAATATTTCAAATGTTTCAGCTTCAGTCTGTGAGTCGACAGAAGGTCCGTGTCTACTAATTATTAAGTATTCATTATTTCACTTCAGGATTTTTACCCATAATTAAGGTTCTGAGTTTTGTTTCGTGAGATGATTTGAAATAAAGATGAGTCCTGAGCTCCAGGCTGAAGCGTGTTTCACTAACACCTCACAACGTTCACGTATACGTTGATTTTAGTATTGATATTTTGGACGCAACATGTATGTTTGTTGTAACTGGCATGACGTGATGCCACGATTTTATGTTTTTTTTTTATGTGTAAACGAGCCTTTATTAATTGTTTGGACCAAGAAGCAGCTGGTCTCTGTTCGGTCCGCTGTTGACAGCACATTTGAGGGAATGCATATTAATATTTTGTATTTTTTTTAGATTCGTTTTTTGCGTCATATTGGCGAGCCCTGCTGAGGTTCGTTGGCTTCATCTGTTTGCTTTTAAAGGAGATCGTTGGCCGTCACTGATCCTGTATTCCTGGAGGTTCTTTGACCTGTGATCTCTAACCTGCGCCGAGCAGTCTTCCAAACTTTTCCAAACCTTAACCAATCTGCCATATAAATAATAAAGTCTGAGTTTGCCGCACCGCAGCTAGAGTTTCTCTGGACACGCTAAAACAAAGGCTTTGCGTTGGATCGAGCCTTGCGGCCCGGCGTACCCTTGTAGAGGTCTTTGGGGGCCTGGCAGGTGTGGCCGCAGCCGTTGGAGCAGCATTTCTTCTGGGCGGGGCACTCTCCGTCCCGATCGCAGCTCTCCACGCAGGCCGCCGCGAAGCCGCTGGCTCTCTCCGGAGGCGGACAGCCGCCCTGCTTCGCCGCCAGCACAGACCGCAGGAACTCACAGCTGGTCACGCACTCCCAGTGCTTCTTGGGAAACACCCGCTAGATGGGTCGGAAGGAGAGTTGACTTAGTTTTACCTGGAACTGAACTGTTTCACATTTTGATGGTTTTCAAGCATAAAACAACGCCCGTACATGAATTTGAAAACATTAAACGCGAAAATGTACGTGAAAATATTTGATTCTGGAAGAATTGAGCGGCCAGTTGACGCCAGTTAATCGTTCATCAGAGTTTTCGTCTTGACCTGATCCTGATCCAGCTCATTTCTTCTCTGACTAAATTCATTTTTAGAAGACAAATTCATAAATAAAACAAGCTCATGTTTGATGTGCCTGATTCCATAAAACTGATCCGTGTGCACGGAAAGCGTACCGTGTGTGTATGTGTGTGTGTGTGTGTGTGTGTGTGTGCGTGTACCTCACACAGCTCTCCGCAATTGCTTTTTCCTCTTCATCTCCCAGGAATCCGTGCAGGGCTCCAGGCACTGTGAAGTAAAAGCAAAGAGTGTGTGCGAGCAGCGACACAGATGAGGTGACTCTGTCGCTCTAGATTTATTAAGAGCTGATTTATTACATTAATAATCCCCAAACATTGATTTGTGTTTCGTGAGTTTTCCTTATAATATCCACTCCGGCATGGCGGACATTCTTCTGGCTCTGTTTAGGATGCGTGGCTCGGCTTTGTGGTGAAATATTTCAACATCTTTTTTTTTAATATTTGACAAAAGCCACCGCCTTTTTCTGAGCCTCAACCGAAATATTTTTATTTGCTTACAGCCATGGGACACAGGCAGGGCTTTGAGAACACCGACTTTTTCATTCGTGGCTGCTCCGGAGGTCAAGAACCGGCACAGCGATCTGAGCAGCAGAGGGGAAACGACCAGATCGGGGGGAAAAACGGTAAATAGAATAATGCTGAACTCCTATTATTAACTTAACCCTAACCCTGTAGTTGTATGAACTTAACCCTAACCCTGTAGTTGTATGAACTTAACCCTAACCCTGTAGTTGTATGAACTTAACCCTAACCCTCAAACCTTGCACAGGCAGTATCTGTGAAGAGAGGAGTTGGATTATTGATTATTGTGTATTGTTTTTTCTCTTATTTCATTTTTTCATCTTACATTGTCACAGTTGGGTTTTTTGTTTTTTTAAAATATGGAGGACTGGACGGAGGTCCGTTACGGACGACGGAAGCGACGACGACCCCGTCATGAGACACGGGACTGGGGTTACGGGAGGTCCACAGGTTGGGTGGACAGAGCACCCCCCTTCCCCCTTGTCCCCTTCCCTAACACAGCAAGCACGCTGCAAGGCAACACATCCTGTCCGTGGTACGACATAAAGAGGATGCTGCGAAGACGTCCGGTGACCAGACCAGGGTCACCAGCAACGCAAGTCAGCCTGTCATGGTTCTGTCCTGGTGGGGTGATGAGACGGCTGTGCACTGTTCAATCCATATAACCATAGAACCAATAACCATAGAATGTGTCTGGGTCTTCCGAGGTTAGCTAGGGTGCAGTACTTTTTGGTAGTGTCCCACCGGTATGGCTTCTGTCTAAGAAGTCTGCATCAGATCTTGAGCTGGAAACACATATTTGTTGAATCATATTCATATAGGGTTGAAAGAACACGACATGCTGTCTGATGCCTCAATACACGAGTGCGCATGCGCCAAAAAGCGAGGGGGGAAGCCGAGGAATGTCGCCGTCCTGCGTTCTCAGGCCGTTTCTGGAGCATGGACCAATTAACGGTATCGTCCTCTGTACCATAAAGCTGTCCTGCACCAGTAGGCAGAGGCAGCCCAGGGGAGCGTGGGTACGCTGATTGCAATTTCATGCCGTAGTGAGAAACAGCGGGGGAGGGCAGCAACGTACGGTGCGGCAGCGTCGCAAGGACGCGGCAAGTCGCCTGGAAGTTCGAGGGTAAACTCTCGGCAACTTGCGTTTGCCGAGGTCCGCGGAGGAAACGTCTCAGGGGCTGTCTCATATTTATTGTCTTATAGGGAAGAAAATAGGCTTCTGCTGCCATGGTAACCGTCTAAGGGGATGAAAAGTTGTTCCTGCCATCAGCAGGCGTCAGCTATAACCTTTGGTTAGGTTCCCTCAGCGTATGCATGACTTCAGTTAGACTTTTGAACGCGACGCGGCTCGAGGCTATCGGATGATGCGTTCATCCCACGACTAGAGAATACAGGTAAGGAAGGAAAAGGATGAAACATGGCTGATCTTTCCTAGGATGAAGCCCTAGTCACCCTACATGACACTGGCATCAGAGCCAGACTGAAACAGAGCTGCCTGTGTTGAAATCAGTGCTGACACGCAGCCATCGCAAGCTTTGCACATCAGTGCCAGCCTTAAATCCACTGTTACAGACGAACTTGAGCGCGGCGTTCTAAAGTTTAGCTTTCATTAGTGCAGCTGCTGACTGACGGACGTGCCCCCCCCCCCCCCAGGGGCGCGCTGTAGTTGTATAAACTCGCCGCGGAGACCGTCGAGTCCGACAAGACGAGCCTTCGACACTTCCCGCAATGCGTTGAAGTGCGGCGTGGGTGCCAAGGAACACCAAAGAGGCCGCGTGTTGGAGTCAGACAGCAGCCTCAGTAGCCTGTGGATGTTATTCCTGCTGCCTGCGGAGTTTGTCGAGACTCGCCGCCGCAGTTTTGGCTCGTATTTAGACTTTTCGCGCCCGTTGGTGTTAATAATTGTTTTGCATACTGATTTAAGTGCTTCTTTCATCTCCAGGCAATTCTGCTGCTGTCATAATTCACCATACCTACGGGCGGTAAATAATAATACTTATCAGTGTTCAACAAAATACCCGTTGATTCCATCGGGTATGATATAGTCTGAATCTTTTGGGGATAATAAAGGATTTTGTTTTACTCATATCATGTTAGTGTAATAAATAATATATATTTAGAGGCTGTTTATAGTTATTCGGCTGCTGGGGCTTATATTGTCAATGAAATATGCATTACATCAGATGACACTAAACCTATCTCTGCACTGAAGACGGACTTCTTAGTGTGATGTCTGTTAGCAAACCTCCAGGTTAAGCAAACTTGTTTTAAAGCTAATGCTCTGACCTCCTGCACGTACGGCGGCTTCGCGTAAATATGAGGGATTACTACAGCGCTTCGGTTTTGACCGGAGTCACATTATCCGGACAAACGGGGCCTCCGTCTTTGTGAACTCTCCGGCACATCGCAGCCAAGACGATCCAAGCCGAGCGCGCCCGGCGCGGCGCATCACGGACTCCCAGGTTCGCCCGGCGCGCGGAGATGGGATGGGAAAGAACGCGTGATCGTGGGTGTGTTAAAGAGACGTGACAGTCGCGGCCACATGATCACGTTCCCTGCATCATGACCAGTTTGAGAATCCCGTGGAGAGTTTTCCTCAGCGGAAACTTGTTGGGGACTCAAGTCAGTGAACTGACGATACTTTGCTTTCACCACCCCCCCCCCATGTTCTGATTAGAATCCGCACACACACATGCATGATTACGTTCTGTCGTCACCGTGATCATCATTATTATCCCGGGCGGTGTCACATGGTGTACATTTTTGTTTCCAGAGATCCAGTGATGTGCACCGCTGCATGGCGACGATCGCGGAGGGGAAGGAAAGGCACGCGCACGTGCAGTGCGGCTCTTACCTGCTGTGTACTGAAGGCCCCCTCAAGCGTGTCTGATAGCCCTGTGCCAGGCCTGCCATCTCCCATCTCCCCTCCCGGGTCTCCGCAGGAGAACTCGCCCACTAATCCAGACTGACGCTCCCACCCTCGCGCCGTTCCCGGGCGTCACCTCAGCGCCGGTTAGTTTTCCGCTCCATTTCGAGCTCAAATCAAGCATTCCATTGCCACTATACCGCAAATAAAGCTGACTAGGGGGGAATTTTGTGATACTGTTAGGAGATCTGAGAAAGCACCTCGGTCACTTAGGTGGAGAAGACAGCTCAGATATATTTTTTTTTTGTCTGGGCTGCAGAATTTAGCACCAAATGGAATTGGTTTTGGGATCCAGGCTTGTTCTTTCAGGTCACAGGACTTATTTGGCTTGCAGTGTAAAGCTGTGTGTGTGTGTGTGTGTGTGCGTGTTTTGGCAGTTTTTTTTTGTGCGTGCACCGCTCCTCCATGACCAACTGGAGATAATGGGGCGAACAACTTCTCTGCTGACCGTGCAAAAACGCTGTTCTTTCGCTGCTCATCGCCGTTTGATTCGCTGCCCGGACCAAACCCTCGGAGAGCAAACAGGGCCCGTGTTTGTCTCTGGCTTCCTGTTCCAACAGCCCGCGCTGTCTTTGAAAGTGTTCCAGCCCTTTAAACATCCACAGACAAGACTTCGGCTTTTCCCAAGGAATGAACTCCAAAGCAAATTATTTCACGAGTACTTTTATTCACTTGACAATGCGAGTTGCGGGGGAGGGGCGGAGGAAAAGGATGTCTGGCCCTCAGTCAAACATCAGAACAAGGCTGTAGGGAGTATTGAAGTCCACTAATGGCTGCCAAGAGCTACTGAAAGAAGTTCGTTACAACAAGCTCAATGCCAATTGTCTAGGTTGTGAACCAAGACACCAGTGCTTGCACACGACGTCCCTCCATGGCTCCAGTGCTACAGTAGTCCCATCTTAAGCTCTTTTTAAAGAGCTGAATTGAACTGGACTGTGCGGGAGTGTGTTGCTAATCAACTCTGGCACTTGCAAATGGCCGTCTGCCTGGAGGAGATAGTGACAGAAGGATTAACAAGCACTCATTACCACCGGGGTCCGCGAGGACGACGCGGGGGCCAAATGGTCACGAGCCAAAGTGATGGGCTGTCTCGCGGGCAGCAAGCCTCGGCGAGCTTCTCACCAGGCCTCTCTGAGCTTAAGAGCCGGACGAGGGATGTATCAATGCCAGGGGGTTGCCACATCAATCAAAGTTTCGCGTCTGAGAGAAAGCATCGGGAGGATTTCCAAAGCCGAACCCTGAGAGTGACAGCAGCGTGTCAAAGGCTGCCGGGCCTCCACCCACACCTGCCACAACCACAATGCCAGGAGACAGAAGGCATTTCTTTTCAAAATAAGAGCTCAGCACGCTCTTCAGTGAAAGTAAAAGGCATTTTTGCTGCTCATGTCTAAACACACACCTGCTCTGATCACGGGAAGCCGGGTACTCCAAGATGCACTCTGCGGCTTGCACTTGAAAAATGAAAATGAGAGCACTCCTCGCTCGCCTCTGCACAGCCAGCCAACCACTGAGTGAGGTGGGTGTGAACGCTGGATCAGTTTTTGAGTTGTTCTGTCTGGTGACGGGGGGGGTCCAAAACTATCCGACACAAAAAACTAAACTAAAACCTTGTTTTTGTAAGACTTGAGGCTAAGTGTGTCCCGTGCAGAGAGTTTTTGGCTAATCCAAACCACGGCATGATCGGCTGTAATCCCGACTAACTACCATCCCGAACACAAAACAGCCAAACTTCAGGCCACTCCCGCAAATAGAACCCAGCCTTTGATCAAGAAGCTGCGGACGACATTAAAGAGCGACACTTCAGACAGCACCTGTCATCGCAGGGCAGCTCCGACAGCTTTTTTTTTTTTTTTTACCGCATCTGCATATAAGGTCCGCGCCGGCGCATTAGTGAACCGCTAAGAGCACGGAGAACCGAGCCGCTCTGCGGCGGGGGGGGGGGGGGGGGGGAATTGCAGGCAGCCTTTAAGAGGAACGCATTGATTACACATCGCGCCGTGAGAGCCTCTCATTTGACAATTAGCTGAAATTAAACAGGAGTGGAGTTTGGAAAGGGCTCTCCAAAACTAAAAAAGCCCCTAAAGGCTAGCACCGCGCTCAGCACATGAAACACTTTTTTTTTCATTTCAAAAAGAGACAACATCTCTCTCTTTTCTGCCTCTGTGACATCCCTCCGTCCCGGCAAATGGCACGCACATTTTTGTCGTCGGATTGCGCGCCGTTATTTCGACTCAAAAGTGTTGCGCAATCGAACCCCTAAAATCACGTAAATCTCGGCACGTAAATGTTGCCTTTAATCTCCACGGGGCAAACTCTCATATGCTGCAAACTCTCCTTTATCTGCCTCGGTGAAGCGGACGCATCACTGCACCGATGGTCAAATATCAGAGGAGGTGGGCGTCTAATAACATCATCGTAAGATGCCACTGTTATTTTGTATTTTCGCGGCGATGCAGCCGACGATGAGGGGCACTGCACATGATGGAATGAAGCAGCTCTTGGTAGCATGAACCGATCCACGCCGCGGCGAAAACATTGCAGTGCAGAAGCTCTTAATAATGCAGCCGGGGAGAGGTCTAACGCTCTGACGCGTCATCACAATTCCCCCCGTCGGCGGGATCACATGGCAACCAAAGTGAGAGGCCGCTAAGGCGCGTTAATATCTACCCCTGCTCGACGAGAAGACAATATTCCTATATACAGTGCGGATGAAATGAAACGATCTGAGCACGATTTCCATGAACGTAACCCAGGAAAGTTGTGTGATACCAACAGAATGCCGTAATGGGGAGCTTGCCGAGCGTGCGCTCCCTCCATTACCGCGCGCCTCTCTCGTGAGCGTTGATGTATTAGCCGCGAAACCGCTGTGACCTATAGGACATCTGAGCATGAACAGCCCGGTTTGGTGATGAATGGCAGAGCTGAGGAATGCCTAATAGCCGCTGCAGCACAGCAGCATGCATCGGCGCATGCATGTTTGCGCGCACACACGCTGTCACCAGCCCGCGCCGGGAGTGATTTATCGTATAAAGGTACACGTGCTGCCCGTGCGCGGGCGGACAGGTACATACACACACACACGCGGGGGGCAGAGTGATTTATTACGGCGGGGGAACCACCGGCAGTCCCACGTGACCCCCTCCTATCTTTAGACCCATCAGCTGAAGGGAGCGCTTTCATTGATGTCGGCGGAAAAGTCGCAATACGACTAAAGAAGCTGACGTTTATGTGAAGCGCAGAGCCGAACATGAAAACAGGATGTGATAAAAGAGAGCATCACGTCATCAGCTAGTGCCTGAACCCAACAGCACACTTCAAATAATTGCAATTAGTATTTTTAATCAGCTCCTTCATGGATTGACTCCCAAATTTGGTTGATATAGACCAAATCAGTTTGTTTTTTTAGTCCTGTTTGTGTTTTTAGTCCTTATTCATATATTAAAAAGCCACCCTAGATGACTGTGTGACGGTTCCCTGGGTAATTTGAATGTGTTTCCATGCCCAGCTGATTGTAGGTGGAAGCACCTGAGAGTTAGGAGGAGTATAAAGCCCCACCCACTAACTTTGGGCTCTGTCCCTCTCTCTCTGGCAGGCTCCATTGCGCTCTCACCACTGATTGACCGAGCAACACGCCCCGTCGTTACTTTGTTTTTTTTTTTTGGTAAAAGTTGTTTGTGTTGTTGAGTTCTTTACAATAAATGACTTGAATTTTGGCCTACAACCCGCGTCCCCACAGTCTGGACTGTGCTTGAGTCGCCCGAAGCTCAACCGACCACGTCGCGGCTGTTTGGGAACGATCTCGTTCATGATTACAAGAAGCCAACGTCAGCTGTATGTAGCGCGGGACTCCTCCACCCACCCTCATCTTTCCTCCGTCATAACTTTACCTGACTTTGCCCTTGTCAGAGGAGACTCATAACTCCTGCAGCCACTAGAGGGCGCTACACTTTAACACGAACTCCCGTTTCGGCTCATTTCCTCAGACTTCGACTAACTCAGAGAAGGAAGGCGAAAGTGTGCGCGTCCGGATGACTGCGGCGGAGGAAGTCTGGAAACCAACTGTTGCCTACCTTCGCGCACTGTTTGTGATGATGACACCAGCCCAAGGATCCGTTATTCTGGAGAGGAGAATGAGAGGGAGACAAGGAGAGAAGCATAAGTTAATATGTCGGCCTAAGTGAGTTAAGTGCAGACGAATACATATCGGTGCCCTGATTATAGGTTCAGAATCAGCCGGCATAATTACAGTTTGCCAAGAGAGCACAGAGAGCTCGTTCACACTGTTATTTTTCCGTATAAGACAAATTAGTGTTTTCCCTCCAGTTCCGGGGCTTGCTGTCCTTCATGGCTCTGCGCCGTGAGCCCGAGGCCGCCTGTTTTATTCTTTCACTGTAACTCCAGAGGCAACCCGCTGATCTCTGTGATGAGGTGTTAAATGAGCACACACCTAACCTTCCCTCCGAACATCCTCAGCGCTAACCGAGCGGCACACCCAGTCGTCGCGCCGCGCTCCGGTGGAGCTGCCCAGACAGTGCAGCGTCTGAGCGGGCAGCCCCCCCGGGCGCTAGAGGGACGCTCGGGATCGGTGTCCGTGCGACTATTCCCTCCGTTTCTAGAGAGAGGGGACACATCGCGGTGACAGCGGTGACAGTACAAGCAAGGGTAATGATGATGGCACATTTAACAGACTTCCCTGAAAAACAATGCTGAATCAACATCCGCAATTATGCAAAAAAAAAAATGAGGGCAGAGCCGCTTTCTCACCTCTAGACACCCGGCCAGTCACTGACTGAAGCTGATGTAAATGTCTAATTGTCACTTTCATGTAGCTACAGAAATGACTGTGTACATTAGCACTAGAGGGGCTTTTCACTGACACCTGCCATTATCAGCCAATATTAACTGACTGATGAAAAGTACAGCATGTGCTCAGGGTTATCGCCTTTGAGCTAGCGGCTGGTTGCAAAACTCCATCGGTGGCGCACGTTGTTTTACCGAGAGCAACCTCGCTGATAGGCAACTTTGCAAGCGGCGCGCCATCCAAGATGGCGGCTGACAAAAAAAAAACAACAACAAACAAACTGTGATTTATCAGTCTCGAGTGGATCAGGTATGGGTTGCAGATGGTCCAGTTCAGGTTGAGGGTAAACATTTCTCTGGGTGTAAGCTTTTCAACCCGCGACAAAGGTAAAAATGTGGCCGGCGACAAGCTAGCAAAAGAGAGCTTTGCTTTTCAGCCTAGCAGTTGCTGATCACTCGCAACTGAAGACTCGGTCCATCCGTCTTCGATGGCTTGTTTAGTTTGAGTGAAACGCCAGTTGACACTGAACTCATTTCAGCTTAGTTATCAGCTTTAGACACGTCGGCCGCCATCTTTGTCGCGCACGGTTGCCGTGGTTACAGATGCCCTGCTCATCCGTGGGTTTTTGCGGGGAAGGCGGCGTTTATGCGTCCACCCCATGGACGTGCCGAGGAGAGCGCACCGCGTTCGTGTCACTCTGCCCAGCAGTAACACAACAACAGGCTGGTTCTCTCCGGTAAAGTCACGCGGTGCTCTGCTCCGGTTTGAGGGGACGAGCTAGGACGTCAGAAAATGGAGCGACGTTTCTTGAGCGGTTGCACAGAAATGATGGCAAAGCAATAAAAATATGGCGTCAACAGAGTCATGTCATTGATGGGGGCAGATTATCTATGACAGGACAGAACGAGGATGACCCTGTCCTATCAATCAGAGGATTGGTGGGATGATCTCAGTCATGGCCTGAATTGGACCACCCATTGGATCACCCCACACCCAACCCATCCCAGCCACGTCAATGGGGGTCAATGTGAGTGCGTTTCACACTTCAGCAGCCAATGATCTGAGATCAATGCTGCACACACACACACACAAAAAAAAAAACAGTGACTAACGTCTGACTCTCGACAATGGTTTGTACTGTTAAGACCAAAAAAAAACGGAGCGATGCGTCTGATATTTAATATCTGAGGCGCAGTTTTGAGGACTCTGGAGCTCCGCGGCTACAACAAGCCGTCTGTTCTTGGTCTGGCCGGATGATAAGGGCGAAAGATTATCATGACAGCACCACAGAGGCACTCGGGATTTAGTCTGACGTGTCTGGGCCGTCATTCGGGGCACTTCTCATTGGTCTAAGTGAGTGTGCAGGGATGATGTCCCACCGCAGCGTGTGTGTGTGTGTGTGTAGAGATACATACTGACAGAGGAGGGCTCTATCATATAATCAGGATAACAAACCTTATTTAAAAAAAAAAAAAAAAAAAAAAGTTCAGCTACATGGACATGTCAGCATGCTTGTAATCAGCGATTTATGACCTAAAAGGTGACTCGGCAAACGTTAGAATTCAACAGTCAAGTGACATTCTACGATTAAAAGTTGCACGCGGGGAATATTTGAAAGGCTGACACAGCGTATTTCAATTATATATCTGCAGATTGAATATTCACAAGTGTATCTGTGTGGTGTGTGTGTGTATAGAGATACATACTGACAGAGGAGGGCTCTATGATATAATCAGGATAACAAACCTTATTTAAAAAAAAAAAAAAAAAAAAAAAAAGTTCAGCTACATGGACATGTCAGCGATTTATGACCTAAAAGGTGACTCAGCAATTCAACAGTTAAGTGACATTCTACGATAAAAAAGTTACACACGGGGAATATTTGAAAGGCTGACACAGCGTATTTCAATTATATATCCATTACTTAAGACAGCAGAGTGAATATTCATAAGTGTGTGTGTGTGTGTGTGGGCAGAATGTAACAAAACACAAACACACAAAAGAATCGGGGAACTCTGAAACTTAAAAACTCGCATTCAAACATTGCCATTCATAAACTCGCAGGTTCAGCTCATCGTTACGGCGGGGGGAGAGCATGGCTCCTTACCTGCAGCGGTGTGGAGAGCGCGGCCACGCTGTGCAGGCTGAGGCACCGCGACGCGCACCTCGCCCCGGAGACGCTCTCCGACCAGGACTCGTCATCGCGGTCGTCGCGCTGCTCCCTGGAAGCGCACACGCCGGAGCCGAGGAGGAGTATAATCCACAGGGACAGGCTCGCCCTGGCGCCGCTGCTCGTGGCCAGCATCGTCGGTGTGAGGCTGCGGATGAGGGGGGGCGGGGGGGGGGAAGTGATCTGATGGAGGTCCACTTTTAACTGGAATTATATAGCCAAGGGAGGAGCCAGAGGATCGAGGCGTACGCAGTGAGGGTCAGGATGCTGAGAGGCTGCCACTATCGCTGAATCCGCAGCCGAGCCGCAGATGATGGGATCCAAAGTCCACAACGCACTGACAAGAACAAATGATAAAGGAGAGCGGTGACTGACGAGAATACCTGCTCAGTGTCATAAACTGTCAGATGTCAGGTAATATACAGGAACAGGGCCACTCCAAACCTTTATGATAGATAGATAGATAGATAGGATAGATAGATAGATAGATAGATAGATAGATAGATAGATTATAAACAGGACGTGTTCACCATCAGCTCTGCCCCGTCCTAATTGTTCTAATTATGAATTTATGAATATTGCATTCCTTTAGTTGCACACTTAAGATCTCGCACAGATGATCAACAGCGTCTTTGGGGTGCATCTTTGCTTGCGAGTCGGCCAAATAAAGTCACAATGTGTAAATACAGAGAGAGAGAGAGAGCTATGGACCTTTTTAAAAAAAAAAAAAGATCCAGAGGTCAAGTCTTCACATTTGGCTGACATCAACATTTAATGGCTGTCAACACATTTTGACTTTACACCCTGTGTTATTTGTTCTGACCCGGGCTAGCAACATGTAGCAGTTTGCTTACTTCCCCGTTTCATTTAAGACTTTTATATGTGCGGTTTTGCACATAGACTGACTGACATGGGACGTGCTTCGTTTCTGGAAATATGACTCATGACTCGTACAGTCCCCGGATGCGGCCGATTCAGCCTTTCTCGTAGTGTTAAACAAAAAACAACACAATAAATCGTGATACTGAATCACGATACATATACCAATTTAGATTAGGGGCTCGCGTCATAACATAGATCACCCCAGCCCTCCAGTGTGAATACCCGCCTCCATTTTCCTGCGACCTTTGACCCCTTCCGGGTTGACGCTGCGAGCGCTTCGCAAACACGTGTGCCAGCGTTCGTGATGAAGGCCGCCCGCTGCGATTGAAGGCTCTAAAAAAAAGGGGGGGGGGGGGCTACTTTAGATTCAGATTGATTCGTAGCGCGCGCGCGCTGAGGTCGACGCCGGGAAGCTGGGCTCACGCGATCACGCACGCGCGCACAACGCTGTGCGATCGTTTGCGTTTGAGTGCTGCTGCTGCTGCTGCTGCATCAGTAATGCTTGTTCCCAGCGGTTTTGTTTTGGGAGTAAGGCCAGATGCTGTCACGCGGGGGCAACGGTCCAGCGTGCAGAATTCGGTGGCATCCGGCGACTTACGACCAGCTGAATACCTCCCCCGCCGTCCAAATCATGCCGGGAAAAAAAATATGTCACCAAAAAACACTAAAGATATCTAGATCTAGTTAGGTTTGTCCATCTGGGCTACTGTAGAAACATGGAGGTGCAACATGTTGCGTGTAAGAGGACCTACAGCCACTTTATGATTCTTATTTCTGGCAGATTATACATGAAAACATAGGTCTGTGTATTATATTCCACTTCTGCCATACTCTGTAAACAAAGCCTCCAAATCCGACACACTGCACCTTTAATGCGGAGGGCACGTTCGCGCTTGGAGAATCTGCGATTTTTACACGCAGGTGGAATTTTTCCTTTTCCATGAGAGCGAGAGTGTTTTCTCCTCGGCGCAGGCAATTGCGGGAGGACACAGGCAATATAGTTTCCAGGGAATCCCAGCTGTAATGCTCGCTGGTAGCTGCAAAACAACACTTTTATGGACCTCTCTATTAAAGTAACCACAAACATATCTCTCATAAGCAGGCACAGGGCACTTGCTGCTTTCCTTGCCCAGGGAAAGGAGAAAGCATGACGTGTCGGAAACTCTGAAGAGATCCTCCTTGGGTTGTCGGTGCTCTCATGCCTGGCACAAAGGGGCCCCACTCGCGCTGCTGGGAGCATCCTGCGGCGTTAACGAGTGCCCATTTTTTTCCCCAGCCGCGTTGCATTTGCAAAGCACACACACGCGCACGCACGCACACGCACGCACGCAACTCTTCTCGGGTTTTATAGTGCTGTGTCTTTGGCCTAATGAGCCTTTGCAGCTGAGAGTTTTTACCCTCTCTGATTCAGAAACAGGTTCTTTACACCTCCACATGTATAATCTCATAGACCAGGCAACCAATAGAATTCCATCTGCTTGACCCAGCTGACTGAATCCTTCTCGGCATATCCGCTGGAGAAACTGACGCGGAGCCCCAACGCAAACACTCTGAGGCGGTTTTCGTTTTTGATTTGTGTCCGTGATGGGGTATTCCGAAAATATGGCGTTAATGAAGCGAGTGTCTCCGGGTCTGTTTGGAGCTGAAGCTCCGGTGGTCCACCCACAACAGGAAGAAGAAAATCCCTGTGAGCTCTCCCGCTGAGGGCCCGACTTACTGTTTCACAAATAAAAACAACACACTATGACAGCGTAATTGACTCATTGTGTGCGCGCGGTTGCGCTTGCCAGCTTGCCGGGGCTAATACTGGCCTCCTTTTTCCAAATGTCAAATGTAGTTCAGTCAGGAAAGACGCAAGCTAACTCCAGCGCAGAGGCTTGATCTGACGAAGCCTTTGGCGGTGTTGACCCCCCCCCGTCGATTAGATGGATCAAAATAGATGATGACTGGATGATAGGAAAGCCTGTGAGCTGATGAAATCATATGACAGCAGTTGTTGTTTTGTGCTAAAAGCTTCATTATGATTGGGGATCCTTGCCCCAAGCAAAAAGAAGAACCTTCGGTAGGAAAGAGAAGAAATGCAACAGATGCAGAGGCCTGTATGCCAGTCACCGAATGGTTTGTAATCATGTGAATTATATGCTACAGCCTCCACAGTGACCAAATCACACCCAACTGCACACCCGAGGGGAGGTATTGGAGCCGTATGTTAGACAGATGTGATGTGTTAGATGTTGAAGACTCTTCATCGTCGTCACTAAAGAAAAAAATCGATTTTCTGGTCCTGTTCTGGAGGCTTGTGGTGGATTAACATCTTACTGACACCATTTAAGCTGAGTGGAGGCAAGACCTGTGATTGGTCAGCTCGGGCTGCTTGTGTTTTCTCCCAACAAGTTTGGGTCGCTGGAGGAGATTGTTGATAGCGACACGAAACAGGTTGAGGAAAGGACTCAGAAATCTCCTGCCTGTGATGGAGTCCAGTCCAGCATGCCCAGCATTTATACATGAGGCTATACTACAAAATGCAACAGTGTGAACACAGGATATAACTCAAGCAGGTCATAGCTAGTCGTGCAGGAAGTAGTGTATCTGTGTAGTGTTGGTCCTTGGGTCGAGTATTTCTTGCAGTTAAGGCACTTTTATACGAAGTCAGTACCAAATATTTATACAGAGATCAGGAAAATGGCGTTACTCTGAATCCTCTAAATGGAACACATGGCTTTCTGTTCTGAACCCCAGGATCTGATTTCTTTGAAAGCTTTTGAATCCATTTTTGAAAGACCCGGAGACAGAATCGCTGCCGCGCCGATGCTCAAACCGATATCGTTGAATTCATGGCCTGCGCTGCACTTTTATTCTCTGGGAGGACGTGTGTCGTTGTCTCTTTTCATTTGCGTGTTCTTAGTTTGTGCCGCTGCCTGTTGGCTTCCCTTGAAAAAGACATTCCTTAATCTCGACGGGACACTTCCCGCTTAAATAAAGGTTGGATGGGGGGAAAAAATGGACATCTAGATTGCAGGTATCTATGCGCTGGGACTGCAAGTTCACCCAGTGCATTGAAGCCAGCTTTGTGTTAGTGTCTCCTTTCGTTTGTGGCACATCAGTATCAACAAGTGGACACGCTAAATCTATTCCCCTCTACAGCTGTCACAGTACTTATTACTGCACTGACATGTGCTTGTCACACTGTAGATTGTTCCCGTTTTGGATAATGTGTATGTGTGTGTATGTATGTATGTATGTATGTATGTATGTGTGTGTATATATATATATATATATGTATGTATGTATGTGTGTGTGTGTGTGTGTGTGTGTGTGTATATGTGAACAATTATATATCGACTATTTTATATCAAATAAAATAGTCTGTTTAGCTATAGATAGATAGATAGATAGATAGATAGATAGATAGATAGATAGATAGATAGATAGATAGATAGATAGATCTCGCCTAACTGAGAGAGAAGTCTGTGTGGAGACCTTTTGTTTCAGGTGGTTGTAGCTGATAGCTTAACAGTAATCACTCTATTAACTCTTTTGTCCATTTCTATGCAGATGATACCCAATTATATTTAGCAATCAAGACCGAATGAAACCAGCAATTCGCCTGACCTCAAACACGCCTTGAGGACATGAAAACTTGAGCTGACCTGAGACTTTCTGATGTTAAATTCAGAAAAAAAACTGAAGTTCTTGTAATTGGACCCAAACACCAACTTTAGATGGGATCACCCTCACTCCTAGTGGGAATTGTTGTTGAGTCTCTACAGTCTAGACCTGTTCTATATTGAAAGTGTCGCGAGATAACTTTAGTTTGAACTGAATTGAATGTAGACAAAATAAAGAACACAATTCAGGAGAGTCAGCACGGGCCTTGATGAAATTGTAAAGAATAATTCTGGTTTATTACAAATCTGATCATATCCGTGTACTCATTCATGCTTTCAGACCTCATTCCTATCACTAACACTGTGCGCGCAGCAATCAAGTTAATTGCTGCAAACATTTTAATATCTGAAAAGTCTGGCAGTCAGGAAAAATGAGCATTCAGACAGAGTGATAAATGAGGAATCATCTGCAGCGGTTCAGGTGTTTCACTTCTAAAAGAAGTGATTTAGATCATCTGGGTGAACTGTTGGTTTGTTTACAACCTGCCCGAGCATCAGACTTCATTGTCGTAATGTCACGGTGTTCCCAGATCTCAGCAATTAACATGAGTGAGTGACTACAATGTTATCGCACCTGACAGAAAATGATGGACAAAGCTATTAAAATACAGCCCGATGTTATACGTTTTTCCTCGACACATGAATATCAGACAGGAGCCGTTTCGGTCCAGAGACAAATCTGTTTTGGTATCTGCTACCCACAGGAATCCAGCTCTGTTGTGGATTTCCCATCACATGTTTTCCATTGCCTTCAGTCAACGCGCATACGTGCGCACGTCTTCCTCTCTGCGTGTGCGCCGGTGGAATCCTCGTTTTTCGTTGTGGGGTCCTTCGGGCTCCACGCGGACAGCTGAATGGTATTTCCACTCCGCTCCGGGCACTTGTTACTGAAGGAAACCCCATTTAATGGGGTACACCTCGTAAAGGAGGAGGTTGGTCATCTCCCTGTGGTTTTACTGAGTGTGCGGTGGGGGTTGCGGGGGAGGAGGGAGTCCGCATTCTGGGGTTTCTCACCAGCAGCAGCCCTGATGGAAGTTTGTTTGTTCACTGTACAATCACGGGATTATCTGTTGCACATGAAGAAAGAGCTCCGGGTTATTATTTAATACGAAATCAGAGGCAAGTGGTCCAAAGTTGTTTTGCTCCAACAGCTGTTTATTTCCCCTCTTAAAAGTCTGTAGGATTTAGCAGTATCTAGCGGCGCGGTTGCAGATTGCACCCTCTGGCTCTTCTCTCCTGATAATGCCAGTGTTTTTCCCAGCCTAGGCTACTGTAACAACATTGCAGTCCAACATGGAGGACTTAGTCCTTAGTAGCTCAGTGTTGTTGGTGGTTGTGCGTCCGTGCCTCCATTCCACCCCCGCCGGCCACATCCTCCAGCTGCTGCTGGTGATTCCTGCAGCGTTCACAGGCCAGATGGGATATGTACCCCCTCCAGCTCTGCCTCGGGGTCTTCTCCCAACTGGACGTGTTCTGAATACCTGCACAGGGAGGCGTCCTGGTCAGATTCCTCAACCACCTCAACAGTGACACCTCTTAAAGAATGTAGCCAGGATGTGCTGTCGGTGAGGCGAGGGTCTGAGTTGACCATCACCAACTCGACCGCAAAGAGCAGCAATGCCCCACAGATTCCGTTTTGCATAGCGAGGAAACTTTGTCAGGAACATTTCTGCAAAGTTCTAAATGTTCATGCTAAATGTGACCCTTCAGTGACTCATAGGTTAAAGGTTAAAGACACAGAGAGACGTTGATATCAGCTTCATGGCCGTTTTGGATGATGCGGTTTGTGGTTCTGTTGAGCGGAACTCCGTTTAGCCTACCCTCGTTGATAGGAATAGGACGGCTGAGTCAGGATCCAATCTGAATTCGTGGCCGAACATGAAAAGGGCTCTCCACTCCATAATCCCCACGTAACCTGACGGAGCGGTTTCCCCAAAGAACGGGAAGAAACGGCGGCAGCAGATGTGCAGAGCTGATAGACACAGGCTCGAGGCTGGAAGCGCAGCTGAGGAGCGTCTACCGTCCGCTGACACGGAGGGGACGGAATCCTGCCGCAAACAAGGTCTTACATGTGCTATTTATTCAGATCACCGTGGGCAGACTTGGAGTTTGACTAAAATCGACTTTGAATCAATGTTGCAAAACAATTAAAAAAAAGAAACACTTTAAAGGCACTGTATATATATTCATGCTTTTATTTCATGCTGGTTTGGCAGAAGAATGAAGATCGAGGAGGTAACCGTTGTGTGTGTGATTTTTACTGAGTGTGTTTTGTTTACCACACTATCTAACGAGCCTATTCTCTGGTAAACCTTCAATGAGACATCCGTGCTTCCATTCGTAGTGCTTAAAGTGGTTCACATTGTGACTCTTTCGCTGATTTTTCTGGACCTTTCTGCAGCATAAAGTCTTTTTTTTTTTTTTTTTCTGGTTTGCAGACTGATTCCTGGACAATAGCCTTTGGATCCTAAATTACTCTCACAAGTGACAAGCCGAGAGCCGGGAGGGAGAGCTGCAGCCTGCACAAAGGAGAACACATCTATCTCTATTCCCGCTGGTCTTCGCCTGTGACTGAAAAATGTATTGAATTTGCATTAGTTCTGCCCAATAGATAATTCATTATTAAACTGGCTCGTCTTTAATAAATGAGATGCCATTTATATTCATCACACGAGGCGTCGAAACTCAGATATCAGTCAAATGTCACTCAGTTGTTGTTATTATTATGATCATTATTTGTTTGCAGTGGATCCTCGCTCTGCGCAGTGCTCTGCTGCCGCCTGGTGTCCTGAAGCGGCGCTGATCCCGACTGCTTTGAAAGCTGACCTCACCCGGACGATAAAAACGAGATTACAGCTGTGAAGAATTACAACGATAGCAGCACAAAAAAAAAAATCACCCTTTTAATCCAACTGACAGGCGTCAAACAGGAATGCGCGGAGCATGCGCGCGGGGCCGATCGGTGATCAGCGGTCCCCCGGGCTGGAGTGACGAGGCTCAGTTGCAGAGGTCGGTGCTGCAGCAGGTGGCGAAGGCGCCGGGTGTAGTGATGAAACCCTGACACACCGCCATGTTCATGCACTGCCGGAACGAGTAGTCTGGAACAATAGATATTCAATATTCAGTCCAATTTTTCTTTATGTAGCGCCACATCATAACACACTTTTCATCCAGAGCAGGTCTAGACCGTAAAATATATACATTATAATACTATTTAACAGTTCCACCATGAGCAAGCGCATTCTGAGGTTAATTTGGGCCTTCAGACTGCTGAAGCTTGTGTAGGTTTTGATGCCATCGAGTGGTGAAGCTGCAGATTGCAACGAGCCCTGACCACAAGCCTGATGAAAAATGCATCTAGGCCTCAGTGGTTAGTTTGTCCGGTCTGAGCTACCGTAGAAACATGGCGGTTCGCCATGGGGGACCTGGGGCCAGTCACGGCCCACGGTCAGATGTCATGCAGGGTCATTTTTTATAGTTTATGACCTGCTAGGATTGTCAGATACTGTGTGACTGGAAGATTTGGCTTGCGACAAAGCATTTAAAAGTGCTAAACGTTAACCTCGAAGGACATAACTGCTGGTTTATATATATATATATATATATATATCTGTAGATGTGACAGAAAATGAATGAGAAGAGCAAGAACTTAAATCTTCGTATTACTTATTGCATAATAAGTCACGTTTGTTAGATTTGTTCACGCCTGACTGGCTTAGATTTGGTGACATTGCCATTTAGAAAAAAAAAAGATAATTGTGATAATGAAAATTATATTGTCACAGAACATTTGGTCATTTTTTTTCATGTTTATACTGCCATCATTGGCCCACGGGCCTTCTTTTAAAGAAGTTTGGACAGCCCTGTTCCAATATTCAGGTGATCACACACCAGTGGAATTCTGAATATTTTATCACGTTTCATTCACGTTCTGTAAACAGGGACCTCTAAATCTGACACACTGGACCTTCGCCCACAGATGGACTTACTCAGCGGGCCTGACAGTATGACGGCACCACAGGCGTTCGCTGATCCTGAACAGGTCTGGGTGGTGGTAGGGCTGCAGAGGCTACTGCCCTTGGAGTAACAGTAGTTACACTTCAGTGCCTCGCCTGGGAAAACACACACACACACACAGGAAATAATTCATGAACAACAACAGCAAATTCAAGCACACGGCTGTGGAATATAGCGACGCAAAGAAGGAAGTGAATGGAAACACAGAGGTAACACTTCAGTCAGAGTTACCAGAGAACAAATGAGGAACAAACCACAGGACAAAAAGTGATCAGTGACCAATGTTTAGATAATTAGTCCAAAGTTAATGAGTATGATCAGTTTATATGATGGATGAACGAATCAATACTTCTGTCACTAATTCTGTCTGACTATCCAACCGTACAGACATATAGACATTGAGCTGTTTGAGCGTAGACATATAGATTTTATGATACACTGAAAAAAAAATATTCACAACTTTATGTGCCGTGTCATCGAAACACAAAGAGACAGATTGACTCCTCTGGGATCATGTGACGGCTTAATTTCGCCGTTTCACGCAACTTCAGGCTACACCAGAAAAAAAATATCCTCAAGCAAATCACTCATATTCAGGATGATGTTTTTTTTCAGCTCCATTCAATGAGCCTGTTGGAGCCCCCCAGCCCAGCCTGCAGCATTTTTGTATACGGCCCCAGTTCTGTTAGTTTGGCATGTAGTTTCTAGTCAAGACTTGATTTACGTATGTTTGTGTTAGACTCTCTCTCTCTCTCTCTCTCTCTCTATATATATATATATATATATATATATATATATATATATATATATATATATATACCTGTGATGGCATCAATAAAGTACTCTTATTGTACATACCTTGACACAGGCTCAGCAAGAGAAGGACGGCACACACTGCAGCTCTCATTGTTCTAAAATTCAAAGAAAAAGAACAGAAGGAAAATCACATCTTATCTGTTCACTGATAAAAAACACTAAAATACTCTAAGACTCATCTTCTGGCCTCTATTAGGTCTTCAGTTTTGGCCTGTATGTAGCTGCAAGAGCTCTCTCGCACGATGACACTCGGTCATCACAGGTTTAACTGAACTTGTACAATCACCGTGTATAAGGCTCATGGGTGAAATTCATCATTTATCGTAGCATATTTGAGATAGGGTAGGAAAATGTGTCTTCAACGTCTACCAGCAATCATTGAGCAAAGCATGCAGCTGAAGATTCAACGGACTTCGAGTTCGAGGGTGGCTTCTTACCTGTTTACCTTCACGTGGTGCTCAGTCTGAACAGTGTCCCCGTGTTCTGCAGAGAGCTGCCGCTTCACGCTCTGCTCTGTCTTTTAAAGCCGTAAGATGAACTGCAAGAACGTGTCTGTGCAGGCACTGACTGGGCAGGACTCAATTTCAACATAACAGACTTTCTAGCTGTGTTGCAAAAGCAGAATGTACAAAGGACGTATTGACTGAGTGACTGAGTGATCACATGAAGGAGCCCTTTTATCTGAGAGCGGCCTATTCATTTGAGCTGTTTGAGTGTCGAAATATAGATTTTAACTTTATATGTTGCGTCATATGAACACAAAGAGGAGGGTTTGATGGAGTTTTCATATTGTTCAGCTACAGTATGTTATGTTATGTTATGCTATGCTATGCTATGTTGTGCTATGCTATGCTATTTTATGTTATGTTATGTTCTGCTATGCTATGTTATGCTATGCTATTTTATGTTATGCTATGCTATGCTATGCTATGTTATGCTATGCTATGCTATGCTATGTTATGTTCTGCTATGCTATGTTATGCTATCCTATGCTATGTTGTGCTATGCTATGCTATGCTATGTTATGTTCTGCTATGCTATGTTATGCTATGCTATGTTGTGCTATGCTATGCTATGCTATTTTATGTTATGTTCTGCTATGCTATGTTATGCTATGCTATTTTATGTTATGCTATGCTATGCTATGCGATGCTATGTTATGCTATGCTATGCTATGCTATGCTATGTTATGTTCTGCTATGCTATGTTATGCTATGCTATGCTATGTTGTGCTATGCTATGCTATGCTATGTTATGTTCTGCTCTGCTATGCTATGTTATGCTATGCTATGCTATGGATCCCTCCTCTGTGGCTCTTCCTGAGGTTTCTTCCACATTTGTTCCCTGTTAAAGGGTTTTTTGTGGGCAAGTTTTTCCTCACTCAAACCGAGGGTCGAAGGACAGAGGGTGTCACCCCCTGTACAGATTGTAAAGCCCTCTGAGGCAAAATGTGTTTTGTGACTTTGGGCTATACAAATAAAATTTGATTTGATTTGATTTGATTTATGTTATGTTATGTTATGTTATGTTATGTTATGTTATGTTATGCTCTGCTCTGCTCTGCTCTGCTATGCTATGTTATGGTATGCTGTACTATGCTATGTTATGTTCTGCTATGCTATGCTGTACTATGTTATGTTATGTTATGTTATGTTATGTTATGTTCTGCTATGCTATGCTATGCTATGCTATGTTCTGCTATGCTATGTTATGTTATGTTATGCTATGCTATGCTATGCTATGCTAAGTGATTGTCACAGCAGTGTAATGAAAATCATTTTTCTACACTGATTCATTGTGCTGTAAAGATCCACATCTCACCTGAACTTGAGTAAAAATAATTTTTTCTATAAGATATGAAATCCAGAATCAAGCATGGCTTCTCATCTACAATCATATCAATATTTCTTTGTGCACATTTGCACATGGAGCTCTATATATATATATATCTATATAATATTGTTATCGAGCTAGGCCACAAAGAAAAAGGGGCGGAGGCTTCTCTAAATAATTTTTAAAAAATACGCATAACTTTTCTTACAAGAAACCAAAAATGTAGAGAAAAGCCACATTAGGTGAACTGCTGTGATGTCTCTTCACAAAGACACTTTCACTTTGTCAACAAGAGCCAGCGACCCAGCAGGAACACCACGGGAAGGTTGTGTCACAAGTGTACAATAACAGTCATTCTCTCTGTGTGTGTCACTGAAAGACCAGGCATGAAAACCAATTCAATTCAACTTTATTTATTTAGCGCCATATCAAAACAAAAGTCATCTCATGACACTTTCCATGCAGAGCAGGTCTGGACCGTAATCTCACATCGCCAGTGGTTGGAATCGAGTTATTTCTGCAGACACTCTGCGGTCTGGGATCATCGTCTCAGTTGCAGCGGTCAGTGGCACATGTGGAGACCTGACAGTCGCGATTGGCCTGTAAAATCATGGCGTCCCCTCTCTTCATGCACCTCCGGAAATAAAAGGGCCCTGCAGTGGACAGGAAAACAAGGAACCGCTGTAAGCAACAGCCCCCATCGCTGGATCACATCATTTCTTGCACGCAGGTCATCTGACTCACTGGCTGCTGTCGCACAGAAGACTGAGGCACACACGTCTTCTTGTCTCCGGCAGGTTTCCACAGTGGTGGTGCACGATCCGCCGGGTGTACTTGGAACACAGCGGTTGCACTTCAGCGCCTCTGTTGGGAAAAACAACAGCAGCTCAGGAGCCGTGCATTCCGCCTTCACGGAACGCCGCATGCCACATTTGACCCATTTCATGTCACCCATTCAGATGAGCAGACTGACCACTGCCGGCGCAGACGAGAAGGAGGATAGCGGCGAGCTGGAGGGCTTTCATCTTTGTTTCCTCCTGCGGAGTTGATCACTGTTCAAGACACGATGAATGCTCAGAAGTGTCATTTAGTTCGAGTGATGTACACACACACACACACACACACACACACACCACCTCTACAGGGCGGTGTAGATCCGCACAGGACAAAGAAGAAACTCATTTTGAATCAAATGTCTTTCCTCCCTTCTTTCCCTTGTTCTCTCTGTCTGCTCACTTTCTGTAAATAAATGTGCAAACACTCAGTATCTCCCAGTTCCACGTGGTCACTGTGTGGACGGATCAATCTTTGAGTGGAACCCGTTACCTGAAGTACTCTTCTCACCGCCCTGCTCATCCTGCTTTCACAGCCGAGCCGCAGAGAATCACAGCAACATTTTCTCAGTGATCATTTTAGTTCGAAACATTCTGAAATAAAAATGAACCAGCATCAAATATTTACCTGCTCGTCTTTTCGTTTTTTCAGCCCGGGATATGAAAAACTCCACTGGCACCAAGTGTTGCTGTGGAACGGTTTTTAAACTGTTGATCAAGCAGCGAGAAAACTGTGGCGGCTTGTGTAAAAACGGGATTCCCCCAGTCAGTTGCGACACCTTGCCAAAATCGTTGCGCAAGAGGCTGCACAAAGACAAACAATGTCAGAGAATATGACCCGAAAGAAAGTTCCCCAGCACCTGTCGGGATCACGTGGTAGACGGAAATAAAACAATAAAGTCTCAATAACAACCGTCAACATAACCGAGAAGTTTTGCACATCAGCAGATAGGTTACAAACCACAAATAAAAGCACCAGGCCTTCAGTTATGAGAAATGTTCCTCTTTACATCAAATTAAAGTAGCCTGTGATCCAACAAATAGATACGAAGTGAAGAAAATGCTCACGCTTCTTTAATGGGAGAAGTGACACTTCCCCACCAACACTATCTTTTTAACGTCCGGCTTGACAGGCTTTTATGCCTGCGTCATGCGCCTGCAGTCCTAGCTCACTTTTCACAGCCTCACAGGTGTGTGTTGATCCAAACACGTGAGCACATACCTGGCCAGCGTCTTCAGTGTGTCATGCCGTGTGTGACAAGCCACCCAAAAGGCGCTCGAGCTCAGGAACCTTCACGTCACCATCAGTTCACTGTGATTGGCCGCCTCGTCCAGCGGCACCGCCTTCCCCCGCGTTTACAGCCTCAGCCATGAATACGAGGCCTAAAATATCCCTCTGTCCTTCAACCCTCAGTTCGAGTGAGGAAAAACCCTTTTGGCCCTTGGGCAAATGTAGTTGATGACCCCCGCTCTAGACAAACGAACAAAGAAGAAGCCTCTTCCTCACTGCTTTTGAATAAACAATGAATAAACTGAAAAATAGTTTCGCAAAACTCCAAAACCGGCCTGGACAAAATGATTGGCGGCCTTTGCACAAAAAAAAAACCAAACAGCTGAAATCAAACACTTCCTGTAACCATCTTTGTCTAACAGAGTTTCTTACACCTCTATACTGCAATGTTTCAACCTCTCTCCTTTTGCCAGCTGCTCCATAAAACAAACGACGACCAACTCAAACAGTGCTCTTCTACATAAAACTGATCTTCGTGCCACATTGTCATGTCACTTTACACTTTATTCTACATTTATATATCCTACAATTTCAATGCACGAAAACGGTCACAAAAGTCGCGTAAATTAGTACAACAGAAATAAAGTTTGATAGTAGTAAACGGAGGTCCTGATACACACCTCTTGAAACGTACGCTACTACACTACTTGAGAGTGCACCTAAAATGCACTCTAACCCTTTCAGGTGAACTTTACTTGAGCTTCTCTAAACTTTTGGAATGTCCAACTTCAGCTGCCCTCGCGGCCTTCGAAGGCGACTCCTTCTGAGGGTCCTTCGAAGGCAGCATCAACTGTTGTTAAACGAGACGCTCTAGCCTTCGAAAGCTTTTCCTGGTTGCGTCACCAGCTGCGCGCCTGCCGTCAGTTGGTACTTTGGCTTGGCTTACCAACGTAGCCGCTTGGCGTCGCCATTATTGGATGTTTCCCGGCACTGAACAGCGGCGTGCAAAGGATCGTGGGATATGTGAGGCCGCGAGGGATAGTTGTGTCACACCGGTGACATGTCAAGTTTGAGTTTTTGTCCTGTCTCCATGTTTGTTTTGTGACTTCCTGTTTTATTTTGGGAATTAACTCTCCTCTCGTTTCAGGTCACTTGCCCTTCCTCATGTGTCACCAGTCTGATTGTCTTCCCTGATTCCCGATTGTGTCCACCTGTTCCCCGTTACCTCCATGTGTTCACATAGTCTGCGTCTCCCTTTGTCCTGTGCCAGTGTGTCATGTCCCGTGTACTGACGGGTACTGATCAAGCTCAGTCTAGTTTCGTAGTCTAGGTTTTTGTTTTTCTGTAATTCCTCGAAAGAGTGATATTTTTGTTGGCTCTGCCTTTTGTAGTATATTTCGTAGTCTAGGTTTTTTGGTAGTTAGAGTTTAGTTTGAGTTTTGACCATGCCTCGTCGTGAGGCGCTTTTTGTTTCCCCCGGCGTGTCCGGTGACACCGAAAAACTGCTTCATCCCTAAATCTGCACTCGAGTCCGCTTCTTCCAGTTTCCCCTCGTGGCAAGTTGATAGATCCTCGAAAAAAAAGAGGGAAAAGAAGGCTGCATTTGAAGGAGCCTTTGAATTTGGACAGCCTTCGCACAGCGTTGTGACGTAATCGGCCTTCGAAGCATGCAGCCCCTGAATTGAGACACAGCCCAGGTGCTGTTCCTCCCTGCCTGAAGGTGGTGCAACCACCATTGGTATTTGCTCCAGGTGCTGGCTGCCGATTGGTGAATGGACGGGTGGAGCTGCTATAAATGGCCACCACGTGAGACATTCACGCCCCTTCTCTTGACCCTGCTCCCAACAGCACCAGGCTATGTGGTACTGTGTCACGTTGTGTGAACTTGTACTTGGTATTGTCTGCTTTAATTTAGCAGTCCTGGTAGTTGTAGGGGTGGGTAGCTCTTTTGATTTATGTCTTTTTTCTCCTGTTTATTTCACAGGGAGGCGGGTTTTCTTTGTCTTGGTTAGGTAAGTTAGTCTTGGATCTTGGAGTGTTTTTGTTTGTTGTTTTTGGGTAGTGATGGGTAGATGAGGCGTCATGAAGTGTTTCGACACATTGCCAAACCGTGTTAATACTGTGTCACTGAACACTGACACCTGCTGGACCTTAATAATCCCTACAGGCAACCTAGTTGACAGACTCAACTGACACTGATTTGATGACCTAGTACGGGCATCACGGATTAGCGGACTCCGGTCCGGATCCGGACCGGGAAATGGCTCTGTCCGGACCGCGACCACTGGCGAAATAAGTAGTGTTTTTCCCATAGAGCGGTTTTGAGCGCACATAGAAATTTACCGCGGGCGCTGCTACTATAGTCAATCCGGTAAACTCGTGCCGGTAGCCAAGGACACCCTGCGAACAAGCACCGATCCAGGCTCACCAATGAACACCTACATGTCAGCATGAGAATGGCATTAACTCCGTTTCAACCCAGATTTAAACTCCTGGCAGGTCAGCCACATGCCCATTTCTCCCATTGAAGCAAAAAAAGAAGAAAAAGATGAAAGATGAAAATTCAAGAATAAGAAGGAGAGTTGCATGAAAAATGTTTTGCACTTTCTTGTTCATTTTTCCTGAGTTTACTTTTTTATTTACACGAAGAAGGCTTCAATTAAGAAAGAAAGGACAGTTCAAAGAAAAATGTTTAAATCTTCATTTATGAAAAATGAAGTTCAGTTTTTTTCACTTGAAGAGGCCTTCAATTATTCAAGCATGGGACTGTTGCATTATAGAAAAAAGGAAGTCCACTCAGCTTGCACTATTTATTTTATTCTGAGGATTCCCTTTTGGTTGACTTGAAATAAAAACCTTAAACGTATTTGATTGCCTGGGACTACTTTCATTTATGATAAGCGATTGAATATGTGTCTAATATCTCGCATTTTAAGTAAAAACTTAAACAATTTTTAAAAAACTTTTTAAAAATGTGGCCATGACTTTCGCTCGGACCTTCTACTTGGGCAAAATGTAATAACCGGACCTTGGGGACTTTTAATTGAATACCCCTGACCTAGTATATACACTAATATAATTTAAGTCATTGTATTTTATGTTGTATTGTTTCATATCTTCATTTAAAATATCTTTGATATTTTTAGATACAGTCAATAAATAATGTGAACATGTATCATAACGTGAAAATATAAGTGAATGTGTTGTGAATGAGGATGCTTGTAGACTGGGATTTTTACAAATTACACATTTTTATTCAAAAAAATAAGTTTTTCCAACATTTTTGAAATTGAGTCTATTACACTTTTTTTGATACAACTTCACTCCTGCTGAAAGGAAAACACACGCGGCACAGACGAGGCTGGAGTGCCGAGAAATACCTCATTTTCCGATATGAGTTCAAAATGGTCCCACGCGGCGGAAACCTTTCTTTTGGCTTGAGGCTGCTCCATAATTCTTGATGAGTTTGACAATGAACCGCAAAAGATCAGAGATGCTTTTGGCAGATGCATCCCGTTGACAGATGCGCACAGTTTGGTGCGTCGGCGTCCGTTCGAAACAGTTCTTCTATTGGTCACGTGACTTTCTTGACGCGATTCGCACACCGACACAGGGTTTTGCTCTATGAGCTCGATGCATGCACCGGACGCATCGGTGTTGCCGGACCCGTCACTAGTTTTGGGTCATGCTCACCCTAAAGCTCAATGCTACCACCTTTACCTGAAGACTGAATAAATGATCCGTTGGTTGGACTGCAGCTCTGTGGCCTTGGTCATTCTTGGGAGTGGGGAAAGAGGGGAGCACCCTTTCTTGTTGTGTTTGGTTCCCCTAGGCCGGACGTCAACGGTCTCTGAGGCACCAGCCATGTTTGTTCTTCTTGCTGTGTAGCTTAGCTGTTAGCTGTTAGCTAGACACTTAGTTAGCCATTTCTATTTTTAGCTAACACATCAGAGATTTCAATAAAAACTTTTTATTTGAATTCTTAGATATTTGATGTCTTGACAGTATCCAAAAAATACATCTCATAAGAAAAAAAAACTTATGAATATAAATTCTTCTGAGTTTTAGCTCTAGCTCTCTCTTTAAGGGCAAGAGGACAGCCTAACTGAGCATGTGCCGAGTGAGTATCATGACTCTAGTATCATGACTCTAGCTTGGAATAAAATCAGTACAAATAGATGAATCTGATGGCCACAGGAAGAAAGGACTTCATCATTTTGTGTTAACACAATAGACTGAGCTAAACATTAAAAGTTTTTGTCAGAGATGTTTTTGTCGGAGATTTGTCAGTCACTGCCAAATGTGGTGACAAGCCTGGTGTTATTCTGGAGAAGGAGACAAAGGAGAAGGTTGAGATTCTTGAACTGACAACTTGAGACTCTCATCAGAGTTTGTGACCATCTGTGCGTCGCTGGCAGGGGAGTCGTCTCTTGTTGTTAACATTTGCTTCAGGAGCGGCTCGGAATTCCATCCTTGGCTTTTGGCTAACATATAGGCACATTCAAAGAGATGAGGAAACATTGACACCAGGTCAACTTTGGCCACATCTACAGGACTACAAGAGGAGAAATAGAATGGATCATTTAAAAAAAAGAAAAATCCTGTCTACAATCTTCATTTACAATATGTCAGTTTGGTGTTCAAGGTGTCATATCACTTTAAATCGCTTGAACTTACTGGTGCTGATAGGCGTTTCGTATGAAGCGCAGTAAGCCCAGCATGTTATCAGGGTACGGCCCCCTCCTGTAGTCCTCCAACATCTTAACCAACTCTGATGGAAACTGTAATGCCAAACATGAATAAATAAATAAATAAAAAATTTAAAAAATAGTATATATATATATATATATGCAATAGCTAATTTGCAGTCACCTTTTTATTCCACTGTGTAAAGGATCCAACTTGAACACATTTATTCATTGAAGAAATTAATGTAGCGGGAGCTTTTCCACAGCGTTCCACCTCCTTTCTGTTTCCAACCTCTTTCGAGTAGTTAAGTTGCCTGGAAAATTAAAGGAATGACAACACATTTTTCTCAAATCATAAAAAGGTATTACAGTAAAAATGCTGATTGGGAAGGCGGGAGTGACGTCAGGTAAATCATTTCTTTTGGTGCTGGCACCTCTGTAAATGGCAGTCTGTCTGTCCGTCGGTTCACCACGTTGGTTACATTTCTTACTCGCTACTTAATGAAAAGAAATTTGTAATTCCCAAAGGATGAATTTCAACTTCATCCATCATCATGTCAAGTGTTTGTACGGTTTTGAGTTTGTTCTGTTTCCTGTTTTATTTTGTAGTTCTACCCCGCCTGTGTCAGTGTTTACTGTGATTCTACTCCCTGTCTTGTTTTCCCACCTTTTTTGATTCTGCACCTGTCCCTGATTAGTTTCACCTGGTGTCCTGTGCATGTCTATTTAGTCCCTGGCTGTGCCTGAAATCACTCACTCATTCCCTACTCCCTACCCCCTACATAGGGAAATAAATGTAGTGGACTATATAGTGAGCTCAACAGAAAACAATTTTGGACACTTTCAGACACTTCTCTTGGCGCCGGTAATTACGTCATCGCTGTCGCACAATTAAAATGTACCGCATTAATGTCGTCTCACATAATACTTGTCCATTTACTACTGCATTTTTATTAAATTAGAGTCTTTTTTTTCCCGTTTTCTATTCAAGCATATTTTCATATTTTATTCTCTTGGCTCTTTAGTAGCAGAAATTATTAACAACCTATCAACAACCTGTTTTAAACCGCGGAATCAAACGTTAGACGGAAAAATACTTCCATGTGTCTCCCGTCCGTCTGACGCATTTATTGTTGTTTTTGCGCCCAGAGAACTTCCGGCAATGCATGATGGGATATCTTGCTCCGGTTAGCGACCATCGGATGTTCACTACATTTCGTGGTGAATTGTGGGATACATGTAGTGCACTATATCGTGGACACTAAACATTCGGACACCACTACAAAATGGCGTGGTCACTATATAGTGCACTATATAGGGGTTAGGGAGTGATTTCGGACACAGCCCCTGTGTTTCCCTTTCTGTCCACTGTATATGTCTTGTTCTGAGTGTGTCTGCTGTAGTGTCCTTCTCTCCGATGTTTTTCCTGTGTGTGTGTGCGTGTGTTCTATGGTTCCCAGTTTTGGATCTTGCCTGTTTTTGACCCCGCCTTGTTGTTTGCCTGGTTATTGAGTCTTTGTGTGTGTGTTTCTTTTTTTTTTTTGCCTGGATCTCCAGCCACCTTTTTAGTTAGTTTGTTTTTTGTGTTCCTTGGATTTTCTACCCTCCTCCTGTGTTTCTTTGTGCTCACCCTTCACACACACACACGACACCCCACCCCATGACAAGGACCAATCATCTGTAATGTGTGTTTAGTAGTCATCATATATCAGGCTTATCGGGCTAAACTAAGATAGAGGCTCGGTAAAACATTACACCTGCTTACATTGCCATTGTGAGCATGTTAGCATTTAGATGGAATCACTATTGTGCCCTTAACAACATCACAGAGCACAGCTTGAAACCAATTTGACACAGTTGCCAGTCTGCGTAACGAAAGCAATGGCACCTGTCATGTGATGCACACTGGCCCAAAAAGACTTTTTTCATGGTGGCAACTTTGTTGAGTAAAAAATGACATATTTCTTTTTCAGAGGGTTAGCAAATGTGGAAGATTGTTTTATTAATTTAACTTTTTTTGACTTCATAAACCACTGAGCAGCTTCCATACCCTGCCTCCGATGCTGCATCCTGAATCTGAACTAATTGGCCGTGATTTAAAAAAAAAAAAAAGATTTTACCTTTCAGTGGACCAGAAGAAGGGATGATTCAAGCATTCTTCCACATTTGGTCTGTTCTGTGGTTTTGCATCAATCATCTTCTCAATGAGGTCCTTTGCCATCACATCTTTAACGTGGTCCGAATTGTGGGGCCCTTCGTGGCGTCCTCCGCTGTAGATGTAATAAATCAGCATGCCTGCCATCTGAAAAGCATATCAGTTTGGCTACGGGATGATGTCTCAGCAATTTATCAAGATGATTTGTGTAGCAGAAAAACAAACCTCTATGTCAGCCTCCTTGGACATCCGGCATTTCGTTTCTCCTGCGAGTAATCGTCCACTTTTGCCAAAATCAGCTAATATTGCTTTCCCGTTAACATCTGCAGGACAAATGATAGACATTGAACGCAGAAGAATCCAATATTTTGTGTATTATTTTTGTGTATTTATTTATTCATTTGTGCTTCTCTCACCGATCAAAATATTCTGTGGTTTGAGATCCCCGTGGAGAATTGGAGAATTTTGACAGTGAAGCGCCTTTAAAGCATCGAGTATCTGAAAGACCAGCTTCCTTCGACCTACAGGATGTAGTATTTTGATGTATTCTTCTAAAGTGTATTCACAAAGCTCAAGAGCAAGATAAAAAAACTGCTCATCCTCTTCAGAGTCAATTAATCGCACAATACGTGCACGATAAAGCTCTGGAAGTCGTAGAATTCCCTCCTCCTGCAGCGCTTCGTGGTTGGATTTGGGCACTATTTTAATAGCTAGTTCAGTTCTTTTTTTTTTCAGCCCTAAATAGACTTCAGTCCCATCGCTCCCCTTCGCTATGCGGAATTCTTCTTTCTTAATGTAAATCATGTCCCCAATTCTGGTCACTTCACTTTCAACAGCGCTGTGAAGCTTCCTTAATTTGTCTCCCCACCTCTTGCTGTTTGGGATCCATTGGTCTTTTACTGATGATTCAGGTGATTTGAGGTTAAATGGCTTCACATTTGAAGCGGTCTCCATAACAGGAACTGATAATCGCTTAGGACTTTCATTGTTTGGGTTTTCTGCCTTTTCCTTCCTCTTCTTGGATTCATCTAAGGCTGGAGAGAAGAAGTGGTTTTTCAGCTGTTTGAGCAACTGTTTGAGCTTGTCATCCATTTTCATATCTGCATATGTCAGGATGTCCTCAGGCACTGAAGTTACCCCCAATGATGTGATGATTCTCGCTGCATGTTTAACCGAAAGCAACTTTGCAAATATAGCGTAGGTGTAGACTTGAAAGTCCAAGGGGTGTTGGTCCTGCACGAAAGGAACAAGAGTCTTGCATAACTCCTTAACAATGTTAAGACCCCAGCCATTCATGCGTTTAGTTTTCTGTATTATCACATAGAGTGTTTGCAGTGCAGCTCCCCATATATCCTCATGTCTCTCTTTTTTGGAAAGCTGATCCTGTAGTTTGTCTATAACAGCGAGTGCCTGCTCATTTGGCATTTCTTCCATTGTGCAGAGAACTGCACGCAAGCAACGAACTGCGCTTGGTATGGACCTCTCGGGGATATTTGGCAAGCGACTAACAACTCCTGCAAGGTAGGCGTTCACGTTGTCCTTCAGCCATTTGATACTTCCCAGTTGGTATTTGTCGGAATTTGGACCAGTTACACTAAAAAGTGCTTCGGCCATGGTCAGATGGGTCTGAGGATGCTCCTGCAGCATGTCACTGTAAAAGGTTTTGAACACTTCTTCAGGTGACGGTTCCACTAGTACAGCCTTTTCCATGTCCAGAAAATATTGGATTTTCGAGCATAATCCGTCTCCTTTGGATGCTAGGTTTTGCACCATCTGACAGATTTTTTCATTGTGAGTAGTATCTTGGGGATCGTTGCCAGGTACCAACGTCACCGGTGCACCAGCAGAAACAAGCTCTTTGAATTGGTCCTCCTTGTCGTGGATAGCCGCGAGTTGCAATTCTGTGAGCGGCTTCCCTTCTCTTACTCGGGGTTTCAAAAAGAAAAGGAAGCTGCTTTGCAAGCAATACCGAAAGAAACGGCGAATGCCCATGTTGTGATTTACAACAGCATCAACGGGTCAGCTTCTTATGGTTGTTGTTAAGATGTGTCTCTGTCGGGAGGGCTGTCCTTTGCAGATGAGGGAAGATTCAATTTGCTGTGAAAAGGGCAAAATTACAGTATTACCGTTACATTGGATGGCATAATAAACTTTAGATCACCAGCCAAAAGTTATTACCATAAGAATTTAAGCCTAAATGTTCTCTATCATTCTCTTTTCTCTCTTCTAGTACTTTAAGGAACTCCATTTACCAGCATTGTATTCAGATGAGTGCAGATGGGGATTGTTTCGACATGCACATACAGAGGTTACATCAGCCGTTCTGTGATTCAGAAACTGGCTCAGACATGTAGCGGCATGTCGCTAATGATTTAACACACACGGTGCCGCGCCGAGCCTTCACTCACCGTCTAAACTTAAACAACCAGAATTCAACTTTAAACAAAATGATTTCAGGTGCATATCAGAGGATTGTAGGGAAATGAACTTACAACGTCGAAATAGAGCGTCCTTCGAAGCTAGCCAGTCAACGTGCTGCCTGGTTTTTCTTCTCCGGGGAAAGCATGGCCGGAAGTTGCGCACTTCCTCTTTCCGAACAATGCCTTTGGACTGTACAGTCACCCGCCTAGAGGATTCAGACTCAGGCACTCATCAGAAGGACTTTCTTCTTTAACTCAAGTTCAGAACAAAACCGAAATGCAACTTATTTATCCTCTCTTCTCGCAGATTCAGTTTGCTTTTTCAGTATTCGTATTTTTTGGTTTTAAAATGTGTTAGGTTGGGCGCCTACTGGTGGAAGAGTGTAAAAGAACAAAGCAAAGGCTCCACATGCGCCCACACACAGGCTCCTTCCGTTTCCTTCCCCTGCAAAATAAATGTGCTGTATTCAAGTCACGTCAACTGAAATTGTGCTCACCTGCATTATGCAGGTGCACGGTTAAAGGTGCAGGCTTGCCCGTGTAGTAGTGGATAAAATAAAACAGGTTACACCACCTAAACTTGAGACAGTTAAGTCAGTTTTAGCCCCATCAGCTCCCACAAAGTGGAACTAACCGGCGTCTGTTGTCACCGCTAGTGTTTGCGTCTTACCTGCCCCCTTACTGATAAACTTGGCGGTTACTTTACAGCGCCAGCGCTTTTAGCTCTGTAAGCCTCTCCCACTGGGCTCCACCTCTCCTCCCGGGCTGTTGATCTCACTCCATTTTTTCAAGCGTGTAGAACTGCGGATGCGGGAGGGAGGGAGGGAAGGAGGGAGGGAGGGGAGAGGACTATATCCTGAACACATGCAGGTGTGTGAAAAATAATTTGGACAAAGGCTCTGTATTTGCTTCATGCACTGCACTTGCCAGGTTGAGTCGTCATTTTATTTGGACAAAACATTCAGATCCAACAGTGGACGGACACACTAGAAGTGCCCATGCTAAGGATTCAGTGTTTTTGCCCAACCAGAAATCAGCTTTTGGTCACAGCAGGGACAAGGATGAAGTATTGTGCTCACAAGTAAACATTCATTATGATAAGCATGATAATAGATCATGTAATAAGACCTATACTTTATTACTTTACAACATAATTTGAAGGTGAATGTTGGGAGGACTGAAGGAAAATCAATTTAGATTGTCAAAGTTGGAGCGTCCTGACATCTCATCTCGATTGAATGCTTTCGGGTTCTTCGTGGACACGGGGGGCACATTATAACATCAGTCATATTACTGTTATATATTTATACTGTATATTGACCCCGTATCTCCTGTATCAGCCCTGAGGGCACACGTAGCCTTAGCCTTCTTGATAGCGGCCTCCAGTTTCCTCCTCGCTGCTCTCAGTGCCAGACTGCACCTCTCCATGAAGCCAGGGTTTCTGATGGCGATTCATTTCCAGTACGTTTTGCTGATGGATCCAAAAACAGATGATGCATATTCCTCCAGGTCCACCCTGCCATCACCAGTTATTGTTTCTCTAAAGCACCCGTTTGTTCACTCAGAGTTACAAAGTAAAATGATGACATTTGTATTTTGTTATTTCATTGATTTAATTTTATTTTATTTTTCACATTAGAGAGAGACAGAGCAATAATAATATATGTATATGTAGTGGACGTCATGCTGGACCACAGCAGCAGCCACGATCCATGAGAACCTGCTGGACGAGAGAGCACAGAAACTCCAGGGAAGAAGTTTAGTTAGTAACACGCATTGACAAGGGTGAGGAATGTGGGTGAGTCGAGAGAGAAAATATTGATAAGGGGAGGAAGAGTCGGGAGGAAAGGGTGAGGAGAGTGAGGGAGTCAATTTTTATATTAGTAGTGGTGGTAGTAGTATCATTATTGTTATTATTAATATTAATAGTAGTAGTATCATTACTGTTATTACTGAAATTAGTAGTAGTATTAGCAGATATAGTAGTAGTAGCAGCAGTAGTAGTAGTAGCAGTAGTAGCAGTAGTAGTAGTAGTGTCATTAGTTATTACTGATATTAGTAGTTGTATTAGCAGATGTAGTAGTAGTAGCAGTAGTAGTAGTAGTAGCAGTAGTAGTAATAGCAGTAGTAGTAGTAGTAGTAGTAGTAGTAGTAGCAGTAGTAGTAGTAGAAAAAAGAAAAGAACAGAAAGGAAAGGAAAGAAAATATTGATAAGGAAGAGGAAGAGTAGGGAGGAAAGGGTGAGGAGAGTGAGGGAGTCCATTTTTATATTAGTAGTGGTAGTAGTAGTATCATAATTGTTATTATTAATATCACTAGTAGTAGTATCATTACTGTTATTACTGATATTAGTAGTAGTATTAGCAGATGTAGTAGCAGTAGTAGTAGTAGTAGTAGCAGTAGTATCATTATTGTTACTATTAATATTAGTAGTAGTAGTATCATTAGTTATTACTGATATTAGTAGTTGTATTAGCAGATGTAGTAGTAGTAGTAGCAGTAGTAGTAGTAGCAGTAGTAGTAGTAGTAGCAGTAGTAGTAGTAGTAGCAGTAGTAGTAATAGCAGTAGTAGTAGTAGTAGCAGTAGTAGTAGTAGTAGCAGTAGTAGTAATAGCAGTAGTAGTAGTAGTAGCAGTAGTAGTAGTAGTAGCAGTAGTAGTAATAGCAGTAGTAGTAGTAGTAGCAGTAGTAGTAGTAGTAGCAGTAGTAGTAATAGCAGTAGTAGTAGTAGTAGTAGTAGTAGTAGTAGTAGTAGTAGCAGTAGTAGTAGTAGAAAAAAGAAAAGAAAGAAAATATTGATAAGGAAGAGGAAGTGAAGGGGAGGAAGAGTAGGGAGGAAAGGGTGAGGAGAGTGAGAGTATATTACTACTACTAATGAGAGTATATTAGTCGTTGTAGTAGTATCATTATTATTACTGATATTAGTCGTAGTAGCAGTAGTAGTAGTAGTAGTAGTAGTAGCAGTAGTATCATTATTGTTATTATTGATGGTAGTAGTAGTAGTAGCAGTAGTAGTAGTAGTAGCAGTAGAAATAGTAGTAGACAACAGAAAAAAAAAAGAAAATATTGATAAGGGGAGGAAGAGTAGGGAGGAAAGGGTGAGGAGAGTGAGGGAGTCAATTTTTATATTAGTAGTGGTAGTAGTAGTATCATTACTGTTATTATTAATATTAGTAGTAGTAGTATCATTACTGTTATTACTGATATTAGTAGTAGTATTAGCAGATGTAGTAGCAGTAGTAGTAGTATCATTATTGTTATTATTGATGGTAGTAGTAGTAGCAGCAGTAGTAGCAGTAGTAGTAGTAGTAGCAGTAGTCGTAGTAGTAGCAGTAGTACTAGTAGTAGTAGCAGCAGTATCATTATTCTTATTATTAATATTAGTAGTAGTAGTATCATTGCTGTTGTTACTGATATTAGTAGTTGTATTAGCAGATGTAGTAGTAGTAGCAGTAGTAGTAGTAGCAGTAGCAGTAGCAGTAGTAGTAGCAGTAGTAGTAGTGGAGGTAGTAGTAGAGGAAGTGAAGGGGAGGAAGAGTAGGGAGGAAAGGGTGAGGAGAGTGAGGGAGTCAATTTTATATTAGTAGTGGTATTAATAGTATCATTATTATTATTATTACTGATATTAGTAGTAGTAGTAGTAGTAGTGGTAGTAGTAGTAGCAGTAGTAGTAGTAGCAGTAGTAGTAGCAGTAGTATCATTATTGTTATTCTTGATAGTAGCAGTAGTAGTGGTAGTAGTAGTAGCAGTAGTAGTAGTAGCAGTAGTATCATTATTGTTATTCTTGATAGTAGCAGTAGTAGTGGTAGTAGTAGTAGCAGTAGTAGTAGTAGCAGTAGTATCATTATTGTTATTATTGATATTAGCAGTAGTAGTAGTAGTAGTAGTAGTAGTAATCATGTGCTTATCATTCCAGGATCAGCTCTTCAGGAAGCAGAAGAACAGCTGGACTCCCTCCAGCAGAGAGCGTCCTTTGCTGTGGACACTCCTGATCCTTCTGGTCCACCTTCTTTTTCTTCCACTTTCAGGATCACTGAAATAAAACAACAAGGGAAACACAGAGATGAAAAACAAGCCCGCATCATGCGCAGGAGACCTCTCAGACCAGCTGCACACGACGTGCACGAAAAGAAGGCCTCCTTAAAACAAGCCCAGTCCACGTGCTTCTTCTAAAAATATCACAACTCACTATGACAACTTAGCGTAGCTACACTGTGCTGTTCGATGTAACTGCACCGTGACGGCTGAAATCCCAGCTTCTCTTTGTTCCTTCAACTGCCTCATCGATTTCATTTTCTAAGTGAATCCATCCATACCTTGCAGCAGAGTCGGCAGATTCAGCTGCTCCTCTCAGCCCATGGTCAAAGAGTTTCCATCGTCAAAGTCCCTGGACTGACCACAGGAAGATCTTCTCACCTCACCTCTGTGGAGATTTCTGTCCTGCTAACAAGCAGAGCGCTTTGTGAGACGATCTCCTTCTCCTCCTCACCTCTCTGCTGGTTGCGCTGTCTGAAGGTCAGTCCACAGTGCAGGGCTCATCAAAGCTCCTCTCAGAACATTCTGTCACCGACTTCCGAATTCCGAATTCCGAATTCCGAGTCTGGAATTCCACACTGGTGCCCATGCACACGCACGCACACACGCAAAAATGGATTCCAATCTTACAACAAAAGTTTGTTTTCTACAGATCATTTCATTTTACTAGAACTGTTTGTTTATGATTCTACGTGACAAATCAATAAATAATTAGATAGGTTGATCACTTCAAGTGATAATGGAAGATTATACAGCCCGAGCAACTGTTATTTTAAGTGACCCTTTACCACGAGTGACCAAACACGCTCTGTGCACAGCAGTCATCGTGCACGTGCTAAAATAAGATGACTAAATGAGACATTGAATGAAAACCTTGCAGGCCTGAATCAAAGCTTGTGACCGCAGGAGACCAAACTTTGTGTTCACTTCACTCAAAGCTAGCCAGTAGCTGTTTTTTACACTTACATTACAGTGATCGCTCCCTCGCTACTTCGCGCCTCACCTTTCGCGCCCTCAGTGCATCGCCGATTTTTCAAAAATATCCATCAAAAGTTCAAAATTGAGAAAAAAATGATGCGAAAGTTGCCCGGGCGCTAGCAGAAGGAGACTACATTAGAACGCCAGGTATCAACACGGAGAGCCCGCACAATATTTTTTATATATGCAATAATTTTATGTATATTATTTATATTACTAATCTTTTATTTACAAGTTTGGATGGATGGATGGATGGATGGATGGATGGATGGATGGATGCATGGATACCTTGCACCCCCCTCAGAAAATATTCATCTCTCCAAGTCACCCCATCCTGACAGCGAGGCTGGGCCCTGTTCAGATACAGACAGTGCTTAAGAGGCTTCCCGATCAGAACCAGAGCTACTTGGGTTCAAAAGAGGCTCTTCTGATTCTCACTTCTCTTCCCAAAATTTCACATTTAGCTCAGAACTGATCATGATGTAAGCGCGCTACCTGCATGACCGTGACTACGGAGCAGCCTGGGACAGACGTAAGTTACTCTCCCGCGATCTATCGAGGCAGTATCAAAATGTTTCTACGTTCGTTCATTGCATCAAAATATATAACAATCAAACAATATATCTGTCACCCAGGGGAGCTCGTTGCATGTCACCAGTGAAACGCGTCCCACAGTTTGAGGAGCAGTGTTTCATCACCATTTTTTTTGACTGAGGGTTGATGTGCAGCAGCTGGAGGACTTTAGAGGAGAAGCAGAACATATTTTTCTCCATAAAATATGATCCAGTTTCACCAAAACAACCGAAATATTTGGTGATGTGCAACTTAGTGCTGTAATTGGGAATGAATTCAATTATTATGATCATACTGTGCTGTCATACAGGAATACATTAAATTGAAAGGTGTTCTCATGTGTGTAACCTCTCGGCAGAACGCTGAACACCACCTCAAACGATGGCCTCAGTAATAAACGTAACAGCGGCATGAACACCTCTCTGACGGTGACAACACAGCCTGAAACATGACAGCGCTTTTCACACAAAGCAAGCAACACACAAAGGGCCTCACACAAAAGAACACCGTACCCTACCCATAAACAAAGCACTACAGTATATGCATGCCATCTTACAGCGAGGGGACATCGGTGGCACGCTAAACTGAAAAAATAAAAATGGAATAGAACAAAAATATAAATAAAAAAATAATAATAATCAATAATTTTTAAAAAAACATTGAAAGGCATAATGGTAAAATAGTCAAATTAAAATGTAAAAAATAGCTAGATAAAATATAATAAAATTTAAGTGCAATCAAAATAAGAAAAATATTATATAATCTTCATAAAAGTAGGGTTGGTGTACATGAACAACTACCAACAGATGGCCACTAGGTGTCAGTATTCTGTGTACAACAGTGTCTTGAGGACCACAGATGTTCTGTTGCATGCAAACTTTAAAGGACTGAGGCCTGTTCTGTTTCACAGACTCCAACATAATGTTCTCAGAGGAGTCATGCTGTGATTGTGGATCTTTGTGTTTGTATTTCTACATCATTTCGCACGCCGCATATCCGTTTAGCACCGCTCACTTCGATGATCTGCGTGTATTTCCCAAGCACACGGGTGAAACTTACACGCAGCTTGTGGCCGCTTTTATTTTGACAAGGCGCGGGACAACAAAGGCGTACGCGTGCGTTTATTTTGAAAATAACAAACCGGAAGAGGTGTTGACGCAGTTGTTGTTTCGGTCGGGTCCACGGCCACGACAGACGCCACGAAGCCCGTCGGGTGATCTCAAAGCGACCGCACGGCTCACGGTAAATAGACGCTTCGCTTGTAACGCTTTGCTTTGTGTTGGAGGTCGGCGGTCAGGGGGGGAGGACGGGCTGCCACGGCGAGCCGTTCGCGGGGCGTGACGTTACGGTACGAGGGGTCTAATTTGCTGCGGTAACGTTTGTTAGCGCGCACTGCGACGACGCGGCGGAGCTAGGCTAAGTCAAAAGCTAACGTTAAGGCACTTTTTGCTAACGTTAATGTGGGGCATTTGCCGGCTAAGCTCGCTAAGTTAGCCCCCCCTCAGCTTTCTTAAAGGGGCAGTTCGGGTAAATAGGGGTAAGCCTGTCGTTGGCCGTGTGTAGGAGGAGCAGGCAGGTACCTGACCGACCCACCGCTCACCTGTTGCGTCAAACAGCGGACGCGGCTAGGTGGCTAGCCTCAGTGCCGCCTCTGCTTGTATGAACAGAACCGCTTCTCTGACGTGCCCGCGCTTTCTTGTCTTGTGGTCAGAAGGCTCCCTTTGAAATGTCCACACACACGCGCACACACACACACACACACACACACACCATTAAAGCCCTCACACATTTCCTGATACACCCTTCAGTGCGTTTTATTTATTTACCGCCTGCTGTCATCAGCTCAGCCGCTGAATCATCCGCTGGCAGAACATACGCACGGCGGTTCAGGGGGACGGTGCGCGGTGGGCGACGGTGGGCGTCCCTTGCATCTGGACGCAGTTGGCTGCGTTTTCCACTGGAACAGGCTGTGACCAGAAAGATTTCATAACGGGAGAGGCAGTGCTGAGCTTAAAGGTTAGAGACGCAGGCTGCTGAGCGACGTGCGGGCACGGCTACACTCCACTGTTTGACTTTGACATTTCACGGATGTGTAAGTTTGCAGCCTTTAGATGCTCTGGACCCTCTGCCATTTCCCTACAGTAGCCCGGAGCGGACAAACTAAACGGCACGCAGCATCTTCTGCAGCCACCACAGTTTCTCCTCCGTGCTTGAAAGGGGAGGGGTGAGGCGAGGGGTACTCAATCTGCAACTTCTAAATCTCCCACACTGGACTTCCTTGCCTCACTCGCACGCACACAGTGTGTGCTCATCATTAAAACACCACACCGGTCGAGGCCGCATATTGAGATTGAGGAACTGAAACAGAAGTGAAAGAAAGGCATCGCTGCATCTCTGGTTAGAAATTCAGAAGTGAAATGACCGCGCGGGCATTCATGAGAGTTTTGATGACAGTTGTGATTGTCCGCGTCGGCTCGCCGCACGTGTCTGGTGCCGTTTTCTGCCTTTTGTCGTGCTCTCCCACGCCGTGCGGCTGCTGTTTGCAGGAGCCGTTTGCCGCTTCGCTCGTAGGAGGGAGAACACAATGATCAGTGAGGGGGGGCGGCTTGTTTGGAGCTCTGCGATCACAGGAAACGGGACGATCGCGAGGGTAGCCGCTCTGGCCAGCCCTGCGGAGGACACGTCGACTAACCTGCTCTGCTGCGAGGCGGAGGAGGAATGAAGGGGGGCAGGGCGCTTCTGTACACTGCTTGTGTGTACACACTGTGTGTGTGTTTGTGTTTGCAGGACTGTATTGCGACACGCGACTGCAACACTGACACCTGACAGGTGTTGTGTCTGGGTAGGGCCGGGGCTGGGTACTGGATGCTGCTCTGGAGATGATCTTTGACGTACAGCTACTCTGGAAGGTCCATCCATTGGTTGAAAACTGTGGAAAAGGCTGATATTTTTATATATATATATATACATATACACACACACCGATTTCTTTTATTGATGCCGGCATGTTTTCCAGTCAACGACGCCAAAACACCCAAAGCGTGGCTTCACGTTACACGTTGTCCCCGAGTGTAAATATCCTGTTCTAGTACCATCAGTTTGTACACAGGGTTCACACACTGCGGTGGAAGGTGACCCAGCTCTTCACAGAGTACCTCCTCTCCCTGCACTACCGGCACCTGGACCTTTTCTATCTGTAAAGAGATAAAAGCGTCGGCTAGCTAACGCTCTGCTACAAACCAGCTGTCGTCAGCCCGCGTGCCCGTCTTTGTTCCGGTGTTTACAGGCGGCCCACGCTCACTATCACACGACCCACACCTGGGTCACACGATGACGCCTCAGGTGCCTCACGCGCTCACGAAGATGCGGATGAAATGGAACCCCGCGTGTTTGCTGATGATGACAGACCATTGTGCCGCGGCGCTAAGTCGCGTCTACTGACGAGGCCAGTGACCCCCCCCGGTCAGCTGGCGAGTCCTCGGGCGCCTGCTAAATGGCGTTCGGTAACATGTTGTTGTTGTGTTTTCGGTAACACACACGGCAACAGAGAAAAGAGGAAGCTGTTATCATCCACAGAGTCCAAACTCCTGCCCATGTGCTCGCTGACAGCTTCTCGTTTGCTGACGAACTGACCGACTTTGTGCTTACAGTTGTTGTTTCGTTATGTGTGTGCATGCGTGTGTGGTCGGTCAGCCAGCAGCAGTAGGCTGACTGCGTCTCTTGGTTAGTAGCGATATTTATTTAAAGCAACATGCTGTCAGCTAGCATAACATCACATACAAGTGGGGGAACAGATACACTGTGTGTGTGCGTGAGATAGAGAGAAGAGAGAGATGGGTAAATAAGAGGGGGTTGGGAGACAGAAGAGGAAGTACGAGTGTAGAGAATGTGAAGAGAGTGTGTGTGTGTGTGTGAGAAGAGGAAGAGGCGAGCAGTCATAAGTTGAGGCACGCTATGCGGACCGACCGGCTGAAGCTCACCGAGGTCTGCAGTTTGTTGCTGGAGCTGCTGGAGGGAGAATGTGGATGTGAGCCAGTCATCTCAGCACACCGCATGAGCCCTCGCTCGTGTGTAGCATGAACTGCGGCGGCTCCGTCACGCCAGTCAAAAGACAGGCTGAGGCGGTGTGGGCCCAATGACAGGATAAAGAATGGATGCCGTATGTGTGACGTCACCCAGAGGTTTCCAAAGGGCTTCCATAGGCTCAGCATATGCGGTGCTGGCCACGATGGCCGTGCTGCCCCTTTCACCTCCTGGCTAACCTAAAAAAAGGGGTTAGGATCAGGACCAGTGGACCTGAGACAGGCCGAATGAAGGCTGTATGCCCAAACAAACTGTCTGTAACAACAGACACCTGTCAATCAAAGCGTCCACACGCTTAACCCTGCATAACTTTAAGCCTTAATATCATCTGAACAGGTGAGTTGTATATGAATTCACCCTCGGTACAGTTGTCATGAACGGGGAAATTAACTATAGAGACCAAAACTGTTTTTTGTACCAGGCCGTAAACATGTTTATTTCTGCTGTGAAGCTGGACATTTGAACATGGGGACTTACGGGGACTGAAATGTCCTGTAGCCAGCCTCAGGCGGACACTCGAGGTCTTACTGCCTTTGAAACCTGCGCGCTGGCTTCATTTCTTAGCCACCTGTGCGGGTCACAGACGTTGGAGCCAGAGTCATCTTTTGGAGGAATGCAACCTTTGGCTCATTCCATGGTTCCAGCTTCCACGCCACCCGGCCTGCAGTCTGTGCTGTAAACTATCGACACCAACAAGCCCCCCCCTGGTTCGTGTGCGAAGCCGCTGAACCAGAGAAATGAACATTTATTTCCTGCTTGTTTCATCACGCTTTACGCTCATCGGGAATTGCTGCAACGCCGTCTGAGATGACTAAAAATGGCTGATTTAAGATTCCCGTGTGAAGGAGTTGAGAAGAAATGTACATAACCGAGGAAGGAGCCGAGTTTCGAGCTTCCCCCTCTCCGTGACGTCGCCTTTTGACCTTTTGAGCGTGGCTGTTCAGAAGCACGAGCGGTGTGTGTTTGAGCTGAACCCGAGCCTCACCCCTCCAGTCTATACTATCTTACTCGCTGTGAATCCGATAAGTCTCTAGATCCACCGAGAGCTGCCGGTTCCTCATTCTCTCTCCTCTCTCTTTCGGCCGTGTCCGACAGATCTGAACACGCTTTGTGTTTGCGTGCAACAAACTCAGCAGCCAGACTGGAAATGGTCCCTGGCTTCCTGACATGTTGCGTAAAGACGCAACACAGATTTGGCTTAACAAAGGCCTGACCCGAGACCTGTTGTGCACTAACACATCAGCCCCAGCTGACCTGACCTCTCTCCCTCTCTCTGTCTCTCTCTTTCTTTCAGGACTGTGGAAGTAGCGACTCTGCGTGTGGGTGGGTGTGTGCGCGCGGGTGTATCTGAGACATCACTGTGCAGTGTGTGTGTGTGAGTGGGTGCGCCTAGCGCCGTTCCGCATCGGGCGCAATGTCTTCAGAGCTGCTGGTAGACCTGGGCGAGGACCCCGCCACCGCACAGCTGGGGCCGCTGAAGTTGGCCACGATCGAGGACCAGCAGTGGCCCGCTGATGAGTCCACTCTCAGCAAGTCAGGTACACACCCTGTATGTTTGTAAGAAGGTGAAGACGGATAAAACGCTCAGGATTCACCCGGTAACGTCAGTATGTTATTGTGTTTTCTTTGTTTTGATGTATCTACATATTGGCGCGTGTGTGTGTGTGTGTGTATTCCAGAGACGGACCTCTCCCAGCGCTTTGACGCTGGCTCTCCCCACCTGCCCTGGGATCACCCCTACTATGACATCGCCCGACATCAAATCATCGAAGTGGCAGGTCAGTCCTCCAGCACGGACTCTGTCCCTGCTGTCACATTTCTAGTTGAATTTGCCTTTTTCTTCAGACTAACGTGTGTCTGTCTGTCTGTCTGTCTGTAGGCGATGACAACTTTGGCAGGAAGGTCATAGTGTTCAACGCCTGCAGGATGCCTCCACAGCACCAGCTGGACCATCACAAGCTGCTCATGTAAGCCCCGATGACTTTAAGAGGAAGTGCAACTTCTCCGTTCCAGTTGGAGCCAGTCGCCAGTCTCATTCATTTAATTGGCTTCACGCCGTCCGTCACTGGACGCAGGTTCAGAGAATCCGATTCAGGAAAGCAGAAGAAACCTCGAGCCTCTTCTCCATTTTTGGAATCGCGTATCTCCTGTGTCCTGAGTGCACGTCCCTGCCGAGATAGACAGACGCCGAGGCAAAGCACCACGAAAGAGTCTTTTGCGGGATTTTTCTGCTCGAGTCAAAGAAAAGGGCCGAGACTATTTAGCAGCCCCAAGCTCGGCCGTCAGCAGCAGCACCGGAGAAGCCAAACCCCTCCGGAGATTTCAGCCACGTGTGCCTCGGGTCAACTCTGACATCAAGTTCTGATTGCTCCCCTGCTCCTTTTTTTACAATTCTACTTTGTGCATTTCAGCCGTCTGATGATAGAGTGACAGGAAACGTGAGCAGGGGCAGGGAGGTCACACACACACACACACACAAGTAGAGGTTCTTTTGTTGCGTTCCAACCAGGGACATTGTGGTTACATTGCTGGCTCATCAGGACTCGTACTGTACATGTTGACCCGGTATGAAGCGGGACACGTTTTCCCAGAGAACCGTTGTTGTTGTTGTTGTTGTTGTTTTTTAAGCGTCTCAGTAACAAAACGCTTCTTCCTCCCATTTATTGAGTTTCTTCTTACTTGCAGGTATCTTAAAGGAACCCTGGATCAGTACGTTGAAAGTGACTACACTCTGATCTACTTCCACCACGGCCTGACCAGTGAGAACAAGCCGTCTCTCAGCTGGCTCCGGGACGCATACCGGGAGTTTGACAGAAAGTGAGTTCGGTGGTATTGCACGAGACATGCCACGCACGCGTTGCGCGCGACGTCGCCGCAGTCACAAGCGCGGACTACCTGAAACCAAGCGTGCAGCAATCGCGCCGCAGACACCAGAGGACGTAAGAGGACCGCGGTAGAAATGCGGCGCTGAGCTGCTGTGTGAGAAGCTCCTGCCTCCGAAGCCTCTGCGGAGGCGGCGCGGCCGACACAGCAGCTGCACGCACCGCGACTCGCACTGTGTTTGCCTTCGTCACATGCAAACGACACCCGGGGAATCGCAACGCGCGCGTCCGCACACATCAGACCTCGCAACTCAGCGTTGCGTTGCTTATGCAAGAGACGCCGAGTTGTCGGACCACATAAACCGCTTCACACAAACTGTACATTATTCTATCATTGTGCTAATGGCCTGTTTAAGCACACACACACACACACTGCTCCTGAGATACAGACGTACAGATGGTGTTTGTGTGATTCCAGGTACAAGAAGAACATCAAGGCTCTGTACATCGTCCATCCCACCATGTTCATCAAGACTCTGCTGATCCTCTTCAAGCCAATCATCAGGTCAGTTTATCGGACAGCGCTGAGTCGTGCGTCTAAGCTATAACTGCATACGACTACTAATGAAGCGGCTGGGATGTGTGTGCTGACGGGGGCCGAAGAGAGAGTGGGTTACATTCCGGACACGCGGAGGCTGCGTGCAGCAGATCGCTCGCACAGACTGCGACTAATATCTGCGCTAATGGTGCATTCAGCTCCAACAACAGATGAGCCACCAGCTGCTTTTAATTAGCGGTGATTCTGACCCTGTTGCTTGGTGTTGATGGTCCACTTCCTCTTTGTCTTCCTAACACGAGGTGGCTGACCTTTGGTAACTGCCACGCGTGACTTCAATGGTTTTACACTGGCTGTTTGAATGCCCGCTCGCATATAAGAAGCAGGCCTGTCTCAGTGGGGGAGGTGTATAGCACAGTACACAAACTAAACCAACGATAGCACGGCAGCACCCAGGTTAGTGTTTCCGGTGCTGGGTACAAGAATGCTCCCGTTACTCTGACATGACGCTCGAGTTCCTGTGCTCGCCGCCGTCTCACTAAGACGCGGCTGTACTGACATCTAGTGGCCGCTGTGGAGAACTGCAACACTCATGCACATGCGTATTGCATGCAATAAAGTTTAGTAGGAGGAACTAACCATTGTTTTCATAATGAGTGAACTGCGGCCAATGCTAAGCTAAGTGAGGTGGAATCACTTGAAGCTGACTGTGTCTCTGTCTGCGCAGCTTCAAGTTTGGCAGGAAGATCAACTACGTGAGCTACCTGAGCGAGCTGGAGGACGTGGTGAAGTGTGAGCAGCTGCTCATTCCTGCCCGCGTCAAAGAGTAAGCGCCGATTTCCCGAATCCAGAATTCTGCTCCAAACGTTCTCTTGGATCATGTTTACCTCGCAGAGCTGTTTCACTTCCCCATGTGACGTCGTTTCTGTGTCAGGTACGACAACAAGCTGAGAGCATCCATGAAGCCGACCGCCCAGCCTCCCATGTCTCCTCCTCGCAGCCCTCCCCTCCCCGACCAGGTGTTCGGGGTGCCGCTCTCATTGTAAGTTCCTGAACGAATGACGGCTGCCTGTCAGGTTACCTGTTACCCTAACCGTGGCGTGTGTGTGTATGTGTCAGACTCAGACAGAGGAGTTCCGATGATGACAGCGTTCCCGTGGTGATGAGGGACACCATCGGCTTCCTTTCAGAGCAAGGTAACGCTTTTCTTGTCGCAAGCACGACGCACTAACGGAGCTCGTGCTGTAGTTCGTTCAACGCGTCTCACTCACTCTCACCTGTTCTTTATCGTGTGTGTGTGTGTGTGTGTGTGTGTGTGTCTCAGGTTTGGAGATTGAAGGGATCTTCAGACGGTCTGCCAATGTGACTCTGGTGAAGGAGGTCCAGCTCAAATACAACTCGGGTAACCTCACAACAGCTGAATCACTCAGCGTGCTGCACCATCAGATGGTGGGGCCAGCATGTTTTCTCACTCTGTATGTGTGTGTGTGTGTGTGTGTGTTTTGTAGGCGTGCCTGTGAATTTCAGCGCGATGGAAGACGTCCACCTGGCCGCCGTGATCCTGAAGACGTTCCTGAGGGAGCTCCCCGAGCCGCTGTTGACCTACCAGCTCTACAACGACATCGTCAACTTCGCCTGTACGTGCACGCCACCGTGCTCGCTCTGTGTATAGTGCTCAAATGTCACGTTTGAACAGGCAGGAAGGGGCGCGTGTGTCCCCAGTGAGCTCTTCTTCACGTTTGGCGTTTGTCTTTCCAGCGGTGTCCAGTGACAGCCAGGTGACTGTTATGAAGACGCTGGTGGAGTCGCTGCCAGAGGAGAACTATGCATCACTGCGGTACCTCGTCACATTCCTGGCTCGGGTACGGCTGATCCGCTCCTCGCCGATGGTCTTCCAGAGCCGCTATGTTAGCCTGTCAACACTAACCTCTGTGTGTGTGTGTGTGTGTGTGTGTTTAGGTATCAGCCAACAGTGAAGTGAATAAGATGACCAACAGTAACCTGGCCGTAGTGTTTGGTCCTAACCTGCTGTGGGGGCGGGACAACGCCATGTCTCTCAGCGCCATTGGGCCAATCAACAACTTCACCAGAACCCTGCTGGACCAGCAGCATCTGGTGTTTACCTAAACCCGTCCCCGTCCCTTTCCCCGCCCCTGCAGTCTCTCTTCCAGTCAGAAGCCCCACTGACCCCCCCGTCCTCCTCAGCATTTAGTCTTTAGCCCACCCCTGCTCCTAACCAATCAGGAGCTTCATCAGGGTACTTCTCTACCAACAGCACTTAGACATGCCAACTCCATCTGCCTTTTCCGTTTAAAGACCTCACACGTGGACCAATTACATTTCACTTTGCCTCCCGGCCGGCTTTGCGTTCAGATTAGCGGCGTCTCGTTGCCACGTCAGGAAGTCGAAGAAGCTTTCCGAGCTTCAGCGATCAGGACAGGTTCCGCGTCCCCATTTCTATGAACGGACGTGGATGGCAGTGGTACAAGCGCCTCTATAAACAGCCTCCAGCGCCACATTTCAACAGCCGACTTACCATCCGTTCACACCAGGTCGCTTTGGTCTGACTAAAGTGCTCCGACACGATCGGGGAGCGAGTCTTTGAGATTCCTCCGGTCCCGGTGTGAATGCAGGGTCCGTCGCACAAACACTGACTCTTCCACTGCGCCATAACACCCAACAACCAACCTTGCAAAAAAAAAAAAAAAAACCCTCCAGTCCTAACTGCATGTGTTTCTGCCCGTACTCCTGTGAGTCTGCTTATCATCTTTTTGTCTCTATATGGAGATTAATAGCAGTTTAGACGTCCCCCGTCTTTCTCTGTATATCTGTGCTGTGCCGTTGTCCGTCTGTCTCTCTGCTGTTTTCTATATCGTGCCAAAAAAAAAAACAAAACTGGCCCCCGGCTTTCACAGAAAGACACGCACGCGCAGAGAAGGGGCGAGAATACGACATGATATTCCAATTCTAATAATAAGCGAAGCAGCGCGGCAACCCGACGTCCCCTGTAAGAACTGTAATCCCAAACTGGAGAGCGGAGAGGGGCGGGGGTGTGAGTTGGCGTCTCCACGAAAGTCTCAGGTGAACTTCACAAACGGCGAACTTGGTACCAAGATGTTGACAATCTCCGAAAAATGCTGTCCTCAAAGTTGAGCGGGCGGAACAGGAGCCGCGCGACTCTACCGGCGGATCGTTGCGCGGGGGAACCCGAACACAGCTGTGCACGTGACCTGAACTCACTGCCCTGTAATATACTGTGTTATATCCAGACAGTGTATGTATGATTCTCTCCTAACTATATTTGACCTTAATATTGTATTAATATGATCCCCCCCCCGTCACCTCGTTAGAATTGACTAAACTCTGTTGTCATGTAGTAACTGTGATTTTTGTCTCATCATCGCTCATCAAAGTAGCCGTTTGGTTTTTGTTAATGGTACACAGCTCCACACAGCGAAGTCTCAAATGGAAACCATTTCCCCCGCTCGGCACCTGCTCCGCGTTTACCTGTCGTCTCCGACAGTGTAATGTCCATTTTCGCAGCACTCTGCCGTGTTTCTGAAACATTTGGATTTTCTCTTCACGGTAAACGTCTTCCCGCGTTTCCCGGAGCGGAATGTGAAGCGTTAGCGGGCAGCGCTGAGGTCAAAGCGGAAAGACGCAACGGGTCAACAAAAGCGGCGCTCGTGTTCGAGCCGACGACGTGTAGCTGCCCATGTTCAGTCACTTTAAAAAAAAAAGAAAACGATGAACGATGAACTTCGTCATGATGAACGCGTTACTGGCTTCGACCCCTACATGTGGGTATAACGCGCTAACCGGCTAACAAAGGTGATTTCGTTTCACTTTGCGTATTAGTAGTCGATACCGCATGAGCTGCTCTCAATATATTAGCTGCTGTCACAGCTGCCAAAGGAAATGAGAGCATCCAATGGGCTTTATCGTAGAAGGACCTCAGACTGTACCACACTGAGTAAATTACAGGGGGTATCATTGTTTCAGGGAATAGTTTTTTTTTAAAGTACCCTAAACATATTTTTGGACTTAGCTCATAATCAATTCAAATATCTCTAAGTTAGGTTTGTGTGTAGGAGAAGCCTCCTGCGCTAAAGTTAGGGTCAAGGTCTAGCCTTTGTCTTCCTGTTGACTGATGGATGTTCTTTTAAGAAGTTTTACAAGTTTGAATTTTATTTTTGTATATAGATTTTCTTTTTCTTTTCTTTTTTTTCTCCCACCGGCCTGCACTGCTCGTTTGCACGGTGTGGACCACAAACGCAACACTCTGGCCGCCATGAGGCCAGGCCTTTGCAGGAGGAAACAAGTCTTTTTTTTATTTTATTTATTTGGATTCCTCTCCCATATAGCACGAAGTATCCCTTTAAAAGAAGTTCAAGTATTGATACTGTTGTTATGTGACTTGTATTTATCTTTTTTTTTTTTTTTTTTTTAAATCCAATGGAGTTTGTCCAAGTTGTATGGCAGTGGCCTGCCGCGTCGTCATCATGCGGGGTCCACTGGCCTGTTAGTGAAGGATCATCCACATCAAGCTGTGCAGTTACCAGATCCGGGATCAGAACCAGGTCCTTAAATCTGCCTTAGTTACCAGCTGACAGAGGCGTGGACTCGAATTGGACTCATGACTCGGGCTGTAACCTTTTTGTCTCGGAATGATCCCAACGATCGCGAAACCGTCCCGGTCAGTCAGATTCGACTTGAGTTGAGGTTTGCTGCTTTGCACTCAAGACTCCAAAACCAAGACTCGGCACCAACTTGGGACTTGCAAAACATTATCTTTGTCCCACCTCTGTTTATCGTGTAGCTCGTGTAGCTTAAGGCTCACAGCTGGAGGGTTGAGACCCTGGAGGGGGGGCGTGAGATGACATGTAGCATAGACAGAAAAGAAGAAGACAAACATTACTGCTTTATGTTTTCTGGCTTATCTTGAATCCTTTGAATTTTTTGACAGGCCACAGGCCAAAAAGGTTGGCTGCGGTGTCTAAAGGTCCAGCTTTCTGGGCGGTGAGTACGTTCAGTGCTGGCCGAGGGTTTTCTGACACTGTCGCTGAACCTTCACGTAGCTACGCTATCTATTCCCACTAACGTCATCCCGGACCAAGGTTGTAATTAGGAGCTGTGTCCGACTGTTCTTTTCATCCATTGTCCACTCGTTCTGTCATGTTTTGTCATTTCCAGGCCAAATAGTATTTCTGCAGTTGTCGTTGCCTGTAACTCTGTGGTGCGTCTTCGAGCTTTATTCTGGTCTTCGTTAAGTTCCCAAAGCCTTAATTTAAAGAACCTTTTTTCTTCCCACAATATGAGCTCACATAAAGCATTCCATTCTCTGTGAAACAAGGCGTTGAGCAGCTCAGTGTACTCTTGACTGACGGGGGGGGAAAAAAAAGAGTTACGCGTTCGACCTCTGCGACCCTTTTAAGTCACGCAGTCTCTCCTGGCCAAACGATGCTGTCGAATCTCGACCTTTGTCCACGGCCAAAACACTTTAGCGGTAGCTGAATAGAAGTTGTTGTAACGTTGCTATGATTCTTAACATGACGTGACTGAAACGCACCAAAAGATCAGATTTTAGTTTGACTGATGATGAAAGCAAAAAAAAAAAAAGGAAAAAAAAAAAATCTCAAATGTTTACCTGTTGTAACTCCCAGTCATACCAATGCCATGGGGATTGGCATGCTATTGGTGTATACTGTATATGGGTGTGTTGTGTGTGTGAACTCAGCTGGACCCAGCACATTTGAACTGTTGGGCTTTAAATATGTAGTTAAAACATTTAAAAACTAGGGCTCATGTCAGTTGAGATGTGTGTGTGTGTTTGTGTGTGTGTGTGTGTGTGTGTGTGTGTGTATTGCTGTCAGGTGAAAACACGATGGCTTCAATTTTGGTGTGTTTTCTTTCAGTGGACGGGAGATACAAATGTTTCATTTGGCAACAGCAATGTGTGTGTGTGTGCGTGTGCATGCCCGTGCCTTATTTGTTTCCCCCAAGTGATCATGTGATTTAGCCATCGAAGTGCCAGCGTGCCCGTTCTGCCATAGATTAAAGCGACGCGAGGTGCGCTCAGCAGAGCTTCGGCGTTTGTGCGCTAGACAGAGCAGGAGCGGAGCTAGCCTTCAGACTCGGCTCGTTGAGCACAGCTCGGCTGCAATGGACGATCACAGGCTTGAGAAACCTCATAAATATAAAGTCTTTAATTGCTGAAGAGGATTAAAGCGCTCTGTCATTAATCGAGTAATCTGAATTCTGAAACTAAGTCCCAAATGAGCATTTATGTCTGAATTTCTTGATCTTTGACTTAAAAGTCGTAATTATGTGTTCTGATCTCCGATTCATCTCAGGGGGTTTTTGACACAGCCGTGTAATCCTCTGTCAGCACACTATAGTTTATTAATCTCCTCAGAAAACGCCATCACTTTAATATTTATGCTCAGTTTTTATTTGAAGCTGACAAACGTTCGGAATGTTCCGTCAGCGCCGTAATAATTTTGAATCCACATATTGAAATTATTATTGTTCTTCCACAACGAGGATCAGCTGTCGTTTCAGAGGCACAAACGAAAGATGTTGCACAGCCAAATTCTCTCTCTACTTCATAATCTGACCACGTGTCAGGTATTTTTACAGTTTCTTTCATTTTGACGGTGATTTCAAACCAAGTCAACTTTGCGCTTCTTTCATTTCTCTCCGCGTTTCTCCTCAGTCTGCTGATCAATTACAGCCCTGTTAATCTATGGATCTTTGTACTGTAACTGTTGTCATGGTGACAGTGAACAATATTTCTCTGTGGGAGAAATGATTTGGTTTCATGCTGATTTATTGAAACTCGGTGATCTTATTTTCTTAACTCTGGTTTCATCCTTTACTTTTGATATGTTGTGGATCTTAGTCTTCTATATGTATGATATAATGGTAATATACTGTAATATCAATGTGTGCAAACATTAAACAAATGGTGAATGACAGCTGGAGTGGTTGATTGTGCCGATACACACCCACACACACAAACAAAAAAAACTTCAAAAAAATCCAAACAGCAGCATGACACTCATCAACTAACTCATTTGAAACAGGGCCACAAAACTAGCAACCTTGACCTCACGTATGAGGTGTTCAAGTGCTTCCTGCTTTATATAAAGAACTACACACACCCGCATGATGTGTTCGGTTTCTTCACGTACAGTATTTGCTGCAAATCATCAAAAAATGTCAGCATTTCTGCTTTGATTCAGATACAGTGCAAGCGGTCACATTCTTTTGATGAGAGTTTCTGAGGGTCCAGTTCCAAGAACTTCCGTTTTGTCTGCGTTTAACGTCCAAAAGTTTTAGGTCATCCAATTTTTTTGATCTCCTTAGGGCACGCTTGAAGTTAAGCTAACTGACTGAATGCTACCGTTTCATCAGGCTTGATTGATAAATATGTTTGGGTGTCATCGCATAACAATTGATATTAATGGACTGATTCCTAATATTGTCCCTTAAAGGAAGAATATATAAATATGAGTGGTCTGAACACAAAACCTTGTGGAACTCCGTGACAGACTTTAGTGTGTATGGACAAACTGAGATCAAAAAAATACAACTTAAACCAGCTTAGGGCGGTTCCATTGATGCCAGTTAGATGTTCCAGTCTCTGTAAAAGAATTTGATGGTCAGTGGTGTCAAATGCGGCACTAAGATCTAACGGGACAAGTACAGAGATGAGTCCTTTGTCTGATGTCATTAGGAGGTCATTTGAAACTTTGACTAGTGCGGTCTCTGTGCTATGATAGAATCTAAATACTGACTGAAAATCCTCAAATAAACTGTTCTTATGGAGAAAGTCACACAGCTGATTGGCTACAGCTTTCTCAAGTAACTTAGAGAGAAAGGGAAGGTTTGATATCGGTCTGTGATTGGCTAAGACCTCTGGATCTAGAGTGGGCTTTTTAAGAAGAGGTTTAATCAACAGCTGCTTTAAAGGACTGTGGTACATGTCCTGATAATAAAGACATCGGACAGAAAATATAACCTGTGGTATCTGCGGGCACTCCAAACGGTGGGGTTAATCAGTAATCCGTGGACCTGCTCACCTTGAAGAGCACCTGCTGGGTTCACAGTGGCAGCTGCTGACTCAGCAGTCCGCTGCGGCTCCATCCACGGTCATCTGATGCGGCTTAAGTTAAATTAAGGTTAAGAGTGCTTCAAATCTTGGGGGGGGGGAAAAAAAATCATCAAAAATGTCAGCAAAGCCACCATCACACCTCCTCCTCCACCTCAGTCTCAGAAAATTCTATAACAGATGGCACACTTGTTAATTAAATCATTCAGGTGACGACCTCATGGAGCTAACGAGGGAATGAACATATGTCTTATTGTTATTTTATTGTTAAACTCATGTGAGGATGAGAAGATGTATCCAGCGTATCCAATTTCCTTTCTTTCTTTCTTTTGATCCAAACGTAGTGCAATTTCGAGAGTGTGAATTCCCTCCATGTCAGTTCCAAACAATATTGTTATAACTGTATTCATACTATATCATATTTTATTTCTATTATCATGAGTTAGTTAGTAGCAGCAGCGCTAGAAATCACGATTACAAGTGGTGACATCAGTTCTCCTTACAACTTGTGGGCCAAATGTGCAGCTCAACAAGGCCAGAGGAGAGCAAACAAAGACGGAAATTCTGGTTCATTAATCTGGTGAGTACAGCCACAGTGTGATCCATGGGGAAAAAAAGACTCCTGACACGCTCAGTTTTCTAATCTGAATGCCTGAATGTCAAGTTTGTCTTTTCTAGAGTCAGCCGGAGGACCTGACGGGCTGTTAATGTACATTGAGACAATTCATTTTATCCGGATATGGATATGTAAAAACCTTGAAAATACAGAATTTCAATATGCAAATGAGGCATTATGCAATGTTAACTTTTTTAACTTCTGGTAGTTTTCTTCGTACCAGCCTGGAAAAAAAAATGATCGAAGCAAAACAATCCAAAATTTCAAAATGGTGGCGTGCTTTTAAAAAAAAAACCCAAGAAGGTTCTACCTAGAGTGTCTGACAGAGGGCAGAATTAGATCGTCACACGTCCTCCGTGTCAGCTCAGCACTCTTTGAGCATGTAGTATCTCTGTGCTTTGGTGTTTTTTGCTTGAGTCAGGTTGATTCTTACAGCGGTCGAGGAGGCCATGTTCCAGCTCAGCAGGCAACGCGCATATTTAACGCGTTGATCCTTTGCAGCCTGCGCCACGCTGCCTCTGCTGCTGGGTGTTCACTTCCATTAAACATTATAGCGACAGCTGTGTTTCTGAACAAACAGACTCCTTTGCCTCCGTTCATTTTCCTCCACAAAGGCAAATTCAAACAGACAAAGTTGAAATGTTTCCAGAAGTGTGGGCGCTTTCCCACAGCAGGGAGCACTATCAGTGGCATGTGGCAGTCTGATGGACGGTATAAAAGGAGGGAGAGGGCAGAGGAGAGGTACACAGCAACCTGCACAGGTTCAGAAGGTAAGTGTCTCTCACACTGAGCCACGGGCTTTGAGCCACGGGTTGGATTCGTACCCTGAGCTTCTGCAGCGAGGACTGAGCCTTCGCACGCCAACTGAGCTAAACACTGCCCCAATTAAATGATCGTTTTTAAATGGCAGGCTCTGGAAGCTCTCAGTGCTAACCCCATTTATTTGATTTGATTTCCCTGCAGAAAAAAACAGAAAATGAAGGTCTTCGCTTTCGCTCTCCTGCTCCTGGTGGCCGTCACCTACGGTAACTGCTGACCCACTCAAGGAATCTTGGCTGTGCACTGATGTGAAATGTCAAGGCAGCTAAATCAGTTGCATGTGTGTTGTTTTCACGTCGGTGCTGCCGCGCGTCTTGTGTTGTAGGTGAGGCCCTGCAGTGCAGCAACTGTGTCCGTGAGGCTCCTGACAGTGGAGACTGCGTGGAGACTGTGGAGACCTGTCCTCCAGAGATGGATGCCTGTGCCAAAATTACCTACCCTGCCCCCCACGGTGAGTGCCATTCACCTGTGTTCGGTTGAGACCTGCCCCCATATTAAATACGATATAAAGATCATATGTGATGTACTTGTTTTCTTTCCCCTGTAAATCACTTTGAATAGCCTCCAATACAGTTTATTAATATTGCCATATCACAGGAATCTATCGTGACACGCACACCTGCGTGCAAGAGCCAGTCACACACACATGCATGAACAAAAAGCCAGAGGAAGAATGGAAATGTAATTCATCACATTCCCAATGTCTCTCCACAGAGAACGTTTTCCACAAGTCTTGCTTCAAGATGCTGGAGTGTCTGAAGCTGGGCCTGACTCAGGGTCTGAAGGTCAGCTGCTGCAACTGGGACGGCTGCAACAAATAAGCCTCCAAGCGGACTACGAGATGCATTATGTGAGCCAAGCACAATAAAGACTTAAAGCATCCATCGTTGTTCAGATATATTCTTCCAGGCAAAATGGAATAAAATGAAATGACAGCCCTAGAGGTGAAGATGAAACCATTATATTTAGTTCATTAATAATGATAATACCAGTTTGAAAAAGTTCAATCTTCATATTTGGTTTGTTCCCTTTTGCTTTAATGGCAACACACACTTCAGCTGACATGAACTCCACAAGTCTGTGTAAAACCTGATGATCCCACCATGATATGACAAAGTTCCAAAGAACTTCTTGTGATTTCAAAGAAGTGAAATGTTCCCATGAATTTCTAATGAGGTTGAGGTCAGGTGATCATTCTAGTCATTCAGTCAGTCAGAGCTTTGAGGTGTTTGGGCTCATTATTCTGCTGCAGTATAAACCCTTTCTCTTGCGATATAACTGATCCAGTTTGAGAGTTCCATGCACAACCACCCCGAGAAACCTTTACATCAAGAAAAAGCCTCTGTTTGAACAACAATTTGTCTTGAGCTCAGTTCTGAATTCTCAAACTTCCAGATCATTTCCAGGTTTAGTTAATAATATTAGATTGTTACTCTGGTCTCACACGTTTGCCTGCGTTAAAAGTTAAAGACTGCACTGTGGCATACAGCTTTGAAACGAAACATGGATTACATCCCAACAAAGTGTCCTGGTGAAGAGACAATCCTGTTGGATCAGAGTATCCTGAATTTGAAAGAAGTTTCTGATGCGGAAGGGAAGGGAAACAGGAAGTCTAGTCCTAGGATCAGGCAAATGGGGTGGAGTCTATAAAAAGGGCAGGAAAGCTCACCTGGGCCTTTCCTCCTGCATTACACACCTGATAGAGAGCAGCTGAGCCAAGGCTTTGTTTGGAGTGGATTATAAATCCATGCTGGTGAGGGACTGAACGATTGTTTAAAGACAAAAGGTACACTAAAGCAGTGCTGAGTGATGTTTTTAAGTTGGTTTTATTGCTTCAAAAACAAATACAACAACTACAACAATTTTTTTAATTAGACTCCAGGCACCTACATGCCCACCTGGGAGAAGGGATTAGGTTCTGGGTTAAAAAGGTACATAATTTATTTTGATACTGCATATGTTGTGCAAAAAGTTTATTGTAAAGTTTCTGGCATATTAATGTGTTTCTGTTTTTTTAGTTTAAAAAACAAAAGAAAATGTGTTTCGGCAGGGCAAAAACATGAAATAAAAAACATAAAAGAAAGTGGGCGGGACAAAAACATGAAAGAAAAAACAAAATTAAGTGGGCGGGGCAAAAACATGAAAGAAAAAACATAAAAGAAAGTGGGCGGGGCAAAAACATGAAAGAAAAAACACAAAAGAAAGTGGGCGGGGCAAAAACATGAAAGAAAAAAACAAAAGAAAGTGGGCGGGGCAAAAACATGAAAGAAAAAAGAAAAGAAACGAAAATGTGTTTGGGTGGGGCAAAAACATGAAAGAAAAAACTAAAGAAAGTGGGCGGGACAAAAACATGAAAGAAAAAACAAAATAAAGTGGGCGGGGCAAAAACATGAAAGAAAAAACAAAGAAAGTGGGCGGGGCAAAAACATGAAAGAAAAAACAAAAGAAAGTGGGCGGGGCAAGACATGAAAGAAAAAAGAAAAGAAAAGAAAATGTGTTTGGGTGGGGCAAAAACATGAAAGAAAAAACTAAAGAAAGTGGGCGGGGCAAACACATGAAAGAAAAAACTAAAGAAAGTGGGCGGGGCAAAAACGTGAAAGAAAAAACATAATAGAAAGTGAAGTGAAAAGAAAGTGGGCAGGGCAAAAACATGAAAGAAAAAACATGAAAGAAAAAACATGAAAGAAAAAACAATCTGGGACAATGAGCTTTCTTTAATAGTAACAAAGATCAGTGCTGTTCCCATTGTAAAATAACAGCCGCACCCGGTATCACATCACTCCTGTCCTCCAGAAACTCCACTGGCTCCCAGTTCCACAGTGCATTCAGTTCAATATCCTCCTACTCACACACAAGGCCCTCCATAACCAGGCCTCTTCCTACCTCACTGACTTGCTCCATCACCACAATCCATCCTGCAGCCTCTGTTCCTCTGATGCTAACCTCCTTACTCCACCACTCAGGACCAAGCACCGATCCTGGGGTGACAGAGCCTTCTCTGCAGCTGCCCTCCTCCCTCTGGAACTCTCTCCCAAAACACATCCATGACTGCACTGACTTGCCCACCTTCAAATGTCTGACAAAAACACACCTTGAAAATTGCTTTCAATGTTTATCTCAGTCTATTGTGTTTTTAGCATACTATCTCGTATTGTTTTGCTGATTTCATGTTCTTTTTATGTAAAGTGTCTTTTACATTAAAGAAAGAGGAAAAAACAAAAGAAAAAAAACATGAAAGAAAGTGGACGGGGGTGGGGCAAGAACATAAAAGAAAAAACAAAGTGGGTGGGGCAAAAACATGAACGAAAGTGAAAGTGGAAAGAAAGTGGGTGGGCCAAAAACATTAAAGAAATTGGGCGGGGCAAAAGTGAGTGAAGTGAAAGTGAAACGAAGGTGGGCGGGGCAAAAACATAAAAGAAAGTGAAAGAAAAAACAAAAGAAAATGGGCGGGGAAAAACATGAAAGAAAAAACAAAAGAAAGTGGGTGGGGCAAAAACATGAAAGAAAAAACATCAAAGAAAGTGAAGTGAAAGTGAAAGTTAAAAGAAAGTGGGCGGGGCAAAAACATAAAAGAAAGTGAAAGAAAAAACAAAAGAAAGTGGGCGGGGCAAAAACATGAAAGAAAAAACATAATAGAAAGTGAAGTGAAAGTTAAAAGAAAGTGGGCGGGGCAAAAACATTAAAGAAAGTGGGCAGGGCAAAAACATGAAAGAAAAAACATGAAAGAAAAAACAATCAGGGACAATGAGCTTTCTTTCATAGTAACAGAGATCAGTGCTGTTCCCATTGTAAAATAACAGCCGCACCCGGTATCACATCACTCCTGTCCTCCAGAAACTCCACTGGCTCCCAGTTCCACAGTGCATTCAGTTCAATATCCTCCTACTCACACACAAGGCCCTCCATAACCAGGCCTCTTCCTACCTCACTGACTTGCTCCATCACCACAATCCATCCTGCAGCCTCCGTTCCTCTGATGCTAACCTCCTTACTCCACCACTCAGGACCAAGCACCGATCCTGGGGTGACAGAGCCTTCTCTGCAGCTGCCCTCCTCCCTCTGGAGCTCTCTCCCAAAACACATCCATGACTGCACTGACTTGCCCACCTTCAAATCTCTGACAAAAACACACCTTGAAAATTGCTTTTAATGTTTAGCTCAGTCTATTGTGTTTTTAGCATACTACCCATCGTATTGTTTTGCTGATTTCATGTTCTTTTTATGCGAAGTGTCTTTGACATTAAAGAAAGAGGAAAAAACAAAAGAAAAAAAACATGAAAGAAAGTGGACGGGGTGGGGCAAGAACATAAAAGAAAAAACAAAGTGGGTGGGGCAAAAACATGAAAGAAAAAACATTTTGAAAGTGAAAGTGTAAAGAAAGTGGGCGGGCCAAAAACATTAAAGAAAGTGGGCGGGGCAAACGTGAGTGAAGTGAAAGTGAAACGGAGGTGGGCGGGGCAAAAACAAAAGAAAGTGGGCGGGGCAAAAACATTAAAGAAAGTGAAAGAAAAAACAAAAGAAAGTGGGCGGGGCAAAAACATGAAAGAAAAAACAAAAGAAAGTGGGCGGGGCAAAAACATGAAAGAAAAAACATCAAAGAAAGTGAAGTGAAAGTGAAAGTTAAAAGAAAGTGGGCGGGGCAAAAACAAAAGAAAGTGAAAGAAAAAACAAAAGAAAGTGGGCGGGGCAAAAACATGAAAGAAAAAACAAAAGAAGGTGGGTGGGGCAAAAACAAAGAAAAAACATGAAAGAAAAAACAATCTGGGACAATGAGCTTTCTTTCATAGTAACAGAGATCAGTGCTGTTCCCATTGTAAAATAACAGCCGCACCCGGTATCACATCACTCCTGTCCTCCAGAAACTCCACTGGCTCCCAGTTCCACAGTGCATTCAGTTCAATATCCTCCTACTCACACACAAGGCCCTCCATAACCAGGCCTCTTCCTACCTCACTGACTTGCTCCATCACCACAATCCATCCTGCAGCCTCCGTTCCTCTGATGCTAACCTCCTTACTCCACCACTCAGGACCAAGCACCGATCCTGGGGTGACAGAGCCTTCTCTGCAGCTGCCCTCCTCCCTCTGGAGCTCTCTCCCAAAACACATCCATGACTGCACTGACTTGCCCACCTTCAAATCTCTGACAAAAACACACCTTGAAAATTGCTTTTAATGTTTAGCTCAGTCTATTGTGTTTTTAGCATACTACCCCTCGTATTGTTTTTGCTGATTTCATGTTCTTTTTATGTAAAGTGTCTTTTACATTAAAGAAAGAGGAAAAAACAAAAGAAAAAAAAACATGAAATAAAGTGGACGGGGGTGGGGCAAGAACATAAAAGAAAAAACAAAGTGGGGTGGGGCAAAAACATGAAAGAAAAAACATTTTGAAAAGTGAAAGTGTAAGAAAGTGGCGGGCCAAAAACATTAAAGAAAGTGGGCGGGGGCAAACGTGAGTGAAGTGAAAGTGAAATGAAGGTGGGCGGGGCAAAAACATAAAAGAAAGTGAAAGAAAAAACAAAAGAAAAGTGGGCGGGGAAAAAACATGAAAGAAAAAACATGAAAGAAAAAACAAAAGAAGTGGGGTGGGGCAAAAACATGAAAGAAAAAACATCAAAGAAAGTGAAGTGAAAGTGAAAGTTAAAAGAAAGTGGGTGGGGCAAAAACAAAAGAAAGTGAAAGAAAAAACAAAAGAAAGTGGGCGGGGCAAAAACATGAAAGAAAAAACAAAAGAAAGTGGGTGGGGCAAAAACAAAGAAAAAACATGAAAGAAAAAACATGAAAGAAAAAACAATCTGGGACAATGAGCTTTCTTTAATAGTAACAGAGATCAGTGCTGTTCCCATTGTAAAATAACAGCCGCACCCGGTATCACATCACTCCTGTCCTCCAGAAACTCCACTGGCTCCCAGTTCCACAGTGCATTCAGTTCAATATCCTCCTACTCACACACAAGGCCCTCCATAACCAGGCCTCTTCCTACCTCACTGACTTGCTCCATCACCACAATCCATCCTGCAGCCTCCGTTCCTCTGATGCTAACCTCCTTACTCCACCACTCAGGACCAAGCACCATTCCTGGGGTGACAGAGCCTTCTCTGCAGCTGCCCTCCTCCCTCACATAAAAAGAAAGTGGGCGGGGCAAAAACATAAAAGAAAGTGAAAGAAAAAACAAAAGAAAGTGGGCGGGGCAAAAACATGAAAGAAAAAACATGAAAGAAAAAACAAAAGAAAGTGGGTGGGGCAAAAACATGAAAGAAAAAACATCAAAGAAAGTGAAGTGAAAGTGAAAGTTAAAAGAAAGTGGGCGGGGCAAAAACAAAAGAAAGTGAAAGAAAAAACAAAAGAAAGTGGGCGGGGCAAAAACAAAGAAAAAACAATCTGGGACAATGAGCTTTCTTTAATAGTAACAGAGATCAGTGCTGTTCCCATTGTAAAATAACAGCCGCACCCGGTATCACATCACTCCTGTCCTCCAGAAACTCCACTGGCTCCCAGTTCCACAGTGCATTCAGTTCAATATCCTCCTACTCACACACAAGGCCCTCCATAACCAGGCCTCTTCCTACCTCACTGACTTGCTCCATCACCACAATCCATCCTGCAGCCTCCGTTCCTCTGATGCTAACCTCCTTACTCCACCACTCAGGACCAAGCACCGATCCTGGGGTGACAGAGCCTTCTCTGCAGCTGCCCTCCTCCCTCTGGAACTCTCTCCCAAAACACATCCATGACTGCACTGACTTGCCCACCTTCAAATGTCTGACAAAAACACACCTTGAAAATTGCTTTCAATGTTTAGCTCAGTCTATTGTGTTTTTAGCATACTATCTCGTATTGTTTTACTGATTTCATGTTCTTTTTATGTAAAGTGTCTTTTACATTAAAGAAAGAGGAAAAAACAAAAGAAAGAAAACATGAAAGAAAGTGGACGGGGGTGGGGCAAGAACATAAAAGAAAAAACAAAGTGGGTGGGGCAAAAACATGAACGAAAGTGAAAGTGGAAAGAAAGTGGGTGGGCCAAAAACATTAAAGAAATTGGGCGGGGCAAAAGTGAGTGAAGTGAAAGTGAAACGAAGGTGGGCGGGGCAAAAACATAAAAGAAAGTGAAAGAAAAAACAAAAGAAAGTGGGCGGGGAAAAACATGAAAGAAAAAACAAAAGAAAGTGGGTGGGGCAAAAACATGAAAGAAAAAACATCAAAGAAAGTGAAGTGAAAGTTAAAAGAAAGTGGGCGGGGCAAAAACATAAAAGAAAGTGAAAGAAAAAACAAAAGAAAGTGGGCGGGGCAAAAACATGAAAGAAAAAACATAATAGAAAGTGAAGTGAAAGTTAAAAGAAAGTGGGCGGGGCAAAAACATTAAAGAAAGTGGGCAGGGCAAAAACATGAAAGAAAAAACATGAAAGAAAAAACAATCAGGGACAATGAGCTTTCTTTCATAGTAACAGAGATCAGTGCTGTTCCCATTGTAAAATAACAGCCGCACCCGGTATCACATCACTCCTGTCCTCCAGAAACTCCACTGGCTCCCAGTTCCACAGTGCATTCAGTTCAATATCCTCCTACTCACACACAAGGCCCTCCATAACCAGGCCTCTTCCTACCTCACTGACTTGCTCCATCACCACAATCCATCCTGCAGCCTCCGTTCCTCTGATGCTAACCTCCTTACTCCACCACTCAGGACCAAGCATCGATCCTGGGGTGACAGAGCCTTCTCTGCAGCTGCCCTCCTCCCTCTGGAACTCTCTCCCAAAACACATCCATGACTGCACTGACTTGCCCACCTTCAAATCTCTGACAAAAACACACCTTGAAAATAGCTTTTAATGTTTAGCTCAGTCTATTGTGTTTTTAGCATACTATCTCGTATTGTTTTGCTGATTTCATGTTCTTTTTATGTAAAGTGTCTTTGACATTAAAGAAAGAGGAAGAAACAAAAGAAAAAAAACATGAAAGAAAGTAGACGGGGGTGGGGCAAGAACATAAAAGAAAGTGAAAGAAAAAACAAAAGAAAATGGGCGGGGAAAAACATGAAAGAAAAAAACAAAAGAAAGTGGGTGGGGCAAAAACATGAAAGAAAAAAACATCAAAGAAAGTGAAGTGAAAGTTAAAAGAAAGTGGGCGGGGCAAAAACATAAAAGAAAAGTGAAAGAAAAAACAAAAGAAAGTGGGCGGGGCAAAAACATGAAAGGAAAAACATAATAGAAAGTGAAGTGAAAAGAAAGTGGGCGGGGCAAAAACATTAAAGAAAGTGGGCAGGGCAAAAACATGAAAGAAAAAACATGAAAGAAAAAACAATCAGGGACAATGAGCTTTCTTTAATAGTAAACAGAGATCAGTTGCTGTTCCCATTGTAAAATAACAGCCGCACCCCGGTATCACATCACTCCTGTCCTCCAGAAACTCCACTGGCTCCCAGTTCCACAGTGCATTCAGTTCAATATCCTCCTACTCACACACAAGGCCCTCCATAACCAGGCCTCTTCCTACCTCACTGACTTGCTCCATCACCACAATCCATCCTGCAGCCTCCGTTCCTCTGATGCTAACCTCCTTACTCCACCACTCAGGACCAGCACCGATCCTGGGGTGACAGAGCCTTCTCTGCAGCTGCCCTCCTCCTCTGGAACTCTCCTCCCAAAACACATCCATGACTGCACTGACTTGCCCACCTTCAAATGTCTGACAAAAACACAACCTTGAAAAATTGCTTTCAATGTTTAGCTCAGTCTATTGTGTTTTTAGCATACTATCTCGTATTGTTTTGCTGATTTCATGTTCTTTTTATGTAAAGTGTCTTTTACATTAAAGAAAAAGGAAAAAACAAAAAGAAAAAAAAACATGAAAGAAAGTGGACGGGGGTGGGGCAAGAACATAAAAGAAAAAACAAAGTGGGTGGGGCAAAAACATGAAAGAAAAAACATTTTGAAAAGTGAAAGTGTAAAGAAAGTGGGCGGGCCAAAAACATTAAAGAAAGTGGGCGGGGCAAACGTGAGTGAAGTGAAAGTGAAATGAAGGTGGGCGGGGCAAAAACAAAAGAAAGTGGGCGGGGCAAAAACATAAAAGAAAGTGAAAGAAAAAACAAAAGAAAGTGGGCGGGGAAAAACATGAAAGAAAAAACCAAAGAAAGTGGGTGGGGCAAAAACATGAAAGAAAAAACATCAAAGAAAGTGAAGTGAAAGTGAAAGTTAAAAGAAAGTGGGCGGGGGCAAAAACATAAAAGAAAGTGAAAGAAAAAACAAAAGAAAGTGGGCGGGGGCAAAAACATGAAAGAAAAAACATAATAGAAAGTGAAGTGAAAGTGAAAAGAAAGTGGGCGGGGCAAAAACATTAAGAAATTGGGCAGGGCAAAAACATGAAAGAAAAAACATGAAAGAAAAAACAATCTGGGACAATGAGCTTTCTTCATAGTAACAGAGATCAGTGCTGTTCCCATTGTAAAATAACAGCCGCACCCGGTATCACATCACTCCTGTCCTCCAGAAACTCCACTGGCCTCCCAGTTCCACAGTGCATTCAGTTCAATATCCTCCTACTCACACACAAGGCCCGCATAACCAGGCCTCTTCCTACCTCACTGACTTGCTCCATCACCACAATCCATCCTGCAGCCTCCGTTCCTCTGATGCTAACCTCCTTACTCCACCACTCAGGACCAAGCACCGGTCCTGGGGTGACAGAGCCTTCTCTGCAGCTGCCCTCCTCCCTCTGGAACTCTCTCCCAAAACACATCCATGACTGCACTGACTTGCCCACCTTCAAATCTCTGACAAAAACACACCTTGAAATTGCTTTTAATGTTTAGCTCAGTCTATTGTGTTTTTTAGCATACTATCTCGTATTGGTTTTGCTGATTTCATGTTCTTTTTATGTAAAGTGTCTTTGACATTAAAGAAAGAGGAAGAAACAAAAGAAAAAAAACATGAAAGAAAGTGGACGGGGGTGGGGCAAGAACATAAAAGAAAGTGAAAGAAAAAACAAAAGAAAATGGGCGGGGAAAAACATGAAAGAAAAAACAAAAGAAAGTGGGTGGGGCAAAAACATGAAAGAAAAAACATCAAAGAAAGTGAAGTGAAAGTTAAAACAAAGTGGGTGGGGCAAAAACATGAAAGAAAAAACATTTTAAAAAGTGAAAGTGGAAAGAAAGTGGGCGGGCCAAAAACATTAAAGAAAGTGGGCGGGGCAAAAGTGAGTGAAGTGAAAGTGAAACGAAGGTGGGCGGGGCAAAAACAAAAGAAAGTGGGCGGGGCAAAAACATAAAAGAAAGTGAAAGAAAAAACAAAAGAAAGTGGGTGGGGAAAAACATGAAAGAAAAAACCAAAGAAAGTGGGTGGGGCAAAAACATGAAAGAAAAAACATCAAAGAAAGTGAAGTGAAAGTGAAAGTTAAAAGAAAGTGGGCGGGGCAAAAACATAAAAGAAAGTGAAAGAAAAATCAAAAGAAAGTGGGCGGGGCAAAAACATGAAAGAAAGTGGGCAGGGCAAAAACATGAAAGAAAAAACATGAAAGAAAAAACAATCTGGGACAATGAGCTTTCTTTCATAGTAACAGAGATCAGTGCTGTTCCCATTGTAAAATAACAGCCGCACCCGGTATCACATCACTCCTGTCCTCCAGAAACTCCACTGGCTCCCAGTTCCACAGTGCATTCAGTTCAATATCCTCCTACTCACACACAAGGCCCTGCATAACCAGGCCTCTTCCTACCTCACTGACTTGCTCCATCACCACAATCCATCCTGCAGCCTCCGTTCCTCTGATGCTAACCTCCTTACTCCACCACTCAGGACCAAGCACCGGTCCTGGGGTGACAGAGCCTTCTCTGCAGCTGCCCTCCTCCCTCTGGAACTCTCTCCCAAAACACATCCATGACTGCACTGACTTGCCCACCTTCAAATCTCTGACAAAAACACACCTTGAAAATTGCTTTTAATGTTTAGCTCAGTCTATTGTGTTTTTAGCATACTATCTCGTATTGTTTTGCTGATTTCATGTTCTTTTTATGTAAAGTGTCTTTGACATTAAAGAAAGAGGAAGAAACAAAAGAAAAAAAACATGAAAGAAAGTGGACGGGGGTGGGGCAAGAACATAAAAGAAAGTGAAAGAAAAAACAAAAGAAAATGGGCGGGGAAAAACATGAAAGAAAAAACAAAAGAAAGTGGGTGGGGCAAAAACATGAAAGAAAAAACATCAAAGAAAGTGAAGTGAAAGTTAAAAGAAAGTGGGCGGGGCAAAAACATAAAAGAAAGTGAAAGAAAAAACAAAAGAAAGTGGGCGGGGCAAAAACATGAAAGGAAAAACATAATAGAAAGTGAAGTGAAAAGAAAGTGGGCGTGGGGCAAAAAACATTAAAGAAAGTGGGCAGGGCAAAAACATGAAAGAAAAAACATGAAAGAAAAAAACAATCAGGGACAATGAGCTTTCTTTCATAGTAACAGAGATCAGTGCTGTTCCCATTGTAAAATAACAGCCGCACCCGGTATCACATCACTCCTGTCCCTCCAGAAACTCCACTGGCTCCCAGTTCCACAGTGCATTCAGTTCAATATCCTCCTACTCACACACAAGGCCCTCCATAACCAGGCCTCTTCCTACCTCACTGACTTGCTCCATCACCACAATCCATCCTGCAGCCTCCGTTCCTCTGATGCTAACCTCCTTACTCACCACTCAGGACCAGCAACCGATCCTGGGGTGACAGAGCCTTCTCTGCAGCTGCCCTCCTCCCTCTGGAGCTCTCTCCCAAAACACATCCATGACTGCACTGACTTGCCCACCTTCAAATCTCTGACAAAAACACACCTTGAAAATTGCTTTTAATGTTTAGCTCAGTCTAATTGTGTTTTTAGCATACTACCCCTCGTATTGTTTTGCTGATTTCATGTTCTTTTTATGCGAAGTGTCTTTGACATTAAAGAAAGAGGAAAAAACAAAAGAAAAAAAACATGAAATAAAGTGGACGGGGGTGGGGCAAGAACATAAAAGAAAAAACAAGTGGGTGGGGCAAAAACATGAAAGAAAAAACATTTTGAAAAGTGAAAGTGTAAAGAAAGTGGGCGGGCCAAAAACATTAAAGAAAGTGGGCGGGGCAAACGTGAGTGAAGTGAAAGTGAAACGAAGGTGGGCGGGGAAAAAACAAAAGAAAGTGGGCGGGCAAAAACAATAAAAAGAAAGTGAAAGAAAAAACAAAAGAAAGTGGGCGGGGCAAAAACATGAAGAAAAAACATGAAAGAAAAAACAAAAGAAAGTGGGTGGGGCAAAACATGAAAGAAAAAACATCAAAGAAGTGAAGTGAAAGTTAAAGTTAAAGAAAGTGGGCGGGGCAAAAACAAAAGAAAGTGAAAGAAAAAACAAAAGAAAGTGGGCGGGGGCAAAAACAAAGAAAAAACATGAAAGAAAAAAACAATCTGGGACAATGAGCTTTCTTTAATAGTAACAGAGATCAGTGCTGTTCCCATTGTAAAATAACAGCCGCACCCGGTATCACATCACTCCTGTCCTCCAGAAACTCCACTGGCTCCCAGTTCCACAGTGCATTCAGTTCAATATCCTCCTACTCACACACAAGGCCCTCCATAACCAGGCCTCTTCCTACCTCACTGACTTGCTCCATCACCACAATCCATCCTGCAGCCTCCGTTCCTCTGATGCTAACCTCCTTACTCCACCACTCAGGACCAAGCACCGATCCTGGGGTGACAGAGCCTTCTCTGGCAGCTGCCCTCCTCCCTCTGGAACTCTCTCCAAAACACATCCATGACTGCACTGACTTGCCCACCTTCAAATGTCTGACAAAACACACCTTGAAAATTGCTTTCAGTGTTTAGCTCAGTCTATTGTGTTTTTAGCATACTATCCTCGTATTGTTTTGCTGATTTCATGTTCTTTTTATGTAAAGTGTCTTTTACATTAAAGAAAGAGGAAAAAACAAAAGAAAGAAAACATGAAAGAAAAGTGGACGGGGTGGGGCAAGAACATAAAAGAAAAAACAAAGTGGGTGGGGGCAAAAACATGAAGAAAAAAACATTTTAAAAAGTGAAAGTGGAAAGAAAGTGGGCGGGCCAAAAACATTAAAGAAAGTGGGCGGGGCAAAAGTGAGTGAAGTGAAAGTGAAACTAAGGTGGGCGGGGCAAAAGCAAAATAAAGTGGGCGGCGCAAAAACATAAAAGAAAGTGAAAGAAAAAACAAAAGAAAGTGGGGCGGGGAAAAAACATGAAAGAAAAAACAAAAGAAAGTGGGTGGGGCAAAAACATGAAAGAAAAAACATCAAAGAAAGTGAAGTGAAAGTTAAAAGAAAGTGGGCGGGGCAAAAACAAAAGAAAGTGAAAGAAAAAACAAAAGAAAGTGGGCGGGGCAAAAACAAAGAAAAAACATGAAAGAAAAAACATGAAAGAAAAAACAATCTGGGACAATGAGCTTTCTTTAATAGTAACAGAGATCAGTGCTGTTCCCATTGTAAAATAACAGCCGCACCCGGTATCACATCACTCCTGTCCTCCAGAAACTCCACTGGCTCCCAGTTCCACAGTGCATTCAGTTCAATATCCTCCTACTCACACACAAGGCCCTCCATAACCAGGCCTCTTCCTACCTCACTGACTTGCTCCATCACCACAATCCATCCTGCAGCCTCCGTTCCTCTGATGCTAACCTCCTTACTCCACCACTCAGGACCAAGCACCGATCCTGGGGTGACAGAGCCTTCTCTGCAGCTGCCCTCCTCCCTCTGGAACTCTCTCCCAAAACACATCCATGACTGCACTGACTTGCCCACCTTCAAATGTCTAACAAAAACACACCTTGAAAATTGATTTCAATGTTTAGCTCAGTTTATTGTGTTTTTAGCATACTATCTCGTATTGTTTTGCTGATTTCATGTTCTTTTTATGTAAAGTGTCTTTTACATTAAAGAAAGAGGAAAAAACAAAAGAAAAAAAACATGAAAGAAAGTGGACGGGGGTGGGGCAAGAACATAAAAGAAAAAACAAAGTGGGTGGGGCAAAAACATGAAAGAAAAAACATTTTGAAAAGTGAAAGTGTAAAGAAAGTGGGCGGGCCAAAAACATTAAAGAAAGTGGGCGGGGCAAACGTGAGTGAAGTGAAAGTGAAATGAAGGTGGGCGGGGCAAAAACATAAAAGAAAGTGAAAGAAAAAAACAAAAGAAAGTGGGCGGGGAAAAACATGAAAGAAAAACATGAAAGAAAAAACAAAAAGAAAGTGGGTGGGGGCAAAAACATGAAAGAAAAAACATCAAAGAAAGTGAAGTGAAAGTGAAAGTTAAAAGAAAGTGGGTGGGGCAAAAACAAAAGAAAGTGAAAGAAAAACAAAAGAAAGTGGGCGGGGCAAAAACATGAAAGAAAAAACAAAAGAAAGTGGGTGGGGCAAAAACAAAGAAAAAACATGAAAGAAAAAACAATCTGGGACAATGAGCTTTCTTTAATAGTAACAGAGATCAGTGCTGTTCCCATTGTAAAATAACAGCCGCACCCGGTATCACATCACTCCTGTCCTCCAGAAACTCCACTGGCTCCCAGTTCCACAGTGCATTCAGTTCAATATCCTCCTACTCACACACAAGGCCCTCCATAACCAGGCCTCTTCCTACCTCACTGACTTGCTCCATCACCACAATCCATCCTGCAGCCTCCGTTCCTCTGATGCTAACCTCCTTACTCCACCACTCAGGACCAAGCACCGATCCTGGGGTGACAGAGCCTTCTCTGCAGCTGCCCTCCTCCCTCTGGAGCTCTCTCCCAAAACACATCCATGACTGCACTGACTTGCCCACCTTCAAATCTCTGACAAAAACACACCTTGAAAATTGCTTTTAATGTTTAGCTCAGTCTATTGTGTTTTTAGCATACTACCTCGTATTGTTTTGCTGATTTCATGTTCTTTTTATGCAAAGTGTCTTTGACATTAAAGAAAGAGGAAAAAACAAAAGAAAAAAAACATGAAAGAAAGTGGACGGGGGTGGGGCAAGAACATAAAAGAAAAAACAAAGTGGGTGGGGCAAAAACATGAAAGAAAAAACATTTTGAAAAGTGAAAGTGTAAAGAAAGTGGGCGGGCCAAAAACATTAAAGAAAGTGGGCGGGGCAAACGTGAGTGAAGTGAAAGTGAAACGAAAGGTGGGCGGGGAGCAAAAACAAAAGAAAGTGGGCGGGGCAAAAACATAAAAGAAAGTGAAAGAAAAAACAAAAGAAAGTGGGGCGGGGGCAAAAACATGAAAGAAAAAACATGAAAGAAAAAACAAAAGAAAGTGGGTGGGGCAAAAACATGAAAGAAAAAACATCAAAGAAAGTGGGCGGGGCAAAAACATGAAAGAAAAAACATCAAAGAAAGTGAAGTGAAAGTTAAAAGAAAGTGGGGCGGGGGCAAAAACAAAAGAAAGTGAAAGAAAAAACAAAAGAAAGTGGGCGGGGCAAAAACATGAAAGAAAAAACAAAAGAAAGTGGGTGGGGCAAAAACAAAGAAAAACATGAAAGAAAAAAAACAATCTGGGACAATGAGCTTTCTTTAATAGTAACAGAGATCAGTGCTGTTCCCATTGTAAAATAACAGCCGCACCCGGTATCACATCACTCCTGTCCTCCAGAAACTCCACTGGCTCCCAGTTCCACAGTGCATTCAGTTCAATATCCTCCTACTCACACACAAGGCCCTCCATAACCAGGGCCTCTTCCTACCTCACTGACTTGCTCCAATCACCACAATCCATCCTGCAGCCTCTGTTCCTCTGATGCTAACCTCCTTTACTCACACCACTCAGGACCAAGCATCGATCCTGGGGTGACAGAGCCTTCTCTGCAGGCTGCCCTCCTCCCTCTGGAACTCTCTCCCAAAACACATCCATGACTGCACTGACTTGCCCACCTTCAAATCTCTGACAAAAACACACCTTGAAAAATAGCTTTTAATGTTTAGCTCAGTCTATTGTGTTTTTAGCATACTATCCTCGTATTGTTTTGCTGATTTCATGTTCTTTTTATGTAAGTGTCTTTGACATTAAAGAAAGAGGAAGAAACAAAAGAAAAAAAACATGAAAGAAAGTAGACGGGGGTGGGGCAAGAACATAAAAGAAAGTGAAAGAAAAAACAAAAGAAAATGGGGCGGGGAAAAACATGAAAGAAAAAACAAAAGAAAGTGGGTGGGGCAAAAAACATGAAAGAAAAAACATCAAAGAAAGTGAAGTGAAAGTTAAAAGAAAGTGGGCGGGGCAAAAACATAAAAGAAAGTGAAAGAAAAAACAAAAGAAAGTGGGCGGGGCAAAAACATGAAAGGAAAAACATAATAGAAAGTGAAGTGAAAAGAAAGTGGGCGGGGCAAAAACATGAAAGGAAAAACATAATAGAAAGTGAAGTGAAAAGAAAGTGGGCGGGGCAAAAACATTAAAGAAAGTGGGCAGGGCAAGAACATAAAAGAAAAAACAAAGTGGGTGGGGCAAAAACATGAAAGAAAAAACATTTTGAAAAGTGAAAGTGTAAAGAAAGTGGGCGGGCCAAAAACATTAAAGAAAGTGGGGGCGGGGCAAACGTGAGTGAAGTGAAAGTGAAACGAAGGTGGGCGGGGCAAAAACAAAGAAAGTGGGCGGGGCAAAACATAAAAGAAAGTGAAAGAAAAAACAAAAGAAAGTGGGCGGGGCAAAAACATGAAAGAAAAAACATGAAAGAAAAAACAAAAGAAAGTGGGTGGGGCAAAAACATGAAAGAAAAAACATCAAAGAAAGTGAAGTGAAAGTTAAAGTTAAAAGAAAGTGGGCGGGGCAAAAACAAAAGAAAGTGAAAGAAAAAACAAAAGAAAGTGGGCGGGGCAAAAACAAAGAAAAAACATGAAAGAAAAAACAATCTGGGACAATGAGCTTTCTTTAATAGTAACAGAGATCAGTGCTGTTCCCATTGTAAAATAACAGCCGCACCCGGTATCACATCACTCCTGTCCTCCAGAAACTCCACTGGCTCCCAGTTCCACAGTGCATTCAGTTCAATATCCTCCTACTCACACACAAGGCCCTCCATAACCAGGCCTCTTCCTACCTCACTGACTTGCTCCATCACCACAATCCATCCTGCAGCCTCCGTTCCTCTGATGCTAACCTCCTTACTCCACCACTCAGGACCAAGCACCGATCCTGGGGTGACAGAGCCTTCTCTGCAGCTGCCCTCCTCCCTCTGGAACTCTCTCCCAAAACACATCCATGACTGCACTGACTTGCCCACCTTCAAATGTCTGACAAAAACACACCTTGAAAATTGCTTTCAGTGTTTAGCTCAGTCTATTGTGTTTTTAGCATACTATCTTGTATTGTTTTGCTGATTTCATGTTCTTTTTATGTAAAGTGTCTTTTACATTAAAGAAAGAGGAAAAAACAAAAGAAAGAAAACATGAAAGAAAGTGGACGGGGGTGGGGCAAGAACATAAAAGAAAAAACAAAGTGGGTGGGGCAAAAACATGAAAGAAAAAACATTTTAAAAAGTGAAAGTGGAAAGAAAGTGGGCGGGCCAAAAACATTAAGAAAGTGGGCGGGGCAAAAGTGAGTGAAGTGAAAGTGAAAACTAAGGTGGGCGGGGCAAAAGCAAAATAAAGTGGGCGGGGCAAAAAACATAAAAGAAAGTGAAAGAAAAAACAAAAGAAAGTGGGCGGGGAAAAAACATGAAAGAAAAAACAAAAGAAAGTGGGTGGGGCAAAAAACATGAAAGAAAAAACATCAAAGAAAGTGAAGTGAAAGTTAAAAGAAAGTGGGCGGGGCAAAAACAAAAAGAAAGTGAAAGAAAAAACAAAAGAAAGTGGGCGGGGCAAAAACATTAAAGAAGTGGGCAGGGCAAGAACATAAAAGAAAAAACAAAGTGGGTGGGGCAAAAACATGAAAGAAAAAAACATTTTGAAAAGTGAAAGTGTAAAGAAAGTGGGCGGGCCAAAAACATTAAAGAAAGTGGGCGGGGCAAACGTGAGTGAAGTGAAAGTGAAACGAAGGTGGGCGGGGCAAAAACAAAAGAAAGTGGGCGGGGCAAAAACATAAAGAAAGTGAAAGAAAAAACAAAAGAAAGGTGGGCGGGGGCAAAAAACATGAAAGAAAAAACATGAAAGAAAAAACAAAAGAAAGTGGGTGGGGCAAAAACATGAAAGAAAAAACATCAAAGAAAGTGAAGTGAAAGTTAAAGTTAAAAGAAAGTGGGCGGGGCAAAAACAAAAGAAAGTGAAAGAAAAAACAAAAGAAAGTGGGCGGGGCAAAAACAAAGAAAAAAACATGAAAGAAAAAACAATCTGGGACAATGAGCTTTCTTTAATAGTAACAGAGATCAGTGCTGTTCCCATTGTAAAATAACAGCCGCACCCGGTATCACATCACTCCTGTCCTCCAGAAACTCCACTGGCTCCCAGTTCCACAGTGCATTCAGTTCAATATCCTCCTACTCACACACAAGGCCCTCCATAACCAGGCCTCTTCCTACCTCACTGACTTGCTCCATCACCACAATCCATCCTGCAGCCTCCGTTCCTCTGATGCTAACCTCCTTACTCCACCACTCAGGACCAAGCACCGATCCTGGGGTGACAGAGCCTTCTCTGCAGCTGCCCTCCTCCCTCTGGAACTCTCTCCCAAAACACATCCATGACTGCACTGACTTGCCCACCTTCAAATGTCTGACAAAAACACACCTTGAAAATTGCTTTCAGTGTTTTAGCTCAGTCTATTGTGTTTTTAGCATACTATCTCGTATTGTTTTGCTGATTTCATGTTCTTTTTATGTAAAGTGTCTTTTACATTAAAGAAAGAGGAAAAAACAAAAGAAGAAAACATGAAAGAAAGTGGACGGGGGTGGGGCAAGAACATAAAAGAAAAAACAAAGTGGGTGGGGCAAAAACATGAAAGAAAAAACATTTTAAAAAGTGAAAGTGGAAAGAAAGTGGGCGGGCCAAAAACATTAAAGAAAGTGGGGCGGGGGCAAAAGTGAGTGAAGTGAAAGTGAACTAAGGTGGGCGGGGCAAAAGCAAAATAAAGTGGGGCGGCGCAAAAACATAAAAGAAAGTGAAAGAAAAAACAAAAGAAAGTGGGCGGGGAAAAACATGAAAGAAAAAACAAAAGAAAGTGGGTGGGGGCAAAAACATGAAAGAAAAAACATCAAAGAAAGTGAGTGAAAGTTAAAAGAAAGTGGGCGGGGCAAAAACAAAAGAAAGTGAAAGAAAAACAAAAGAAAGTGGGCGGGGCAAAAAACAAAGAAAAAACATGAAAGAAAACAACATGAAAGAAAAACAATCTGGGACAATGAGCTTTCTTTAATAGTAACAGAGATCAGTGCTGTTCCCATTGTAAAATAACAGCCGCACCCGGTATCACATCACTCCTGTCCTCCAGAAACTCCACTGGCTCCCAGTTCCACAGTGCATTCAGTTCAATATCCTCCTACTCACACACAAGGCCTCCATAACCCAGGCCTCTTCCTACCTCACTGACTTGCTCCATCACCACAATCCATCCTGCAGCCTCCGTTCCTCTGATGCTAACCTCCTTACTCCACCACTCAGGACCAAGCACCGATCCTGGGGTGACAGAGCCCTTCTCTGCAGCTGCCCTCCTCCCTCTGGAACTCTCTCCCAAAACACATCCATGACTGCACTGACTTGCCCACCTTCAAATGTCTAACAAAAACACACCTTGAAAATTGCTTTCAATGTTTAGCTCAGTCTATTGTGTTTTTAGCATACTATCTCGTATTGTTTTGCTGATTTCCTGTTCTTTTTATAGTAAAGTGTCTTTTACATTAAAGAAAGAGGAAAAAACAAAAGAAAAAAAACATGAAAGAAAGTGGACGGGGGTGGGGCAAGAACATAAAAGAAAAAACAAAGTGGGTGGGGCAAAAACATGAAAGAAAAAACATTTTGAAAAGTGAAAGTGTAAAGAAAGTGGGCGGGCCAAAAACATTAAAGAAAGTGGGCGGGGCAAACGTGAGTGAAGTGAAAGTGAAATGAAGGTGGGCGGGGCAAAAACATAAAAGAAAGTGAAAGAAAAAACAAAAGAAAGTGGGCGGGGAAAAAACATGAAAGAAAAAACATGAAAGAAAAAACAAAAGAAAGTGGGTGGGGCAAAAACATGAAAGAAAAAACATCAAAGAAAGTGAAGTGAAAGTGAAAGTTAAAAGAAAGTGGGTGGGGCAAAAACAAAAGAAAGTGAAAGAAAAAACCAAAGAAAGTGGGCGGGGCAAAAACATGAAAGAATAAAAACAAAAGAAAGTGGGGTGGGTGGGGCAAAAACAAAGAAAAAACATGAAAGAAAAAACAATCTGGGACAATGAGCTTTCTTTAGATAGTAACAGAGATCAGTGCTGTTCCCATTGTAAAATAACAGCCGCACCCGGTATCACATCACTCCTGTCCTCCAGAAACTTCCACTGGCTCCCCAGTTCCACAGTGCATTCAGTTCAATATCCTCCTACTCACACACAAGGCCCTCCATAACCAGGCCTCTTCCTACCTCACTGGACTTGCTCCATCACCACAATCCATCCTGCAGGCCTCGTTCCTCTGATGCTAACCTCCTTACTCCACCACTCAGGACCAAGCATCGATCCTGGGGTGACAGAGCCTTCTCTGCAGCTGCCCTCCTCCCTCTGGAAACTCTCTCCCAAAACACATCCATGACTGCACTGACTTGCCCACCTCAAATCTCTGACAAAAACACACCTTGAAAATTGCTTTTAATGTTTAGCTCAGTCTATTGTGTTTTTAGCATACTATCTCGTATTGTTTTGCCTGATTCATATTCTTTTTATGTAAAGTGTCTTTGACATTAAAGAAAGAGGAAGAAGAAACAAAGAAAAAAACATGAAAGAAAGTGGACGGGGGTGGGGCAAGAAACATAAAAGAAAGTGAAAGAAAAAACAAAAGAAAATGGGCGGGGAAAAAAACATGAAAGAAAAAAACAAAGAAAGTGGGTGGGGCAAAAACATGAAAGAGAAAAACATCAAAGAAAGTGAAAGTGAAAGTTAAAAGAAAGTGGGCGGGGGCAAAAATATAAAAGAAAGTGAAAGAAAAAACAAAGAAAGTGGCGGGGCAAAAACATGAAAGGAAAAACATAATAGAAAGTGAAGTGAAAGTGAAACGAAAGTGGGCGGGGCAAAAAACATTAAAGAAAGTGGGCAGGGCAAAAACATGAAAGAAAAACATGAAAGAAAAAACAATCAGGGACAATTGAGCTTTCTTTAATAGTAACAGAGATCAGTGCTGTTCCCATTGTAAAATAACAGCCGCACCCGGTATCACATCACTCCTGTCCTCCAGAAACTCCACTGGCTCCCAGTTCCACAGTGCATTCAGTTCAATATCCTCCTACTCCTACACAAGGCCCTCCATAACCAGGCCTCTTCCTACCTCACTGACTTGCCATCCATCACCACAATCCATCCTGCAGCCTCCGTTCCTCTGATGCTAACCTCCTTACTCCACCACTCAGGACCCAAGCACCGATCCTGGGGTGACAGAGCCTTCTCTGCAGCTGCCCTCCTCCCTCTGGAGCTCTCTCCCAAAACACATCCATGACTGCACTGACTTGCCCACCTTCAAATCTCTGACAAAAACACACCTTGAAAATTGCTTTTAATGTTTAGCTCAGTCTATTGTGTTTTTAGGCATTACTACCCTCCGCTATTGTTTGCTGATTTCATGTTCTTTTTATGCAAAGTGTCTTTGACATTAAAGAAAGAGGGAAAAAAACAAAAGAAAAAAACATGAAAGAAAGTGGACGGGGGTGGGGCAAGAACATAAAGAAAAAAACAAAGTGGGTGGGGCAAAAACATGAAAGAAAAAACATTTGAAAGTGAAAGTGTAAAGAAAGTTGGGCGGGCAAAAACATTAAAGAAAGTGGGCGGGGCAAACGTTGAGTGAAGTGAAGTGAAACGAAGGTGGGCGGGCAAGGGGCAAAAACAAAGAAAGTGGGGCGGGCAAAAACATAAAAGAAAGTGAAAGAAAAAAACAAAGAAAGTGGGCGGGGCAAAAAACATGAAAGAAAAAACATGATGAAAGAAAAAACAAAAGAAAGTGGGTGGGGCAAAAACATGAAAGAAAAAACATCAAAAGAAAGTGGGCGGGGCAAAAACATGAAAGAAAAAAACATCAAAAGAAAGTGAAGTGAAAGTTAAAAGAAAGTGGGCGGGGCAAAAACAAAGAAAGTGAAAGAAAAAACAAAAGAAAGTGGGCGGGGGCAAAACATGAAAGAAAAAACAAAAGAAAGTGGGTGGGGCAAAAACCAAAGAAAAAACATGAAAGAAAAAACAATCTGGGACAATGAGCTTTCTTTAATAGTAACAGAGATCAGTGCTGTTCCCATTGTAAAATAACAGCCGCACCCGGTATCAACATCACTCCTGTCCTCCAGAAACTCCACTGGCTCCCAGTTCCACAGTGCATTCAGTTCAATATCCTCCTACTCACACACAAGGCCCTCCATAACCAGGCCCTCTTCCTACCTCACTGACTTGCTCCATCACCACAATCCATCCTGCAGCCTCTGTTCCTCTGATGCTAACCTCCTTACTCCACCACTCAGGACCAAGCATCGATCCTGGGGTGACAGAGCCTTCTCTGCAGCTGCCCTCCTCCCTCTGGAAACTCTCCTCCCAAAACACATCCATGACTGCACTGACTTGCCCACCTTCAAATCTCTGACAAAAACACACCTTGAAATAGCTTTTAATGTTTTAGCTCAGTCTATTGTGTTTTTTAGCATACTATCTCGTATTGTTTTGCTGATTTCATGTTCTTTTATGTAAAGTGTCTTTGACATTAAAGAAGAGGAAAGAACAAAAGAAAAAAAACATGAAAGAAAGTAGAACGGGGGTGGGGGCAAAGAACATAAAAGAAAGTGAAAGAAAAAAACAAAAGAAAATGGGCGGGAAAAAACTGAAAGAAAAAACAAAAGAAAGTGGGTGGGGCAAAAACATGAAAGAAAAACATCAAAGAAAGTGAAGTGAAAGTTAAAAGAAAGTGGGGGCGGGGCAAAAACATAAAAGAAAGTGAAAGAAAAAAACAAAAGAAAGGGGGCGGGGGGGCAAAAACATGAAGGGAAAAACATAATAGAAAAGTGAAGTGAAAAGAAAGTGGGCGGTGGCAAAACAAACATGAAAGGAAAAACATAATAGAAAGTGAAGTGAAAGAAAGTGGGCGGGCAAAAACATTAAAGAAAGTGGGCAGGGCAAGAACATAAAAGAAAAAACAAAGTGGGTGGGGCAAAAACATGAAAGAAAAAAACATTTTGAATAAGTGAAAGTGTAAAGAAAGTGGGGCGGGCCAAAAACATTAAAGAAAGTGGGCGGGGCAAACGTGAGTGAAGTGAAAGTGAAACGAAGGTGGGCGGGGGCAAAAAAACAAAGAAAGTGGGCGGGGCAAAAACATAAAAGAAAGTGAAAGAAAAAACAAAGAAAGTGGGCGGGGCAAAACTGAAAGAAAAAACATGAAAGAAAAAACAAAGAAAGTGGGTGGGGGCAAAAACATGAAAGAAAAAACATCAAGAAAGTGAAGTGAAAGTTAAAGTTAAAAGAAAGTGGGCGGGAGGGCAAAAAACAAAAGAAAGTGAAAGAAAAAAACAAAAGAAAGTGGGCGGGGCAAAAACAAAAGAAAAAACATGAAAGAAAAAACATCTGGGACAATGAGCTTTCTTTAATAGTAAACAGAGATCAGTGCTGTTCCCATTGTAAAATAACAGCCGCACCCGGTATCACATCACTCCTGTCCTCCAGAAAACAATCCACTGGCTCCCAGTTCCACAGTGCATTCAGTTCAATATCCTCCTACTCACACACAAGGCCCTCCATAACCAGGCCTCTTCCTACCTCACTGACTTGCTCCATCACCACAATCCATCCTGCAGCCTCCGTTCCTCTGATGCTACCTCCTTACTCCACCACTCAGGACCAAGCACCGATCCTGGGGTGACAGGAGCCTTCTCTGCAGCCTGCCCTCCTCCCTCTGGAACTCTCTCCCAAAACACATCCATGACTGCACTGACTTGCCCACCTTCAAATGTCTGACAAAAACACACCCTTGAAAATTGCTTCAGTGTTTAGCTCAGTCTATTGTGTTTTTAGCATACTATCTGTATTGTTTTGCTGATTTCATGTTCTTTTTGTAAAGTGTCTTTTACATTAAAGAAAGAGGAAAAAACAAAAGAAAGAAAACATGAAGAAAGTGGACGGTGGGTGGGGCAAGAACATAAAAGAAAAAACAAGTGGGGTGGGGCAAAAACATGAAAGAAAAAACATTTAAAAAGTGAAAGTGGAAAGAAAGTGGGCGGGCCAAAAACATTAAAGAAAGTGGGGCGGGGGCAAAGTGAGTGAAGTGAATGAAAGTGAAACTAAGGTGGGCGGGGCAAAGCAAAATAAAGTGGGCGGCGCAAAAACATAAAAGAAAGTGAAAGAAAAAACAAAAGAAAGTGGGCGGGGAAAACATGAAAGAAACAACAAAAGAAAGTGGGTGGGGCAAAAAACATGAAAGAAAAACATCAAAGAAAGTGAAGTGAAAGTTAAAAGAAAGTGGGCGGGGCAAAAACAAAAGAAAGTGAAAGAAAAAACAAAAGAAAGTGGGCGGGGCAAAAACATTAAAGAAAGTGGGCAGGGCAAGAACATAAAAGAAAAAACAAAGTGGGTGGGGCAAAAACATGAAAGAAAAAACATTTTGAAAAGTGAAAGTGTAAAGAAAGTGGGCGGGCCAAAAACATTAAAGAAAGTGGGCGGGGCAAACGTGAGTGAAGTGAAAGTGAAACGAAGGTGGGCGGGGCAAAAACAAAAGAAAGTGGGCGGGGCAAAAACATAAAAGAAAGTGAAAGAAAAAACAAAAGAAAGTGGGCGGGGCAAAAACATGAAAGAAAAAACATGAAAGAAAAAACAAAAGAAAGTGGGTGGGGCAAAAACATGAAAGAAAAAACATCAAAGAAAGTGAAGTGAAAGTTAAAGTTAAAAGAAAGTGGGCGGGGCAAAAACAAAAGAAAGTGAAAGAAAAAACAAAAGAAAGTGGGCGGGGCAAAAACAAAGAAAAAACATGAAAGAAAAAACAATCTGGGACAATGAGCTTTCTTTAATAGTAACAGAGATCAGTGCTGTTCCATGGTAAAATAACAGCCGCACCCGGTATCACATCACTCCTGTCCTCCAGAAACTCCACTGGCTCCCAGTTCCACAAGTGCATTCAGTTCAATATCCTCCTACTCACACACAAGGCCCTCATAACCAGGCCTCTGTCCTACCTCACTGACTTGCTCCCATCACCACAATCCATCCTGCAGCCTCCGTTCCTCTGATGCTAACCTCCTTACTCCACCACTCCAGGACCAAGCACCGATCCTGGGTGACAGAGCCTTCTCTGCAGCTGCCCTCCTCCCTCTGGAACTCTCTCCCCCCAAAACACATCCATGACTGCACTGACTTGCCCACCTTCAAATGTCTGACAAAAACACACCTTGAAAAATTGCTTTCAGTGTTTAGCTCAGTCTATTGTGTTTTTAAGCATACTATCTCGTATTGTTTTGCTGATTTCAGGTTCTTTATTATGTAAAGTGTCTTTTACATTAAAGAAAGAGGAAAAAACAAAAGAAAGAAAACATGAAAGAAGGTGGACGGGGGGTGGGGCAAGACCATAAAAGAAAAAAACAAAAGTGGGTGGGGCAAAAACATGAAAGAAAAAACATTTTAAAAAGTGAAAGTGGAAAGAAAGTGGGCGGGGCCAAAAACATTAAAGAAAGTGGGCGGGGCAAAAGTGAGTGAAGTGAAAGTGAAACTAAGGTGGGCGGGGCAAAAGCAAAATAAAGTGGGGCGGCCGCAAAAAAACATAAAAGAAAGTGAGAAGAAAAAACAAAAGAAAGTGGGCGGGGAAAAACATGAAAGAAAAACAAAAGAAAGTGGGTGGGGCAAAAACATGAAAGAAAAAAACATCAAAGAAAGTGAAGTGAAAGTTAAAAGAAAAGTGGGCGGGGCAAAAAACAAAAGAAAGTGAAAGAAAAAACAAAAGAAAGTGGGCGGGGCAAAAACAAAGAAAAAAACATGAAAGAAAAAACATGAAAGAAAAAACAATCTGGGACAATGAGCTTTCTTTAATAGTAACAGAGATCAGTGCTGTTCCCATTGTAAAATAACAGCCGCACCCGGTATCACATCACTCCTGTCCTCCAGAAACTCCACTGGCTCCCAGTTCCACAGTGCATTCAGTTCAATATCCTCCTACTCACACACAAGGCCCTCCATAACCAGGCCTCTTCCTACCTCACTGACTTTGCTCCATCACCACAATCCATCCTGCAGCCTCCGTTCCTCTGATGCTAACCTCCTTACTCCACCACTCAGGACCAAGCACCGATCCTGGGGTGACAGAGGCCTTCTCTGCAGCTGCCCTCCTCCCTCTGGAACTCTCTCCCAAAACACATCCATGACTGCACTGACTTGCCCACCTTCAAATGTCTAACAAAACACACCTTGAAAATTGCTTTCAATGTTTAGCTCAGTCTATTGTGTTTTTAGCATACTATCTCGTATTGTTTTGCTGATTTCATGTTCTTTTTATGTAAAGTGTCTTTACATTAAAGAAAGAGGAAAAAACAAAAGAAAAAAAACATGAAAGAAGTGGACGGGGGTGGGGCAAGAACATAAAAGAAAAAACAAAGTGGGTGGGGGGCAAAAAACATGAAAGAAAAAACATTTGAAAAGTGAAAGTGTAAAGAAAGTGGGCGGGGCCAAAAACATTAAAGAAAGTGGGGCGGGGGCAAACGTGAGTGAAGTGAAAGTGAAATGAAGGTGGGCGGGGCAAAAAACATAAAAGAAAGTGAAAGAAAAAACAAAAGAAAGTGGGCGGGGAAAACAACATGAAAGAAAAAACATGAAAGAAAAAACAAAAGAAAGTGGTGTGGGGGCAAAAACATGAAAGAAAAAACATCAAAGAAAGTGAAGTGAAAGTGAAAGTTAAAGAAAGTGGGTGGGGCAAAAACAAAAGAAAGTGAAAGAAAAAACAAAAGAAAGTGGGGCGGGGCAAAAACATGAAAGAAAAAACAAAAGAAAGTGGGTGGGGCAAAAAACAAAGAAAAAACATGAAAGAAAAAACAATCTGGGACAATGAGCTTTCTTTAATAGTAACAGAGATCAGTGCTGTTCCCATTGTAAAATAACAGCCGCACCCGGTATCACATCACTCCTGTCCTCCAGAAACTCCACTGGCTCCCAGTTCCACAGTGCATTTAGTTCAATATCCTCCTACTCACACACAAGGCCCTCCATAACCAGGCCTCTTCCTACCTCACTGACTTGCTCCATCACCACAATCCATCCTGCAGCCTCTGTTCCTCTGATGCTAACCTCCTTACTCCACCACTCAGGACCAAGCACCGATCCTGGGGTGACAGAGCCTTCTCTGCAGCTGCCCTCCTCCCTCTGGAGCTCTCTCCCAAAACACATCCATGACTGCACTGACTTGCCCACCTTCAAATCTCTGACAAAAACACACCTTGAAAATTGCTTTTAATGTTTAGCTCAGTCTATTGTGTTTTTAGCATACTATCTCGTATTGTTTTGCTGATTTCATGTTCTTTTTATTTAAAGTGTCTTTGACATTAAAGAAAGAGGAAGAAACAAAAGAAAAAAAACATGAAAGAAAGTGGACGGGGGTGGGGCAAGAACATAAAAGAAAAAACAAAGTGGGTGGGGCAAAAACATGAAAGAAAAAACATTTTGAAAAGTGAAAGTGTAAAGAAAGTGGGCGGGGCCAAAAACATTAAAGAAAGTGGGCGGGGCAAACGTGAGTGAAGTGAAAGTGAAATGAAGGTGGGCGGGGGCAAAAAACAAAAGAAAGTGGGGCGGGGCAAAAAACAAAAGAAAGTGAAAGAAAAAACAAAAGAAAGTGGGCGGGGGGAAATACATGAAAGAAAAAACAAAAGAAAGTGGGTGGGGCAAAAAACATGAAAGAAAAAACATCAAAGAAGTGAAGTGAAAGTGAAAGTTAAAAGAAAGTGGGCGGGGGCAAAAACAAAGAAAGTGAAAGAAAAAACAAAAGAAAGTGGGCGGGGCAAAAAACAAAGAAAAAACATGAAAGAAAAAACAATCTGGGACAATGAGCTTTCTTTAATAGTAACAGAGATCAGTGCTGTTCCCATTGTAAATAACAGCCGCACCCGGTATCACATCACTCCTGTCCTCCAGAAACTCCACTGGCTCCCAGTTCCACAGTGCATTCAGTTCAATATCCTCCTACTCACACACAAGGCCCTCCATAACCAGGCCTCTTCCTACCTCACTGACTTGCTCCATCACCACAATCCATCCTGCAGCCTCCGTTCCTCTGATGCTAACCTCCTTACTCCACCACTCAGGACCAAGCACCATTCCTGGGGTGACAGAGCCTTCTCTGCAGCTGCCCTCCTCCCTCACATAAAAAGAAAGTGGGCGGGGCAAAAACATAAAAGAAAGTGAAAGAAAAAACAAAAGAAAGTGGGCGGGGCAAAAACATGAAAGAAAAAACATGAAAGAAAAAACAAAAGAAAGTGGGTGGGGCAAAAACATGAAAGAAAAACATCAAAGAAAGTGAAGTGAAAGTGAAAGTATAAAAGAAAGTGGGCGGGGCAAAAACAAAAGAAAGTGAAAGAAAAAACAAAAGAAAGTGGGCGGGGGCAAAAACAAAGAAAAAACATGAAAGAAAAAACAATCTGGGACAATGAGCTTTCTTTAATAGAGTAACAGAGATCAGTGCTGTTCCCATTGTAAAATAACACAGCCGCACCGGTATCACATCACTCCTGTCCTCCAGAAACTCCACTGGCTCCCAGTTCCACAGTGCATTCAGTTCAATATCCTCCTACTCACACACAAAGGCCCTCCATAACCAGGCCTCTTCCTACCTCACTGACTTGCTCCATCACCACAATCCATCCTGCAGCCTCCGTTCCTCTGATGCTAACCTCCTTACTCCACCACTCAGGACCAAGCACCGATCCTGGGGTGACAGAGCCTTCTCTGCAGCTGCCCTCACTCCCTCTGGAACTCCTCTCCCAAAACACATCCATGACTGCACTGACTTGCCCACCTTCAAATGTCTGACAAAAACACACCTTGAAAATTGCTTTCAATGTTTAGGCTCAGTCTATTGTGTTTTTAGCATACTATCTCGTATTGTTTTGCTGATTTCATGTTCTTTTTATGTAAAGTGTCTTTTACATTAAAGAAAGAGGAAAAAACAAAAGAAAGAAAAACATGAAAGAAAGTGGACGGGGGTGGGGGCAAGAACATAAAAGAAAAAACAAAGTGGGTTGGGGCAAAAACATGAACGAAAGTGAAAGTGGAAAGAAAGTGGGTGGGCCAAAAACATTAAGAATTGGTCGGGGCAAAAGTGAGTGAAGTGAAAGTGAAACGGAAGGTGGGCGGGGGCAAAAACATAAAAGAAAGTGAAAGAAAAAACAAAAAGAAAGTGGGCGGGGAAAAACATGAAAGAAAAAACAAAAGAAAGTGGGTGGGGGCAAAAACATGAAAGAAAAAACATCAAAAGAAAGTGAAGTGAAAGTAAAAGAAAGTGGGCGGGGCAAAAACATAAAGAAAGTGGAAAGAAAAAACAAAAGAAAGTGGGCGGGGCAAAAACATGAAAGAAAAAACATAATAGAAAGTGAAGTGAAAGTTAAAAGAAAGTGGGCGGGGCAAAAACATTAAAGAAAGTGGGCAGGGCAAAACATGAAAGAAAAAAACATGAAAGAAAAAACAATCAGGGACAATGAGCTTTCTTTCATAGTAACAGAGATCAGTGCTGTTCCCATTGTAAAATAACAGCCGCACCCGGTATCACATCACTCCTGTTCCTCCAGAAACTCCACTGGCTCCCAGTTCCACAGTGCATTCAGTTCAATATCCTCCTACTCACACACAAGGCCCTCCATAACCAGGCCTCTTCCTACCTCACTGACTTGCTCCATCACCACAATCCATCCTGCAGCCTCCGTTCCTCTGATGCTAACCTCCTTACTCCACCACTCAGGACCAAGCCACCGATCCTGGGGTGACAGAGCCTTCTCTGCAGCTGCCCTCCTCCCTCTGGAGCTCTCTCCCAAAACACATCCATGACTGCACTGACTTGCCCCCCATTCAAATCTCTGACAAAAACACACCTTGAAAATTGCTTTTAATGTTTAGCTCAGTCTATTGGTGTTTTTAGCATACTACCTCATATTGTTTTGCTGATTTCAGTTCTTTTTATGCGAAGTGTCTTTGACATTAAAGAAAGAGGAAAAAACAAAGAAAAAAACCATGAAAGAAAGTGAGGACGGGGTGGGGCAGAACATAAAAGAAAAAAACAAAGTGGGTGGGGCAAAAACATGAAAGAAAAAACCATTTTGAAAGTGAAAGTGTAAAGAAAGTGGGCGGGCCAAAAACATTAAAGAAAGTGGGCGGGGCAAACGTGAGTGAAGTGAAAGTGAAACGGAGGTGGGCGGGGCAAAAACAAAAAGAAAGTGGGCGGGGGCAAAAACATTAAAGAAAGTGAAAAGAAAAAACAAAAGAAAGTGGGCGGGGCAAAAAACATGAAAGAAAAAACAAAAGAAAGTGGGCGGGGCAAAAACATGAAAGAAAAAACATCAAAGAAAGTGAAGTGAAAGTGAAAGTTAAAAGAAAGTGGGCGGGGCAAAAACAAAAGAAAGTGAAAGAAAAAACAAAAGAAAGTGGCGTGGGCAAAAACATGAAAGAAAAAACAAAAGAAAGTGGGTGGGGCAAAAACAAAGAAAAAAACATGAAAGAAAAACAATCTGGGACAATGAGCTTTCTTTAATAGTAACAGAGATCAGTGCTGTTCCCATTGTAAAATAACAGCCGCACCCGGTATCACATCACTCCTGTCCTCCAGAAACTCCACTGGCTCCCAGTTCCACAGTGCATTCAGTTCAATATCCTCCTACTCACACACAAGGCCCTCCATAACCAGGCCTCTTCCTACCTCACTGACTTGCTCCATCACCACAATCCATCCTGCAGCCTCCGTTCCTCTGATGCTAACCTCCTTACTCCACCACTCAGGACCCAAGCATCGATCCTGGGGTGACAGAGCCTTCTCTGGCAGCTGCCCTCCTCCCTCTGGAACTCTCTCCCAAAACACATCCATGACTGCACTGACTTGCCCACCTTCAAATCTCTGACAAAAACACACCTTGAAAATTGCTTTTAATGTTTAGCTCAGTCTATTGTGTTTTTAGCATACTATCTCGTATTGTTTTGCTGATTTCATATTCTTTTTATGTAAAGTGTCTTTGACATTAAAGAAAGAGGAAGAAACAAAAGAAAAAAACATGAAAGAAAGTGGACGGGGGTGGGGCAAAGAACATAAAAGAAAGTGAAAGAAAAAACAAAAGAAAATGGGCGGGGAAAAACATGAAAGAAAAAACAAAAGAAAGTGGGTGGGGCAAAAACATGAAAGAAAAAACATCAAGAAAGTGAAGTGAAAGTTAAAAGAAAGTGGGCGGGGCAAAAATATAAAAGAAAGTGAAAGAAAAAACAAAAGAAGTGGGCGGGGCAAAAACATGAAAGGAAAAACATAATAGAAAGTGAAGTGAAAGTGAAAAGAAGTGGGCGGGGCAAAAAACATTAAAGAAAGTGGGCAGGGCAAAAACATGAAAGAAAAAACATGAAAGAAAAAACAATCAGGGACAATGAGCTTTCTTTAATAGTAACAGAGATCAGTGCTGTTCCCATTGTAAAATAACAGCCGCACCCGGTATCACATCACTCCTGTCCTCCAGAAACTCCACTGGCTCCCAGTTCCACAGTGCATTCAGTTCAATATCCTCCTACTCCTACACAAGGCCCTCCATAACCAGGCCTCTTCCTACCTCACTGACTTGCTCCATCACCACAATCCATCCTGCAGCCTCCGTTCCTCTGATGCTAACCTCCTTACTCCACCACTCAGGACCAAGCACCGATCCTGGGGTGACAGAGCCTTCTCTGCAGCTGCCCTCCTCCCTCTGGAGCTCTCTCCCAAAACACATCCATGACTGCACTGACTTGCCCACCTTCAAATTCTCTGACAAAAACACACCTTGAAAATTGCTTTTAATGTTTAGCTCAGTCTATTGTGTTTTTAGCATACTACCCCATCGTATTGTTTTGCTGATTTCATGTTCTTTTTATGCGAAGTGTCTTTGACATTAAAGAAAGAGGAAAAAACAAAAGAAAAAAAACATGAAAGAAAGTGGACGGGGGTGGGGCAAGAACATAAAAGAAAAAACAAAGTGGGTGGGGGCAAAACATGAAAGAAAAAACATTTTGAAAAGTGAAAGTGTAAAGAAAGTGGGCGGGCCAAAAACATTAAAGAAAGTGGGCGGGGCAAACGTGAGTGAAGTGAAAGTGAAACGAAGGTGGGCGGGGCAAAAACAAAAGAAAGTGGGCGGGGCAAAAACATAAAAGAAAGTGAAAGAAAAAACAAAAGAAAGTGGGCGGGGCAAAAACATGAAAGAAAAAACATGAAAGAAAAAACAAAAGAAAGTGGGTGGGGCAAAAACATGAAAGAAAAAACATCAAAGAAAGTGAAGTGAAAGTTAAAAGAAAGTGGGCGGGGCAAAAACATGAAAGAAAAAACAAAAGAAAGTGGGCGGGGCAAAAACATGAAAGAAAAAACATCAAAGAAAGTGAAGTGAAAGTTAAAAGAAAGTGGGCGGGGCAAAAACAAAAGAAAGTGAAAGAAAAAACAAAAGAAAGTGGGCGGGGCAAAAACAAAGAAAAAACATGAAAGAAAAAACATGAAAGAAAAAACAATCTGGGACAATGAGCTTTCTTTAATAGTAACAGAGATCAGTGCTGTTCCCATTGTAAAATAACAGCCGCACCCGGTATCACATCACTCCTGTCCTCCAGAAACTCCACTGGCTCCCAGTTCCACAGTGCATTCAGTTCAATATCCTCCTACTCACACACAAGGCCCTCCATAACCAGGCCTCTTCCTACCTCACTGACTTGCTCCATCACCACAATCCATCCTGCAGCCTCCGTTCCTCTGATGCTAACCTCCTTACTCCACCACTCAGGACCAAGCATCGATCCTGGGGTGACAGAGCCTTCTCTGCAGCTGCCCTCCTCCCTCTGGAACTCTCTCCCAAAACACATCCATGACTGCACTGACTTGCCCACCTTCAAATCTCTGACAAAAACACACCTTGAAAATAGCTTTTAATGTTTAGCTCAGTCTATTGTGTTTTTGGCATACTATCTCGTATTGTTTTGCTGATTTCATGTTCTTTTTATGTAAAGTGTCTTTGACATTAAAGAAAGAGGAAGAAACAAAAGAAAAAAAACATGAAAGAAAGTAGACGGGGGTGGGGCAAGAACATAAAAGAAAGTGAAAGAAAAAACAAAAGAAAATGGGCGGGGAAAAACATGAAAGAAAAAACAAAAGAAAGTGGGTGGGGCAAAAACATGAAAGAAAAAAACATCAAAGAAAGTGAAGTGAAAGTTAAAAGAAAGTGGGCGGGGCAAAACATAAAAGAAAGTGAAAGAAAAAACAAAAGAAAGTGGGCGGGGCAAAAACATGAAAGGAAAAACATAATAGAAAGTGAAGTGAAAAGAAAGTGGGCGGGGCAAAAAACATTAAAGAAAGTGGGCAGGGCAAAAACATGAAAGAAAAAACATGAAAGAAAAAACAATCAGGGACAATGAGCTTTCTTTAATAGTAACAGAGATCAGTGCTGTTCCCATTGTAAAATAACAGCCGCACCCGGTATCACATCACTCCTGTCCTCCAGAAACTCCACTGGCTCCCAGTTCCACAGTGCATTCAGTTCAATATCCTCCTACTCACACACAAGGCCCTCCATAACCAGGCCTCTTCCTACCTCACTGACTTGCTCCATCACCACAATCCATCCTGCAGCCTCCGTTCCTCTGATGCTAACCTCCTTACTCCACCACTCAGGACCAAGCACCGATCCTGGGGTGACAGAGCCTTCTCTGCAGCTGCCCTCCTCCCTCTGGAACTCTCTCCCAAAACACATCCATGACTGCACTGACTTGCCCACCTTCAAATGTCTGACAAAAACACACCTTGAAAATTGCTTTCAATGTTTAGCTCAGTCTATTGTGTTTTTAGCATACTATCTCGTATTGTTTTGCTGATTTCATGTTCTTTTTATGTAAAGTGTCTTTTACATTAAAGAAAAAGGAAAAAAACAAAAGAAAAAAAACATGAAAGAAAGTGGACGGGGGGTGGGGCAAGAACATAAAAGAAAAAACAAAGTGGGTGGGGCAAAAACATGAAAGAAAAAAACATTTTGAAAAGTGAAAGTGTAAGAAAGTGGGCGGGCCAAAAACATTAAAGAAAGTGGGCGGGGCAAACGTGAGTGAAGTGAAAGTGAAATGAAGGTGGGCGGGGCAAAAACAAAAGAAAGTGGGCGGGGCAAAAACATAAAAGAAAGTGAAAGAAAAAACAAAAGAAAGTGGGCGGGGAAAAACATGAAAGAAAAAACCAAAGAAAGTGGGTGGGGCAAAAACATGAAAGAAAAAACATCAAAGAAAGTGAAGTGAAAGTGAAAGTTAAAAGAAAGTGGGCGGGGCAAAAACATAAAAGAAAGTGAAAGAAAAAACAAAAGAAAGTGGGCGGGGCAAAAACATGAAAGAAAAAACATAATAGAAAGTGAAGTGAAAGTGAAAAGAAAGTGGGCGGGGCAAAAACATTAAAGAAATTGGGCAGGGCAAAAACATGAAAGAAAAAACATGAAAGAAAAAACAATCTGGGACAATGAGCTTTCTTTCATAGTAACAGAGATCAGTGCTGTTCCCATTGTAAAATAACAGCCGCACCCGGTATCACATCACTCCTGTCCTCCAGAAACTCCACTGGCTCCCAGTTCCACAGTGCATTCAGTTCAATATCCTCCTACTCACACACAAGGCCCTGCATAACCAGGCCTCTTCCTACCTCACTGACTTGCTCCATCACCACAATCCATCCTGCAGCCTCCGTTCCTCTGATGCTAACCTCCTTACTCCACCACTCAGGACCAAGCACCGGTCCTGGGGTGACAGAGCCTTCTCTGCAGCTGCCCTCCTCCCTCTGGAACTCTCTCCCAAAACACATCCATGACTGCACTGACTTGCCCACCTTCAAATCTCTGACAAAAACACACCTTGAAAATTGCTTTTAATGTTTAGCTCAGTCTATTGTGTTTTTAGCATACTATCTCGTATTGTTTTGCTGATTTCATGTTCTTTTTATGTAAAGTGTCTTTGACATTAAAGAAAGAGGAAGAAACAAAAGAAAAAAAACATGAAAGAAAGTGGACGGGGGTGGGGGCAAGAACATAAAAGAAAGTGAAAGAAAAAACAAAAGAAAATGGGCGGGGAAAAACATGAAAGAAAAAACAAAGAAAGTGGGTGGGGCAAAAACATGAAAGAAAAAACATCAAAGAAAGTGAAGTGAAAGTTAAAACAAAGTGGGTGGGGCAAAAACATGAAAGAAAAAACATTTTAAAAAGTGAAAGTGGAAAGAAAGTGGGCGGGCCAAAAACATTAAAGAAAGTGGGCGGGGCAAAAGTGAGTGAAGTGAAAGTGAAACGAAGGTGGGCGGGGCAAAAACAAAAGAAAGTGGGCGGGGCAAAAACATAAAAGAAAGTGAAAGAAAAAACAAAAGAAAGTGGGTGGGGAAAAACATGAAAGAAAAAACCAAAGAAAGTGGGTGGGGCAAAAACATGAAAGAAAAAACATCAAAGAAAGTGAAGTGAAAGTGAAAGTTAAAAGAAAGTGGGCGGGGCAAAAACATAAAAGAAAGTGAAAGAAAAAACAAAAGAAAGTGGGCGGGGCAAAAACATGAAAGAAAGTGGGCAGGGCAAAAACATGAAAGAAAAAACATGAAAGAAAAAACAATCTGGGACAATGAGCTTTCTTTCATAGTAACAGAGATCAGTGCTGTTCCCATTGTAAAATAACAGCCGCACCCGGTATCACATCACTCCTGTCCTCCAGAAACTCCACTGGCTCCCAGTTCCACAGTGCATTCAGTTCAATATCCTCCTACTCACACACAAGGCCCTGCATAACCAGGCCTCTTCCTACCTCACTGACTTGCTCCATCACCACAATCCATCCTGCAGCCTCCGTTCCTCTGATGCTAACCTCCTTACTCCACCACTCAGGACCAAGCACCGGTCCTGGGGTGACAGAGCCTTCTCTGCAGCTGCCCTCCTCCCTCTGGAACTCTCTCCCAAAACACATCCATGACTGCACTGACTTGCCCACCTTCAAATCTCTGACAAAAACACACCTTGAAAATTGCTTTTAATGTTTAGCTCAGTCTATTGTGTTTTTAGCATACTATCTCGTATTGTTTTGCTGATTTCATGTTCTTTTTATGTAAAGTGTCTTTGACATTAAAGAAAGAGGAAGAAACAAAAGAAAAAAACATGAAAGAAAGTGGACGGGGGTGGGGCAAGAACATAAAAGAAAGTGAAAGAAAAAACAAAAGAAAATGGGCGGGGAAAAACATGAAAGAAAAAACAAAAGAAAGTGGGTGGGGCAAAAACATGAAAGAAAAAACATCAAAGAAAGTGAAGTGAAAGTTAAAAGAAAGTGGGCGGGGCAAAAACATAAAAGAAAGTGAAAGAAAAAACAAAAGAAAGTGGGCGGGGCAAAAACATGAAAGGAAAAACATAATAGAAAGTGAAGTGAAAGTGAAAAGAAAGTGGGCGGGGCAAAAACATTAAAGAAAGTGGGCAGGGCAAAAACATGAAAGAAAAAACATAAAAGAAAAAACAAAAGAAAATGGGTGGGGCAAAAACATGAAAGAAAAAACATCAAAGAAAGTGAAGTGAAAGTGAAAGTTAAAAGAAAGTGGGCGGGGCAAAAACAAAAGAAAGTGAAAGAAAAAACAAAAGAAAGTGGGCGGGGCAAAAACAAAGAAAAAACATGAAAGAAAAAACAATCTGGGACAATGAGCTTTCTTTAATAGTAACAGAGATCAGTGCTGTTCCCATTGTAAAATAACAGCCGCACCCGGTATCACATCACTCCTGTCCTCCAGAAACTCCACTGGCTCCCAGTTCCACAGTGCATTCAGTTCAATATCCTCCTACTCACACACAAGGCCCTCCATAACCAGGCCTCTTCCTACCTCACTGACTTGCTCCATCACCACAATCCATCCTGCAGCCTCCGTTCCTCTGATGCTAACCTCCTTACTCCACCACTCAGGACCAAGCACCGATCCTGGGGTGACAGAGCCTTCTCTGCAGCTGCCCTCCTCCCTCTGGAACTCTCTCCCAAAACACATCCATGACTGCACTGACTTGCCCACCTTCAAATGTCTGACAAAAACACACCTTGAAAATTGCTTTCAATGTTTAGCTCAGTCTATTGTGTTTTTAGCATACTATCTCGTATTGTTTTGCTGATTTCATGTTCTTTTTATGTAAAGTGTCTTTTACATTAAAGAAAGAGGAAAAAACAAAAGAAAGAAAACATGAAAGAAAGTGGACGGGGGTGGGGCAAGAACATAAAAGAAAAAACAAAGTGGGTGGGGCAAAAACATGAAAGAAAAAACATTTTAAAAAGTGAAAGTGGAAAGAAAGTGGGCGGGCCAAAAACATTAAAGAAAGTGGGCGGGGCAAAAGTGAGTGAAGTGAAAGTGAAACTAAGGTGGGCGGGGCAAAAGCAAAATAAAGTGGGCGGCGCAAAAACATAAAAGGAAGTGAAAGAAAAAACAAAAGAAAGTGGGCGGGGAAAAACATGAAAGAAAAAACAAAAGAAAGTGGGTGGGGCAAAAACATGAAAGAAAAAACATCAAAGAAAGTGAAGTGAAAGTTAAAAGAAAGTGGGCGGGGCAAAAACAAAAGAAAGTGAAAGAAAAAACAAAAGAAAGTGGGCGGGGCAAAAACAAAGAAAAAACATGAAAGAAAAAACATGAAAGAAAAAACAATCTGGGACAATGAGCTTTCTTTAATAGTAACAGAGATCAGTGCTGTTCCCATTGTAAAATAACAGCCGCACCCGGTATCACATCACTCCTGTCCTCCAGAAACTCCACTGGCTCCCAGTTCCACAGTGCATTCAGTTCAATATCCTCCTACTCACACACAAGGCCCTCCATAACCAGGCCTCTTCCTACCTCACTGACTTGCTCCATCACCACAATCCATCCTGCAGCCTCCGTTCCTCTGATGCTAACCTCCTTACTCCACCACTCAGGACCAAGCACCGATCCTGGGGTGACAGAGCCTTCTCTGCAGCTGCCCTCCTCCCTCTGGAACTCTCTCCCAAAACACATCCATGACTGCACTGACTTGCCCACCTTCAAATGTCTGACAAAAACACACCTTGAAAATTGCTTTCAATGTTTAGCTCAGTCTATTGTGTTTTTAGCATACTATCTCATATTGTTTTGCTGATTTCATGTTCTTTTTATGTAAAGTGTCTTTTACATTAAAGAAAGAGGAAAAAAGAAAAGAAAAAAAACATGAAAGAAAGTGGACGGGGGTGGGGCAAGAACATAAAAGAAAAAACAAAGTGGGTGGGGCAAAAACATGAAAGAAAAAACATTTTGAAAAGTGAAAGTGTAAAGAAAGTGGGCGGGCCAAAAACATTAAAGAAAGTGGGCGGGGCAAACGTGAGTGAAGTTAAAGTGAAATGAAGGTGGGCGGGGCAAAAACAAAAGAAAGTGGGCGGGGCAAAAACATAAAAGAAAGTGAAAGAAAAAACAAAAGAAAGTGGGCGGGGAAAAAACATGAAAGAAAAAACATGAAAGAAAAAACAAAAGAAAGTGGGTGGGGCAAAAACATGAAAGAAAAAACATCAAAGAAAGTGAAGTGAAAGTGAAAGTTAAAAGAAAGTGGGCGGGGCAAAAACAAAAGAAAGTGAAAGAAAAAACAAAAGAAAGTGGGCGGGGCAAAAACAAAGAAAAAACATGAAAGAAAAAACATGAAAGAAAAAACAATCTGGGACAATGAGCTTTCTTTAATAGTAACAGAGATCAGTGCTGTTCCCATTGTAAAATAACAGCCGCACCCGGTATCACATCACTCCTGTCCTCCAGAAACTCCACTGGCTCCCAGTTCCACAGTGCATTCAGTTCAATATCCTCCTACTCACACACAAGGCCCTCCATAACCAGGCCTCTTCCTACCTCACTGACTTGCTCCATCACCACAATCCATCCTGCAGCCTCCGTTCCTCTGATGCTAACCTCCTTACTCCACCACTCAGGACCAAGCACCGATCCTGGGGTGACAGAGCCTTCTCTGCAGCTGCCCTCCTCCCTCTGGAACTCTCTCCCAAAACACATCCATGACTGCACTGACTTGCCCACCTTCAAATGTCTGACAAAAACACACCTTGAAAATTGCTTTCAATGTTTAGCTCAGTCTATTGTGTTTTTAGCATACTATCTCGTATTGTTTTGCTGATTTCATGTTCTTTTTATGTAAAGTGTCTTTTACATTAAAGAAAGAGGAAAAAACAAAAGAAAAAAAACATGAAAGAAAGTGGACGGGGTGGGGCAAGAACATAAAAGAAAAAACAAAGTGGGTGGGGCAAAAACATGAAAGAAAAAACATTTTGAAAAGTGAAAGTGTAAAGAAAGTGGGCGGGCCAAAAACATTAAAGAAAGTGGGCGGGGCAAACGTGAGTGAAGTGAAAGTGAAATGAAGGTGGGCGGGGCAAAAACAAAAGAAAGTGGGCGGGGCAAAAACATAAAAGAAAGTGAAAGAAAAAACAAAAGAAAGTGGGCGGGGCAAAAACATGAAAGAAAAAACAAAAGAAAGTGGGCGGGGCAAAAACATGAAAGAAAAAACATCAAAGAAAGTGAAGTGAAAGTGAAAGTTAAAAGAAAGTGGGCGGGGCAAAAACAAAAGAAAGTGAAAGAAAAAACAAAAGAAAGTGGGCGGGGCAAAAACATGAAAGAAAAAACAAAAGAAAGTGGGTGGGGCAAAAACAAAGAAAAAACATGAAAGAAAAAACAATCTGGGACAATGAGCTTTCTTTAATAGTAACAGAGATCAGTGCTGTTCCCATTGTAAAATAACAGCCGCACCCGGTATCACATCACTCCTGTCCTCCAGAAACTCCACTGGCTCCCAGTTCCACAGTGCATTCAGTTCAATATCCTCCTACTCACACACAAGGCCCTCCATAACCAGGCCTCTTCCTACCTCACTGACTTGCTCCATCACCACAATCCATCCTGCAGCCTCCGTTCCTCTGATGCTAACCTCCTTACTCCACCACTCAGGACCAAGCATCGATCCTGGGGTGACAGAGCCTTCTCTGCAGCTGCCCTCCTCCCTCTGGAACTCTCTCCCAAAACACATCCATGACTGCACTGACTTGCCCACCTTCAAATCTCTGACAAAAACACACCTTGAAAATTGCTTTTAATGTTTAGCTCAGTCTATTGTGTTTTTAGCATACTATCTCGTATTGTTTTGCTGATTTCATATTCTTTTTATGTAAAGTGTCTTTGACATTAAAGAAAGAGGAAGAAACAAAAGAAAAAAACATGAAAGAAAGTGGACGGGGGTGGGGCAAGAACATAAAAGAAAGTGAAAGAAAAAACAAAAGAAAATGGGCGGGGAAAAACATGAAAGAAAAAACAAAAGAAAGTGGGTGGGGCAAAAACATGAAAGAAAAAACATCAAAGAAAGTGAAGTGAAAGTTAAAAGAAAGTGGGCGGGGCAAAAATATAAAAGAAAGTGAAAGAAAAAACAAAAGAAAGTGGGCGGGGCAAAAACATGAAAGGAAAAACATAATAGAAAGTGAAGTGAAAGTGAAAAGAAAGTGGGCGGGGCAAAAACATTAAAGAAAGTGGGCAGGGCAAAAACATGAAAGAAAAAACATGAAAGAAAAAACAATCAGGGACAATGAGCTTTCTTTAATAGTAACAGAGATCAGTGCTGTTCCCATTGTAAAATAACAGCCGCACCCGGTATCACATCACTCCTGTCCTCCAGAAACTCCACTGGCTCCCAGTTCCACAGTGCATTCAGTTCAATATCCTCCTACTCCTACACAAGGCCCTCCATAACCAGGCCTCTTCCTACCTCACTGACTTGCTCCATCACCACAATCCATCCTGCAGCCTCCGTTCCTCTGATGCTAACCTCCTTACTCCACCACTCAGGACCAAGCACCGATCCTGGGGTGACAGAGCCTTCTCTGCAGCTGCCCTCCTCCCTCTGGAGCTCTCTCCCAAAACACATCCATGACTGCACTGACTTGCCCACCTTCAAATCTCTGACAAAAACACACCTTGAAAATTGCTTTTAATGTTTAGCTCAATCTATTGTGTTTTTAGCATACTACCTCGTATTGTTTTGCTGATTTCATGTTCTTTTTATGCGAAGTGTCTTTGACATTAAAGAAAGAGGAAAAAAACAAAAGAAAAAAACATGAAAGAAAGTGGACGGGGGTGGGGCAAGAACATAAAAGAAAAAACAAAGTGGGTGGGGCAAAAACATGAAAGAAAAAACATTTTGAAAAGTGAAAGTGTAAAGAAAGTGGGCGGGCCAAAAACATTAAAGAAAGTGGGCGGGGCAAACGTGAGTGAAGTGAAAGTGAAACGAAGGTGGGCGGGGCAAAAACAAAAGAAAGTGGGCGGGGCAAAAACATAAAAGAAAGTGAAAGAAAAAACAAAAGAAAGTGGGCGGGGCAAAAACATGAAAGAAAAAACATGAAAGAAAAAACAAAAGAAAGTGGGTGGGGCAAAAACATGAAAGAAAAACATCAAAGAAAGTGAAGTGAAAGTTAAAAGAAAGTGGGCGGGGCAAAAACATGAAAGAAAAAACAAAAGAAAGTGGGCGGGGCAAAAACATGAAAGAAAAAACATCAAAGAAAGTGAAGTGAAAGTTAAAAGAAAGTGGGCGGGGCAAAAACAAAAGAAAGTGAAAGAAAAAAACAAAAGAAAGTGGGCGGGGCAAAAACAAAGAAAAAACATGAAAGAAAAAACATGAAAGAAAAAACAATCTGGGACAATGAGCTTTCTTTAATAGTAACAGAGATCAGTGCTGTTCCCATTGTAAAATAACAGCCGCACCCGGTATCACATCACTCCTGTCCTCCAGAAACTCCACTGGCTCCCAGTTCCACAGTGCATTCAGTTCAATATCCTCCTACTCACACACAAGGCCCTCCATAACCAGGCCTCTTCCTACCTCACTGACTTGCTCCATCACCACAATCCATCCTGCAGCCTCCGTTCCTCTGATGCTAACCTCCTTACTCCACCACTCAGGACCAAGCATCGATCCTGGGGTGACAGAGCCTTCTCTGCAGCTGCCCTCCTCCCTCTGGAACTCTCTCCCAAAACACATCCATGACTGCACTGACTTGCCCACCTTCAAATCTCTGACAAAAACACACCTTGAAAATAGCTTTTAATGTTTAGCTCAGTCTATTGTGTTTTTAGCATACTATCTCGTATTGTTTTGCTGATTTCATGTTCTTTTTATGTAAAGTGTCTTTGACATTAAAGAAAGAGGAAGAAACAAAAGAAAAAAAACATGAAAGAAAGTAGACGGGGGTGGGGCAAGAACATAAAAGAAAGTGAAAGAAAAAACAAAAGAAAATGGGCGGGGAAAAACATGAAAGAAAAAACAAAAGAAAGTGGGTGGGGCAAAAACATGAAAGAAAAAACATCAAAGAAAGTGAAGTGAAAGTTAAAAGAAAGTGGGCGGGGCAAAAACATAAACGAAAGTGAAAGAAAAAACAAAAGAAAGTGGGCGGGGCAAAAACATGAAAGGAAAAACATAATAGAAAGTGAAGTGAAAAGAAAGTGGGCGGGGCAAAAACATTAAAGAAAGTGGGCAGGGCAAAAACATGAAAGAAAAAACATGAAAGAAAAAACAATCAGGGACAATGAGCTTTCTTTAATAGTAACAGAGATCAGTGCTGTTCCCATTGTAAAATAACAGCCGCACCCGGTATCACATCACTCCTGTCCTCCAGAAACTCCACTGGCTCCCAGTTCCACAGTGCATTCAGTTCAATATCCTCCTACTCACACACAAGGCCCTCCATAACCAGGCCTCTTCCTACCTCACTGACTTGCTCCATCACCACAATCCATCCTGCAGCCTCCGTTCCTCTGATGCTAACCTCCTTACTCCACCACTCAGGACCAAGCACCGATCCTGGGGTGACAGAGCCTTCTCTGTAGCTGCCCTCCTCCCTCTGGAGCTCTCTCCCAAAACACATCCATGACTGCACTGACTTGCCCACCTTCAAATCTCTGACAAAAACACACCTTGAAAATTGCTTTTAATGTTTAGCTCAGTCTATTGTGTTTTTAGCATACTACCTCGTATTGTTTTGCTGATTTCATGTTCTTTTTATGCGAAGTGTATTTGACATTAAAGAAAGAGGAAAAAACAAAAGAAAAAAAACATGAAAGAAAGTGGACGGGGGTGGGGCAAGAACATAAAAGAAAAAACAAAGTGGGTGGGGCAAAAACATGAAAGAAAAAACATTTTGAAAAGTGAAAGTGTAAAGAAAGTGGGCGGGCCAAAAACATTAAAGAAAGTGGGCGGGGCAAACGTGAGTGAAGTAAAAGTGAAACGAAGGTGGGCGGGGCAAAAACAAAAGAAAGTGGGCGGGGCAAAAACATAAAAGAAAGTGAAAGAAAAAACAAAAGAAAGTGAGCGGGGAAAAAACATGAAAGAAAAAACATGAAAGAAAAAACAAAAGAAAGTGGGTGGGGCAAAAACATGAAAGAAAAAACATCAAAGAAAGTGAAGTGAAAGTGAAAGTTAAAAGAAAGTGGGCGGGGCAAAAACAAAAGAAAGTGAAAGAAAAAACAAAAGAAAGTGGGCGGGGCAAAAACAAAGAAAAAACATGAAAGAAAAAACATGAAAGAAAAAACAATCTGGGACAATGAGCTTTCTTTAATAGTAACAGAGATCAGTGCTGTTCCCATTGTAAAATAACAGCTGCACCCGGTATCACATCACTCCTGTCCTCCAGAAACTCCACTGGCTCCCAGTTCCACAGTGCATTCAGTTCAATATCCTCCTACTCACACACAAGGCCCTCCATAACCAGGCCTCTTCCTACCTCACTGACTTGCTCCATCACCACAATCCATCCTGCAGCCTCCGTTCCTCTGATGCTAACCTCCTTACTCCACCACTCAGGACCAAGCACCGATCCTGGGGTGACAGAGCCTTCTCTGTAGCTGCCCTCCTCCCTCTGGAGCTCTCTCCCAAAACACATCCATGACTGCACTGACTTGCCCACCTTCAAATCTCTGACAAAAACACACCTTGAAAATTGCTTTTAATGTTTAGCTCAGTCTATTGTGTTTTTAGCATACTACCTCGTATTGTTTTGCTGATTTCATGTTCTTTTTATGCGAAGTGTATTTGACATTAAAGAAAGAGGAAAAAACAAAGAAAAAAAACATGAAAGAAAGTGGACGGGGGTGGGGCAAGAACATAAAAGAAAAAACAAAGTGGGTGGGGCAAAAACATGAAAGAAAAAACATTTTGAAAAGTGAAAGTGTAAAGAAAGTGGGCGGGCCAAAAACATTAAAGAAAGTGGGCGGGGCAAACGTGAGTGAAGTAAAAGTGAAACGAAGGTGGGCGGGGCAAAAACAAAAGAAAGTGGGCGGGGCAAAAACATAAAAGAAAGTGAAAGAAAAAACAAAAGAAAGTGAGCGGGGAAAAAACATGAAAGAAAAAACATGAAAGAAAAAACAAAAGAAAGTGGGTGGGGCAAAAACATGAAAGAAAAAACATCAAAGAAAGTGAAGTGAAAGTTAAAAGAAAGTGGGCGGGGCAAAAACAAAAGAAAGTGAAAGAAAAAACAAAAGAAAGTGGGCGGGGCAAAAACAAAGAAAAAACATGAAAGAAAAAACATGAAAGAAAAAACAATCTGGGACAATGAGCTTTCTTTAATAGTAACAGAGATCAGTGCTGTTCCCATTGTAAAATAACAGCCGCACCCGGTATCACATCACTCCTGTCCTCCAGAAACTCCACTGGCTCCCAGTTCCACAGTGCATTCAGTTCAATATCCTCCTACTCACACACAAGGCCCTCCATAACCAGGCCTCTTCCTACCTCACTGACTTGCTCCATCACCACAATCCATCCTGCAGCCTCCGTTCCTCTGATGCTAACCTCCTTACTCCACCACTCAGGACCAAGCACTGATCCTGGGGTGACAGAGCCTTCTCTGCAGCTGCCCTCCTCCCTCTGGAACTCTCTCCCAAAACACATCCATGACTGCACTGACTTGCCCACCTTCAAATGTCTGACAAAAACACACCTTGAAAATTGCTTTCAATGTTTAGCTCAGTCTATTGTGTTTTTAGCATACTATCTCGTATTGTTTTGCTGATTTCATGTTCTTTTTATGTAAAGTGTCTTTTACATTAAAGAAAGAGGAAAAAACAAAAGAAAAAAAACATGAAAGAAAGTGGACGGGGGTGGGGCAAGAACATAAAAGAAAAAACAAAGTGGGTGGGGCAAAAACATGAAAGAAAAAACATTTTAAAAAGTGAAAGTGGAAAGAAAGTGGGCGGGCCAAAAACATTAAAGAAAGTGGGCGGGGCAAAAGTGAGTGAAGTGAAAGTGAAACTAAGGTGGGCGGGGCAAAAGCAAAAGAAAGTGGGCGGGGCAAAAACATAAAAGGAAGTGAAAGAAAAAACAAAAGTAGGTGGGTGGGGAAAAACATGAAAGAAAAAACTAAAGAAAGTGGGTGGGGCAAAAACATGAAAGAAAAAACATCAAAGAAAGTGAAGTGAAAGTGAAAAGAAAGTGGGCGGGGCAAAAACATTAAAGAAAGTGGGTGGGGCAATAACATGAAAGAAAAAACATCAAAGAAAGTGAGGTGAAAGTGAAAGTTAAAAGAAAGTGGGCGGGGCAAAAACAAAAGAAAGTGAAAGAAAAAACAAAATAAAGTGGGCGGGGCAAAAACATGAAAGAAAAAACATAATAGAAAGTGAAGTGAAAGTGAAAAGAAAGTGGGCGGGGCAAAAACATTAAAGAAAGTGGGCAGGGCAAAAACATGAAAGAAAAAACAATCTGGGACAATGAGCTTTCTTTAATAGTAACAGAGATCAGTGCTGTTCCCATTGTAAAATAACAGCCGCACCCGGTATCACATCACTCCTGTCCTCCAGAAACTCCACTGGCTCCCAGTTCCACAGTGCATTCAGTTCAATATCCTCCTACTCACACACAAGGCCCTCCATAACCAGGCCTCTTCCTACCTCACTGATTTGCTCCATCACCACAATCCATCCTGCAGCCTCCGTTCCTCTGATGCTAACCTCCTTACTCCACCACTCAGGACCAAGCACCAATCCTGGGGTGACAGAGCCTTCTCTGTAGCTGCCCTCCTCCCTCTGGAGCTCTCTCCCAAAACACATCCATGACTGCACTGACTTGCCCACCTTCAAATCTCTGACAAAAACACACCTTGAAAATTGCTTTTAATGTTTAGCTCAGTCTATTGTGTTTTTAGCATACTATCTCGTATTGTTTTGCTGATTTCATGTTCTTTTTATGCGAAGTGTCTTTGACATTAAAGAAAGAGGAAAAAACAAAAGAAAAAAAACATGAAAGAAAGTGGACGGGGGTGGGGCCAGAACATAAAAGAAAAAACAAAGTGGGTGGGGCAAAAACATGAAAGAAAAAACATAAAAGAAAGTGAAAAGAAAGTGGGCGGGCCAAAAACATTAAAGAAAGTGGGCGGGGGAAAAGTGAGTGAAGAGAAAGTGAAAAGAAGGTGGGCGGGGCAAAAACAAAAGAAAGTGGGCGGGACAAAAACATAAAAAAAAGTGAAAGAAAAAATAAAAGAAAGTGGGCGGGGCAAAAGAATATAAGAATATATCATGCTCCCTGTAGTAAGATGCTTGATGCTGTGGGCGTCCACAAACAAGTTGATAATAGTTCACACTTCACTCTGAACTACTATGTAGATTTTCACACTTATCTGTTCTGAGCCAGCTACACTTTCAGAAGCTACGACCAACTATGCGTCTTCCTTGGCTCAAAGATTGGATGCAGGATTATAACCATAACTACTGTCTGACCTGTCGTCCTGGCTCCCCCTCACCGTAGTGCTTTGATTGTACCTCATCGACCTCTAGTCGTGACAGCAGTTTCTGATCGCATATTTTGAAACCCTGGGCTAATAGCTGTTCCTTGGTTAGACTGATGGGTTTCAAAGCATCCACGTGTCGCATCATGAAGTAGGCTGGTAGCTTTAAGGACCTTGCCTAACCCCACTGGATTCAAACACGCATCTCAAAGTCAGCAGCATTACCACTGAGCTATCCAGTGAGCCGCAGAACCTCAGTGAAGCTACCAATGATGAATATTCATCTTCTTACGTGGAGACAGAATACAGTCCATCTTTCCATCTTTTCGTCCACTTTAAGACATCCACAAACAATTCAACAACAGGCACGTGAACAGACTGAGATCTGAGAGTTCTGGTTCAGACCCCTATGTCTTTGGGAACGGACAGTATCTACATGTGTGGTTCCCACTGTGAAGCAGAAGTCTCCTTTTTTTGGACAGACACCCCAAAAGTGACCAACATCTCACAGGGTTCAAACCCATGGCTTCAGTACCTCTAACTTGAGCTATCAGGTTACAGAGGTGGCAACCATGTCTTTGTGGTTTTCACTCTTTCTTTTGAACAGAGACCTCAAAATCCACACTTCTCATAAGGTTCAAACCCATGACTTCAGAACCTCTAAGGAGTGCTCTCCCAACTTGAGTTATCGGCTCACAGAGTTACCACAAAGACATGAAGACCTCTGTGAGGCAATAGCTCAAGGTTGTAGAGCACTCCTTGGAGGTTCTGAAGTCATGGGTTCAAAACCTGTGAGATATTGATCACTTTTGAGGTGTCTGTACAAAAAAACAGTGTCACTAACTAACACTTCTGGTGACCATTTACAAAATAAAGCAACATAACAGCTATATAACACAATTTTAACTGATTATTCCCTACTCGTTGTGGAGGTGCTCACAATTCATGTTTTCTGGACTGACGATAACTTGTTTTCAGTTCACGTTGCATTGCTTTGATTTTGTATTTACCAGAACATTTTATTTTTATTATTATTATTGAATGTGGTGACAGGATGTGATAGTATTCTATCATGTATGCATTGATGTCAATTTAACATTAACATTGCAGTTCATGCCTTGGTGACAGAAAGAGAAATCTGCGGGTTACTCATTCGTTAGCATGTTAGCAAAGCTACTCGTCGTCTCTCTATCATGTACCGTAGGTACCGTTAGTGCCCTCCAGTGGTCACAGTGAGGAACTACAACTGTGCTTTGAACCCACAACTTCAGAACTTTCTGAACGTTATTTCCCTCCCCTGTTGTGTTACTCTACTATTACAGCAAGAAGCTGCTGGACCAGTGGTTCACCAGCACGCAGGATAAAAACAAGAAATTAGTTGACCAAGAGAAGAGACATTATCACAGAAAATGGGTCTTTTCACCTGCCAAAAACTGATTGAAGTCCAAATGCAGTTATTTCTGCCTAAATATGACTTGATCTCATTCTGGAGCTTCATAATATAAAGATCTGAGCTCACAGGACAGTTTGGAATTCCTTTAAAGGGCTGTTACTGTAACAGGTATGGAATGAACCCAACTGCAACACAATTAAACCAAGTTTACAGTCTTTATTAAGCAGACTATCACAAGAATACAGTAAACCAGAAGATGGGAACAGAGAAGTAGATCCAGGTGAGTATGGCAGGCAATGGGGAGAACTCACTGCTGGCTGGAATATGGTTCAGATCAGGCCTGGGTGAGGATCCGGACCTTGAGACGGACTCGGGGACAGTAGAACAGGCAAGGTGGGTCTCCACTCTGAGCAGGAACGGGCTGAATGCCACACAGCCACAGGCAGGCGAGGAACAGGAAAACAGGCAGGCAATACTTGTAGTCAGGGACGGAAGGCTGGTGGATTTACCAGGAGGCAAGTTGGGTCAGAAACAAGAGCTGAACTCTGACAAGTGATGGTTTTCTGAAGCCTCTCCTTGCCTCAGCAAAGTGCAGATGTTTGCAGAGTATATATACATACATATACAGATAGATAGATAGATAGATAGATAGATTACACTTTGGAAAAACAAGTAAAAAATTTCAGTGTAGGGAGTCACAGTACAGCAGATTAAACGCAACCTAAACTATCCTTTTGAAATATGGTGAGAACAAGATTTTGGAAAACGAACCAACAAATAATCACGTGACAGTATTAAAACTCCAAAAACTCTGTTTGGTTTGTTTTTTTTTCCTTCTCCAGCCTCTCATTAGTGCATGGTTTGATCAAATGAAGCATGTGTTTATGTAATTGTTCTTAAAACAAATCTCTTGAGGTGCATTTTGAATAGGGCTGCAACGATTTATTATTTTCATTACAGTTTTAGGATACTTCTATTGACTCGTCTCATAAAATCTAAGAAAATATTTTAAAAATAGCCACATTCTTCTCCAAGTTGATGTCCTTTAGATTTCATCTCTAGTTGTAGTACTTCATCTTTTTTAGTTTGTCCATTTTTTATTTTGTCTTTTTTTTTTTTTTTCAAGAAACTAGCTTTAAAAGCTACATCACCACTTGGTGTGTCCATTATTTTTAGGATAAGACTTTAGGGCAGACCCGGATCTCATGAACAGGCCATCTGAAATATGATGCTAAGTGAGCCAACAACAGCCCGTAGTCACTGTACTACTGTAATCCCCGCGTGGTGACTGAGGGTCAGGGTGGGCCCAGGGAACTCCCTCCAGCTGTGTGTCTAAAACAGAGCCCACTGAACACCTACCGCTAATCTCTGCACACAGACACACCCCGACCGCCTGCATATAAACCCAGCCTCGGCTGGACTTCAGCATCAGTCCCCCTGAGACGAGCAAAGTTTCTGTAAGTATCGGTGCCTTCAGACGAAAATGGACCTGAGAACAACGGCTCCTCTTTTTCTGCTACTGCTCCTGGGCCTCTGCGCCGCTCACCAAGGCAATGTATGATATGGCAGACTAAATATAATGTAGAACAGCTTGCGTGCATGCAAGCTCACATCATCACTGTCTATCTTTGTCAAGATCATTGCATTTTAAGTGCTTTATTCTTTTCCTTTTTTCCCCACAGGATCACGGTGCTGATGATGGTAAGTGAACAAATCTAAGAGTATCTATTTGCAGCCCTGTCTAACAGGCCAAACCTGTGAGATATAACAGTGTGTGTCGGCGTGAAAACAGAGTGTTGTGATGTCTGCTTTGCTTTCATCCATTAGAGATCGTAGCGGACAAATCTGGCAAGGAGGACATAACCACGACTATCCTGAGGATGAACAACGGCGAGTATTCAGTCATGATATTAACGTCTTTTCCAGACTATAAGTTGCACTTTTGCTTGCTACTGCCACTCCTATCAAGCCTGTACCACTGAATATTCAAAATTTCTAACTTATAAAGACAACAGAAACAGACTGAACACAAACGCCCCCCCCCAAGAGAAAATCAAATTCTTCAGATTACAAACTGCAAATAGTGAAACATGCGGCCGAAAATGGTCATCGAGCAGCAGAAAAGAAAGTTCGGAGTGAGCGAGAAACTTGTGAGGGACTGGTGAAAAGCGGAGGATACTCTAACTGCAATGAAGAAAACAAGTTGGTTGCCAAGGCGATGAATATAAATGACTTTGCGGCAAAAAAATGCAACTTATAGTCCAGTGTGACTTTGTTTTTTTCTTCTACATCATGCATTTTTTGGCCTGTGCAACTTATAATAGGGACTTATAGTCCTGACAATACGGTACAAGAGGAATGAGGGGGCAGTAGTTTCTCACATTATTTCTTGCTCTGATTGTACTCTATTAAAATGCATATTTTCCTTCTCTTCTAAAAGGTTCTGACGAGTTTCTGCTGGAAGGCGACGTGCTGATCCCCAGAACCAGGAATGCTATGAAGTGCTTCACCGAACCAGATTCGTGTCTGTGGCCAAAGTCTGCTAACGGGAATGTGGAAATCCCTTTCCTTATAAGCGGAAAATACGGTAGGTTGGAACCGGATTCCGTGTGTTGCGCGCGTCTCTTTGACATCCGCGATGTCGCTGATGAGGTGACTTCTATCCACGATTGCAGACAAGGCCGAGAGGGATACCATTTTAAGAGCCCTGAAGGACTTCGAACCCAGAACCTGCATTCGCTTCATTCCACGTACAAGTCAGAAGATTCACTTAAGCATTGAGCCAAGATTGGGGTGAGTCTAATACATACATTTAATACATATACATTTTTTTTTTTGAAGGTGGGGGAAGGGGGTGCTTGGCTATAAAAGTTTGGGAACCCCTGGTGTATATAAAAGTAAAAACTTATGCACCAGGTGGATCAGGTTTTGCACTGAGAAACACCTTTTTCAACACAAAGTCTCTGACACACCCATAAGATGCACTTTGATTACTGAACGGGCCCACCAGGCACTTAAACCAAATCCAATATCTGTTTTTGATAATTTTTCGTTTTCGTTGTACGAGCATTAAATTAATTTGTCGATCAATTGCCAAGTTCCACATTGCATATTAACGATCTCTGTCTCTCTGTTACTGTTAGCTGCTTCTCTTTACTCGGTTTTGCTGGAGGCAAACAGGTGGTTTCGCTGCAGAAGTACGGCTGCGTAAGTCATGGCATCATCCAGCACGAGCTGCTCCACTCCCTGGGTTTCTACCACGAGCAAAGCCGCACTGACCGTGACCGGTATGTCAGGATCAACTGGGCCAACATCTACGAACGTAAGAACCTGCGCCAGCGTCGTTTATGGCTCATGGATCCAGGCAGACACATTCCTCAATCTGTTCGCTATTAAATTCATTCAGTCTTTCTTTTTTTGTCCACAGCTTACGTCAAGAACTTCAAAAAAATGGACACAAATAATCTCAAAGCTCCGTATGACTACTCCTCTATAATGCACTATGGAAGGTAAGGAACATTACGTTCAATTAAACAAGCTAATGTTGAATTGAACTGTGTTCTAAAACCTCATTTCTGATTTCAAATCTTTCTCCAAATCTGAAGAACTGCCTTTGGAAAGCATAAATCGGAAACCATAACTCCGTTCCCCGACCCCTCCGTTGCCATCGGGCAGAGAGACCGTCTGTCCGACCTCGACGTCCTCAAGATCAACAGGCTTTACAAGTGCTGGAATTACCTCTGATAGAGGATCACTGCGGTGTTATTTCATTCTGACGTGGTGCTTGACATTTGTGTGTCGTCAACATAATAAAACAATTGATTTCATCAATTTTTTTGTCAGACCGGTGATTTATGAACAAAAGCCAGATCAAACCATTTTAGAACAGAAACCTGGGTCACAAAGGCAGGCAGCATCCAACAAGACCCCTAGGATTTTGGGAAGTGCCGACCCATAACGGGGGCTACAAGTTAATATTTCATGGGCTCTGCTGGTTCCGTTTTCAAACCTGTCTCCCACAAGCTCCCCCAACTGTGTGGAGGACTAATTCACTTAATTCACTTCGATTTAGTGTGAATGCCATGCATGGATGAGTGGTCTCTATGCCGTAGAGGTGCCACACCTGTCACAGCCTGCTCTGCACCTCCCCTGCACTGCTGCTCAGCCACACCCCTCATCGGCTGAACTGCTTCCACCTGCTGCTCCGGCCTGCTCACGACCTCCAATCAAGCCCGTATACATGCAGCTTCACCACTCTCAGGCTACGTTTACACGTAGCCGGGTATGTTGAGTAACGAATATTTCCCTCCCTCCGTTTTCCTAAATAACATCGTGCACACAGCATCGTTTTCAAAAAAAGTTTTCATTTACGCCAACCCGCAAAAATGCGCCCGACGGTCATCTCGCCCTCGATGTAAGGACGCAGCAAGTCGGAGAGCACCAACAGTGATGACCGCGACATCCTAAAATTTTTACGCCACTCCTCCGGGACAACCACTTCATTTACAAAATTATCCCACCAGACAGCAGTCTGCCCGGGTCGGACCCAAAACCGGCGACCAGAGACAAATGGGGGCTCGGAGGTCAGCAATGTTGCCACTTCTCCCACCTATTCGAAGACCCAGTCGCCGTCACCGCCAACGACGCTGGTTTTGGGTCCAACCCGGGCTGACTGCTGTCTGGTGGGATAATTTTGAAAATGAAGTGGTTGTCACACTCTCCGGCACTTGTTTCCTGACTTGTTTCCTCTGCATAAATGGTGCCCTGTTTCGACATACACCATAGACCCATTGTCTTGTGGAGACTCTCAACTTTTGGTTTGGGATGGTTCCATCCCATGGCAAGTGCAGTCTTCATATCAGCGCTTCCTGCAAAAACCAAACAAACACCCCCCCCAACTCCCCCAGAAATTATGCAAACATAAAATTTAAATGTGGTGATACATTTGATGTTATTTTCAGGCATACATTTTGCTTTTACCAACCTGACTTGGTCCTGTACTTTGTAGTGAGAGCTGCTCTTGCCAGTCCGCAAGCATCCTGTGCAATGACGAGTCCATCAAACAGAGACGGTTCATCTGTCCTGGTACAATAGGGGGAAAAAAAGTGTTTGACAACATTATCATACATCCACAAACATTTTAATGTCTCTAGAATTTGTGAAAATGCTTTTGACATGAATTCTATTAAAGTCTTTGCCAATCAAAGTATATTACAGCTTCTGCATCACCTGTAGAAAAGAATCAACCTATGTGAGAAAAACTGTTGATGTGTAAAAGTAACATCCTTGAGATTGTTGGGCATTGAACAAAATTATCTTAAGTCAGTGGTAGAACTTTTAAAATCAGGATAATGTTCAACATTCATCAATTTTATATATTGTTACATTCAATGTACACTGAATCATGTCAATTGTACGGGGATCACAAATCACATGGTTTCTTGATTGTCTGTCTACAAACACTTTCAAATTAAGAAAGTAATTGAGATAGCACAAAGATGTTTCCTGTTGCCATCTGCATGTATGGCCGGCATGTCTGGTGTGCATGCTGGACATTTAAATGGCTCCAATGTTGCTCTGTTTAGTCCCGATCTGTTGTTTTTATACAGGTGTGCACCTCGTTTGAGTGCAGCGTGTCAGAGAACAGTTCAGCGAGCTCAGAGAAAATGTTTTTTAAAAGACTCAAGGTCGACTGATCTGGACTTAAGAGGAGTATCCTGTGAGATAAAAACACGCTGTTCATTTTGATTCCACGCCTTTTGGACCTCACAACGCTGTGGTGCAGTCAGTCATTTTATCAATATCCTCCCCATGTGGCTCACAGAGTGAAACCCAGCTGGGAGCTGCGTCTGCTAGCAGCCACCTGGCGCCATCTTGGTCGCTAATTATGAGTAACTATGTTTGATTAACTTGAGTGTTTGTTTTATTTTGATTAGATTTTTTTGCTACTATTCTTTGTTAGTTATTTGTTTGGGATATGTAGATTTGTATGGTTAGTATTTTGGTGTTTGGTTAGTGAGTACCAGCATGCACCTGGGTGGGCCTATGTGTGTGTTTTTTATACCAGGGCAAAGGAGGCAGCGGCAGCCATGATTTTCTTTTGTCTTATTGTTTTGAAATAAATCTTCTTCTTCTCCTGCGTTAAACCACATTCCCATGGTGCATCGGTGGCCCTTTGGTTTAAAGATTAATTTGTTTTTTATGGACAAACGGCCACTAAAAGTCAAATCAAACTACAGTGACGGAACAGCCCGAGGGACAATTTTGTTTGCGGAAATGCGACAGGAATGTTTTCCTCGGAACACATTAGCCAATCAGAGCCAGAGGAAGGCGGGTCATGACTTCACCATCCTTGGAGGAAAACTTGGCGTCCGGAAACAGGTAACCGGAACAGCTCCGGACTGTTTGGACTCTGCAGCCGAACTCGTCCGGCACCCTGCGTATACACACAAGCTGTCCCCGCGTTACACAACCGGAAGTTGCCACTTTGAAGTACGGCGGAATGCCGACAGGCGGGGACGGTGCCGGTTTCAGCCGCTCGTGTTCGTCAGAGGACATGGAAGATACCGAACCTGCTGCTGTGGGAGGAGGGGGGCTGACGGGACGGCCGTTCGCCGACCGCACCGGGCCCAAACGCTGGTCGGTCGTCGCGCTGTCAGTAGTCTGCTCCGCGGTGGCTGTGGCCGCCGTCGGTTGCCTCTGCGCGCTCATCTACCCGATACTCAAAGGCAAGGCGTGCGCGCATGTGCGCGTGTTTGTGTACTGCGGCTGTTTAAATGTGACGTAGTTTTCTTAAACTACGTCACATTTTCTTAAAACTACGGTGACGTAGTTTTCTTAAACTACGTGACGTCGTTTTCTTGAACTACGTCACATTTTCTTAAAACTACGGTGACGTAGTTTTCTTAAACTTGTCTGTTCAGAGCATGTCACGTGTTCACATCATGTACAAGTCACTCACTTGCTATATAATAATAATAATAACAATAATAATAATGACAATAATAATGATGACAATAATAATGATGATGATGATTGTTGCATATTGTTTCAGAGCTGCGGACAGAGAGAGTGAGAGGTCAGGATGGGACGGAGGAGAGGATGATGGGTGAGTGTCATCGCGTGTTCCGTCCTCTGACTGTTTATTGGAGGTTATTTTGAATATCAGATCATCTGCATATGACTGTCTGATATATAGTTTGTCTCTGAAATGTCACAGAATAATCCGACTCCCAAGTCCAAAGACCCACGTTCAGTTCATGAACAGATGAACACGAGAAGCCAAATTTGAGCCGACTGTAGTAAATACTTTTTTGTACTAACTAAGAAAAAATGTTAGTTTTTTAAATCTGAAAATTCATGGAGAACAATAATCATTAGATTTTAGCATTAAAAATATCAGAGCTACATACTGCTGTATTAATGGTGTTAATTCAGGGCAGCTGTGGCATGAACCTTACATTGGGTGGTGGTCTAATACATTTGTTAAGCACTGTATATCAGTTACGTCACCTGGCCTATCACAGATAGATCAATATCAGAGTATATGTTGTCAGATATGAGCCAAAATATTTGTTTTCTGGTATGCAGACAAAAAAGCTTGTGGTAAAATACTGATGTCGATGACAAGTTTATCCAACAGAGTGCACTGAGATTTACAACACTGTATATATGTACTATGACAAAGAATATTTAACTTCAGTATTATTTACTGAAGCTATTTGTCAGCCATATCTGTCATTTTCCTCCTTTATTGCCTTTATTGATGATATATCAGTGACCTCAGCAGCATGTAAGACGGAATGCAGGAAAACGTCATCTCTGAGTCAGGTTGGGGGAGAGTTTGGGTCGGGCTGTCCACAGTGAATGTCATTGAATGTGCAACAAAGATGTGTGTGTGTGTAGGTTTCTGGAGTATCCTGCTGCTGTCCGCATTAGTAGGATATATCTGCTACGTCTTCTCGTGGACTCTCACCTACTTTGACTCACACCAGCCTGGCACTGTGTTCCCAACACTGACACTGGACCACTTCAGGTAACACACACACACACACACACGTTTATTGTTGTATTTACCGACAACAGAACCAGCACACTCACCAGCAGAGTGTAGGTGATGACACCAACGTGTTGTGTGTGTTTTCTTCCAGAGACGTATCTGACCACGGTTTCCACATGGGCTGTGGTGTTGCTGTCCTTAATGGCATCACAGCCATGATCACCGTCGCCTGGAGCCTCACTTGATGCACACACACACACACGCCCTCAGTAGAAATGCTCAGGTGAACAGACGTGCTACCGGGCAGTGAACGGCCTTCAACTGTGCATCTGACTTTTGTAGAGGGACTGTGTCGAGAGGTGTGCGCCTCCTACACGACACTCAAATCGGTCCTCTTCCTGCTGCTTCCGCACAGAGCTACGGTGACTTTGTGTTGGGCGCTGTTCGTAGACGTGACCGCACAGCAGCAGACCTCCAGTGCGGTCACCGATGGAGGGCTGAAGCTGATCCTGTAACTGTACAAACATGGAAGAGCATATCTACACTCATATCAGAAGTTCACGCTAAAGTTCAGGCTTAACACTTTGGTGGAAGGTTGTTTTTTTTTAAATACTTAACGTGGTTCAAGGTCATGTATCTTTTACAAAATGTTTTTTTAAATATGGAAATAAAGTGATATTGCCACCAGAAAAGTCTGATTATTATGTGCAGCGGACCCTTGGCTTCGAGTTAGAGTTTACAGGGCTTAATAGTCCCTTCGCATTTATAGCCCGCTCTCGAAATACCTGGCCACTAGATGGCAGTCCAAAGTCATTTCAATTCAGTGTCGTTCACACTCCCACCTGTTGTGGGGAAATCGCTGAAGCCAAAGGTCAGCGGTGAGGTCGGGAAGGAAGAACGTGTTCAGGAGCCTCTGATGTCTCATGCTGTATTATTTATTAGCACTTGATCACGGAGAACTAGAGACACTCTCATAAAGCATCAGAAGTGCCTGAGTCGGTCTCACATTCTGCCCAACTCATGCTGGTGGACAGACTATAAACCCCGAGATAACACCACAAACACTATACGCCCAGAATTAGGTAAAAGAGAATGCTTCTACCAAGGATGGTGTCTACGTCAACATGATTAAGTCTGGAGACACAGCTGTCTGTTTACGCAGATTGGAATGTCAGTGGCGAGCTGTCTATTAGGTCTAAGCATGCAGCACCAGAGTTCTTCGACCTTGGCCACAGTGTTGAGATAGGACGGCACCTGCTACTGCAAGCCAAAGACAAACAACTAACACTGCTGAGGACCTCAAGGCCCACATGTGACTTCATGTAACCTTGTATAATGTCTGTGTGTTTGTGCTTTTATTATATTCCATTTAAAAGTATGTGTGTGTCACTGAGAACACCACAAGAATGGAAAATTCCATAACACCACCAATCATGCTGTGAATCTATTACAAGAATCATCCACGGTCGGACGCTCGGATGTTCACAGGTTGGCACAATAATAAAGTCACTCATTTTCCAAAAGGAGCACCAACCTCTGGATAGGTCTTTCAACAATCGACAGCTTCCCTGATAAATTTCGATCTCCCGCTTGCACTTTGACCCTACGAACCAGACCGTCACTTCCTCGAATGGGTTCGACCACTCCGTCCCGACTGCCGCCAGTTTCCCGTGGAGAAAGTCCTCCTTCATGACAACGACGTCGTTAACTTTAAGGTCACGGCGCGCGGAAATACTCAAGCGATGTTCCTTCCTCCAGCGAGTCCAAAACTGTTCAGTCAAATATTGCACTGGTCGCCACCGTTTTGTTGCATACATGTCTTCCATTGCAAATTTTCCCAGGAGCAACTTTGTATTTCATCAGAGTAAGATGGTTTGGCGTCAAGGGCTCTGGTGGCACGGGATCATTGGTTCCATCTGTATTTAGTGGGCAGCTGTTAACAATGGCCATAGCAGGAACTGAGGTCCACATACCTCGTTCCACTATGCCAAGGGAGCTAGTATTTTACAGTGTTGAAGGTGCTTCCTGATGACAACAAACAAACTTCAAACAGACCAAACTGACATAAAAATGTGTGCGATTATAATAAATAGTTCTGACAAAAAAAACATTCTCAACCATAGATAATCCAAAAAGCCGCACAGATGCCACGCCAACCAGTCTGACACAGGCACGGTAAAGGTTGTTCCTACAATGCAGACAGTCGCGGTTCATTTTAATTCATGAAACATTATTTTCACAAAACAACGATCGTTAATCAGACTAAACAGATGAATCATGTGCGGGGCTTCAGGTGCATCCAGAAAAGTTTTACGATCATGACTGTCAGTATTATTTAAAAAAAATAATGAAAAGCAGTTTATTCTGGAAATTAAGAAATATGTTTTTCATCCTGCATCTCTCTGAAATACCATTGCTGCAATGGTAAATAAGCCAAACGTTAACACAGAGACAGTTTAGGCAGAGGACACTGTGGCCAGTAGATGGCAGCGTTCTCTCGTGGCCAACCTTCAACCTCAGCCTACCACCTGCAGCAGCCTGAATGATGCCACTGTTGCTCACGATGGTCATGTATAAATCTACTAAAGACTTCATTCAATTGTTATTAAAATAATTTTGATCTGGTATGCATATGTCAATTATCACACCCAAGTCCAGGTTTACCCCTGAAATAAGCTTGTTTTCCCACACTTGGGTCAAAAGTTTACTTCTGGCAGTTTGGTGAATCTGGACCGGACCAAAGGGTTTCTCTGGGGTTCTTGGCTCACAGCATGGTGTCCTGTTATGTAAGCTGAAGAGTGAGCCAAACCCAATAATAGGCTGTTGTTACCTTCCACAATAAGGGTGTGATTATAAGGTCACAGTGGGTCTTTAACTGAGGAGTATCTCTCACCACAGACCAACAGGGAAACATATCACAGTGTTTAACTGTTCATCAAACAGTGTCAGATATGAAAAGTTGCTCCGGTCACGTAGAAGCTCAAATACTCTTGTATTGTCACTAACACAACTGTGAGATTCCTGCTATAACAAAAATGCTGTGCAACCAAGTCTCAACGAGTCTTAGCAATACAGTCCAGTCTCAACAAGTCCAGTCTCAACAAGTCTTAGCAATACAGTCCAGTCTCAACAAGTCCAGTCTCAACAAGTCTTAGCAATACAGTCCAGTCTCAACAAGTCCAGTCTCAACAAGTCTTAGCAATACAGTCCAGTCTCAACAAGTCCAGTCTCAACAAGTCTTAGCAATACAGTCCAGTCTCAACAAGTCTTAGCAATACAGTCCAGTCTCAACAAGTCTTAGCAATACAGTCCAGAGTCCAGGATAGTCTCAGTCAAGACCAATAAGTCAGGTCCAAACCAAACCAGTCTTCATTTGTGTGTGAGATGCTTGGCACTGACTTCCATCTTTCTAAAGCGACGATCATATGAGCAGCTCCGTGTCCGAGTCAGCTGTGTTGTTCGTCCGTCTTTCACACAAATCACATTTCAAATGTTGAAATTTGTGTCACTAAACTCACCTGAACCCTGATTAGTGACCCCCCCCCCCCTTTTAATCTTCAACATGTTCTTATCCAGTGAAATGTCTCTACATTCACATGATGACAAAACATCTGACAGTGTGGCTTTTGAGTGAAATATTTCAACAGCTATTGGAAAAAAAAGGAACACTCCATGATATATAATATTTCTGTTTATTAAAAAGATATTTAGAGTGATAGAAAACAAACAAACAAAAAAACAGAAACACAAATCAAATCAGAGTAGCTGTCTCTATGCACCGTGTGTTCACGGTACCATCACAACACACCGTTACAGGTCTGACGGGTAACATTTGGCCAGTGGAAAGAAACTAATGGTACATTATATTATATTATATTATATTTATAGAGTTCTTATGCAAAGCGCTTCACAGTTTTAGTTTTTACCTCTCCCCAATGACACACACACACACACACACACACAGCAGGGACCGAACCAACCAGTGGACGACCCGCTCTACCTCCTCAGCCACCCCATATACACGTATATGCATGTCTACATATACACATATAAAATATATAAAGTTATTCCATACATCTGGAGAAACACGATTTCCTCAGCAGGTGTTTAGAAATTATATTTGGTCATCACTTTGACACATTACGAGGAGTTTGGGGTCATTGTTGACAAATCCAAAACCAGCGTCAGTGTGTCCTAACAAGTGCTGTGTGTTCAATGTTCTTCCTCTGTTCTCCATAAACGATCACAAATACACACACACAGACACACACCGTCCAGCTCCCACAAATACTCAATAAGGCATCAAATGTGGATACATCCGCTTCTGAAAATAGTCCCCAACACACACACCACTTCCTCCTGTTGGAGTAATGTTTGATTAAAAACTACAGTGACCAGCTGCAGAAATGTTTGAGCCGCACAGCTCACAGCTAACTATTTGGGGCTTTTCATTGGATTCGTTAACAACAAATACCTTCTCCTTCGAACGAAGTGGCTCCAGGTATTTTCGACCTTTCAGGCACTAACGGATCATTTCACACGGTGCACGTGAGCGGTGTGACATTTCAAGCTTCAAACAGTATTGTGTTCATTAAAGACAGTTCTTGATAGGACGTGACACTCCCCCATCAGTACTAACAGTGCAATGCATAATCTATGCAAGTACGGGAGGAAACGATGAATATAGAAATGCAAGCATCTTCTTGGCTGGTGTTAAATGGAACACAGAACAACCGCTCCTGGAGTCTGGTTAGCATTTTACATGGAGGCTAAGGCATCAGCGAGGCTTTCGGCGAGCCGGGAAAAGGGCAGAAGCGCAATTCTGAACAGTTTATCTAAGTAATGTGACACAGGGGCGTCACACTATGGCTCCTCTATATGTGGAAGTATCCATCAGAATGAGGTTATTGATATTTAAAGGTGAGCGCACGGCCTTTGAGTGGTAAATGAGTTGTCAGCGCGTTACGACAAAACAACTATGATGCAAACGGAGGCCTGATAGTCTTAACGGCTGGACGAAAACGTTCAAATCAAAAGTTGACCAGCATCGAATCGTGACCCGAAAATCTAAAATGAAAATCGAAGAATGGCGTCACTGGAGCTCTACAGAGATTTACAGCGTCTGCCGGCTCCTTGGTTTCTTCGTTTTGGTTGTACTGTATACTTTGTGCATAGATCAGCAGATTGTCTGTCCGGTCCAGTGTTGGTCGTCCGTTCCATCTCTGTTGCGTGCGTGCACGATGTCTGACGCATTAGCCAGACCAACAGTGTAAGGACGACGTGTCTTTAAGCTTCTTCTGGACTTGTAGTGGTACAACACTTTGGAGTTTAAAAAGGCGAGCATACAAAGGCTGGAGCTTCCGCTGATGACTAAACCTAAGAGGTGGAGTGAAGGCGACTTGTTCTGTAATGCACGAGTCAGCTGGCTCTAAACCAAAATCTCAACTCCTCCTCCATCAGTGCTAATGTTTGTCATTTTATTGGAGTCTACGTGTTTGTGCTGTATGGTCCTCTAACGGGCTCTGAAGGCGAACTGAGGTGAATAAGTGCGGTTTTGTCCTGACCCTTCCTGCTGTGTCACTCTCCTCTTCAGCGCGCCGAAGCTCGGCCCGCTGCGGCTCACTCACCTCGGTTGCTTCCGTCTGGGAGAGGCTAGCTAAGGTCTATCAGCATGTGCTCTCAGTAGGAGCTGGCGTCACTGTTTGGAGGTGGGGTCGGACTCCGTTTCCGCCGCGCTGTTGGCCAGGGCGTCCTGCTCGCGGCGCCTCTTGGAGGCCAGCTTGCAAAGTCCAGCGAGGAGGAAGACCACAGAGATGACGGCAAAGTAACCGCCGTAGATGAGGAACTGAGGGAGGGAGACAAGTCAAATCTACGCTGTCGGGCGTGTTGTCACGGGCGACTAAAGGTGGGCGGGGGTTTATGCATTTCCTCACCTGAGTGAAGACGTCGAGGCCGAGGCCAGCCGAGTCCACCACCACCACGGTGATCAGCGACTGCAGCAGCAGAGCCATGAAGGTGTTCACTCCAAACACTAAGGCGTAGCGCTGCATGTTGAGGCTGGCTGCGATCTGATACCTGAGGTCAGAGGGGGGAGAACACGCGAGGACGTGAAACAGAGGGGAGAACATCGGGATCCAGCAGCCCCGCTGTTTGCTACAGCTCGGGTTCGATTCCCACACTCCCACCAGCTGCGGGTGAATGAGCGCTCGTCAACAGGTCACACAAACAGTGAGCAGCCGCACGTGTTTACACATTAGAGTCAATGGTCGCTGCAATCTGGACTCGGCTTTCCTTCCCTTCTCATCAGTCAGAACGGTTGCATTGCAGCGCAGATTCTGAACGGGCACAAACTTACACACTGCTCCAACGGTGTGAACTCAAGGTATACTCACAAATACGACGAGACCATGACACCTACATGAACCACAAAGCTGGCATGACCTTCAGTCTGTGCTAACGTTATTCTGCATGTGATTTTCCAATCCTCGTTTTAAACACGATTTGAGGTCTGGTATGTATATATATATATATATATATATATATATATATATATATATATATATATATATATATATATATATATATATATATATATACACACACACACACACACACACACACACACATATATATATATATATATATAATGTTTTTTATTTATGGTGTTTATTAACACTTTAACATAAATTAACAGTTCATTAAATCAAAAACAAATCTGCCTCATAGGCCCCCCCCCCAAAAAAAAAAACTTTCACATGGTTTAGTTCCATAAATAAACTCAGAAAATGTTCCTCTCTTTTACTGGATTAAGATCAGCTCAATGACCATCTTCACTCAGCAAGACGTCTGCTTGGCTTTACACTGTACCGACGACCGCCAGATTTGAGGTCTGGTTTGGAGTCAGATCTGAAAACGTGAGCGTTCTGCGAAAGTTGTTTTTTTTGTTTTGTTTAGCGCCCACTTAAAAACGCTTCAAAAAATATTGATGGATAAAATAGATTCATTTCGCCTCGTCCACAAAGGCCTCGCTGCCGTTACCAATGAGGGAGCTGCCAATCAAAACACGATCTGCCACGCCTAACCGGCCTTGAGGAACGAGCTGTATTTGAACCGGGTTTTATGAACTTTTAGTATCACTTTTATGATGCTTCGACGCTCAATGTTGATATCATATCTGCATTTTCACCATTTTAAGCCACATTTCAAGAGTGAGGTGCTTGAGAGTTAGTCAGCTGAACGTGCCGTGACGGACCCATGCCGTGTACTTACGTGGCCACAGTGATGAGCAGCATGTATGTGGCTCTGAAGAGGACGTAGGAGCTGTAACACAGCCAGATGTTCCTCAGCGTGACCATGACGAACACACACGCGGCCATGAGCAGGGAGAGGAGACACAGAGCCAGCTCCCCCCACAGAGACCAGCACACGGGCAGGTAACCCACCAGCAGAGCCACCAGAGCGCCTGTGGACCGGCAGAACATCTGTTTGCTCATGCAGCTGGATGCGGAACACGCAAAATAATCTGAACTCGGGACGCGGCGTCTTTTTTTTTTGAAGAAGAAGAAGAAGCCTCACCTAGCAGTGTGGACAGGGTCTCGACATAGCCGTTGTAGATTTCATAGTCACTGGACGGACAAATCTTCTCCCACAGCGCCTGAGCATAGTTGATGACCTGGAAGTAGCCGCAGGTGGCCAGAGCCCACCACACAGACCAGGCCAGCAGGGGGCGACACCTGTAGCACTGCAGGAAGTCGTCGAACAGCATCCGCAGCACGTCTCCAAGACCGCTCCGGCGACCTTCCGCCTCAGAGGGCCTGGATATCTGCATATAGAGCGGAGGACATCAGACATGAGTGACTGAGCGTGTTCCTTCATAAATCTCCCCGTCGTGACCTGAACAAAGCAGCTTCTCACTCACCTTCTGTGCGTTCAGAGGCACTCTGCTCTCTGAATCCTCAGCCTTCGCCAGCAGGGTCACGCTGCTGTCCGGCGGCCTCTCCTCCGATGCCCCTGGACTCTTGTGGAAGAACAAGCTCCTCCTGGGCATAGGCAGGAACCAGGGGGCGATGAAGGCCACGCTGGCCGACGTCAGGGTGATGATGACGAGGTGGAGCAGCTGGACTTTGGCCACAGAGAGCAGCAGCTGTCCGGCCAGCGATCCGGCGGCCGAGCCGAACAGGGTGACGCTGCGGCAGTAGCCCGTCACCCTCTGGTAGTGCGCCGGCTCCACCACGCTGTAGATGTAGGAGTAGTAGGCCACCTCAGACGCCGTGGCCAGTCCAAAGAAGAACTCCAGGAGCTGCATGGCCAGCAGGCCCTGCATCTTCAGCAGCATGACATACGTGACCACTAAGCTGGTGGCCTGCAGGATCAACACCGGCTTATAACAGAGGTAGTCGGTGGCCAGGAAGATGGGGAACAGCAGCACCAGGTAGGAATACGTCCATATTGGGTAGATTTCGTTGACGACCTGCAGAAAACAGATGAAGAGTCCTGGTTACGCTTGTGTTAAAAGTGTTAGGGTCCACGTTCACTTTGCATATGAAAGGCGTGGACCGCTCTGTTCCCATGCCGACATCCAGACACTGGCACTAGAATACCGCTGGCAGCATGTTTGGCTGTGGGGTAGATCTCAACTCTCCAAGGCCTTATGCCCGGGGCCGGCGGTGGAGCCAACGTCAATAATTCTGTCAGGTGTTGAGAGGCAATTTGACACAGTGGATTTAAAGTTGTTGGTCATGAGATGGTTGGTTAATTGTGAACTGATGGAAGGATAGATATGAATTATTAAACCTGTTATTATGAAGATCTTCTTGAGGGTCAGTTTATTAACTTTAAATCACGGGATGACTCGTCTCCACTTGTATTTTCACTGATTCCGCGCAGTCAGCGGTGTTAGAAAGTTATTTCTATAGCCGTGTATGCGCAGCCACAATGACCCAGGCAAAAACAGATGCATTCATCACTGCTTCTCCTTCTGAAGGGCTTTTCTGGGCCAGCTTCCATCCCGATGGAGCTCGTTATTTTAGGATTAAACACAAATTCCAAAGCGGTTTCCAGCGGGGATTATTCTGTCCGAGACAAATCTGCATGAGCCTTGTTGTAGGAGCCGGTGACAACGCGGACCACACAACGAAAAGGACACGCGGCACGGCGCCGTGACGCGGCGTCTTTATAAAAAGGTGGCTGGTTATGTCATTTGTTGTGAAACTTTAGCTGCAGGCGAACCAGTTTGTCTTTCCTGTCCGAGTCGCGTCACAGGGCACCGCAGACGGCCGAGCAGGACGCGTTCAGAAAACATGCTCGGCATGAGGAAGGCGTCTGAATGACACGTTGACACATCCGCAGCTTTCAGAGAGGTTTCTTTTGTCAATGGTTCTGACTGAGACAGAGAGTGGAGGCGAAGTCCGTGAGGACGGAGGTGAAGGGAGACAGGTGAGATGCACCTGCCGGGACTTTGATACCATCCCAGGCCACCACCACCACCACCCGATTAACGCAAACTTAACCCTATTTTTAATGTAACCGGTAGCAGCCATAGTATCATAGCTTGAGTTCATACTGACACTGCTCCCTTCTCCACCTTTGTAAAGAAGCATCCAAAAGCCACCCATAATTTCCCAGCTATTCAAATTAGGGCTGAGCGATACATCGCTATCGTGACATTATCGCGATATGAACGCTCACGATATTAATATCGCAAAACCAACGACATCGCATCTGCATGTACAGCTCAGGCCAGCCAACCACAAACCTTATTTCGCGCTTGCCGTGGATCGACAGCTGACGGCAGCCAATGACAAACATCCGAGGGGGGGGAGACAGAGACACACGCCACACAGCGGGGGAAATTAGAAAGAAACATGAGTGCGGAAGATAAGACCGGTCAACCAGAGCGACGCATCGCACCGGTCCTGCTTAGCAGAAGTTCCGACGAAGCGCGGCAACACAAGTTCGTTCCACCGCCTGAAGCAGCACCGCCGCGTACGCTTTTGAAGAAGCTTGCCACCTTCCACCAGCTGCAGCAATAATATATATGTTAGCTATCTAGCTAACTAAATGTATGATTTCTATGTTTTTTATTGGCCTTTGTATTATCATGTTTTTTACTTTTCTGGAAAATGCTTAGCTTTCACTGAACACATAGTCATATCGTATCGATGGAGATATCGGACATGAATGTCGTGATATGGAATTTTGCCCAACATCGTTCAGCCCTCATTCAAATTCACTAATTGACCATTTTTATATGCATTTTCTATGTTCATATAACAACAAATATGTTCTTAATCTCAATGGGGTTTTACCTGCTTAAATAAAGGTTGAATGAAATAGTGTAATACAACATAAAATATTTATATATTCATATGGTTATGTTGTGTCTGTCATTTAACCATATTCTAAAATTTGCAATATCCTTTGTCACAACTTTGTTGCAACTTCGTGTGTGTTTGTTTGTGGCCGACGCTGCTGCTCAGTCTGTGTGAGCAAGCCGTCGTCGACAACCGTAGAGCGGGCCAGTTCGGCGGCCAGGTCACCAGGAAAGGTCCCGTCCGCCACTGGTTCTGTGTACACACACACACACCCCCACAGTGAGTATAGAGTGTGTGTGTGACAGGTCATGTGTGTGAGAAGTTCCTCACTGTTACAACACGGTTATTCACTAAGACACACACGCCGGTTCATTGTTCAGCTGCCGAGGAGACAGACACGACGAGCAAAAGAAGAATTCGTAGTTTAAACGTCCGTTAAAGTTACGTCATAAGTCAAAAGGTGACGCAACGTCGTCGTCAGCGCTAGCCGCGTAACGTTAGCCTCTTCAGCCCGGCGAGCTAACTGACCTGCGTCTCCGTCAGGTTCTTGTCCGGTCCCAGCAGGAAGGCGGTGAGGAAGGGCTCCGACGGCCGCAGGTTGGAGAAGAAGCCGTACACGCAGAGCAGGAGCGTCGGGCACACCACGGGCATGTTGGAAGTGTGACCTACACCCGCTCACACACTCACTGGTAACAGGCGGCACTGCCTCTTCTCTGGTGCTGCTCTGACGCTTAACGGCCAGCCTTCAGCGACACTACCGCCCCCTGCCGGTCAAAGTGTGGCGCAGCAGCAAAACAACAGGCTCTCTCCCAGTCAAACATATTCAATGTGAGTTTAATACGTTCACAAAGTGTGTATAACCCGATACATAAACACACAAACGGTTATATATTTGGGAAACTCTTTATTGATAAATGTACATTACTTTAAAATGCTCATGTGTCACCACTGAGCGAGTTACATCAGGAGACTGGACCAACAGGCAATACAGAGAGAATATTTTATCCAACCGACGGACAACGAGGAAAGTAGAGTGAGGATTATTGAAGCAGACGCTTTATTTGTCGTGAGAGTACTGTCAGAAACATGTCGCTGCAATGAGCCGAATATAGGTTACAAGTCTGAATCTTCGAAAACAAAATAGCAGGAATTCCGTGAGTACACCGAGAGGCTCTCCATTTGTTTTGACGAAATGCCGCACGACGGGGAGGTCACAGCCAGCCTTCACAAAGCTCTTAGACACAACAGGGAGTGATACGTCACGCTGGAGAAGCAAGGCAGGCTGGGGAAAAAAACAAAGCTCAAGGTTCGGACACAAGCTGCGGGGGGGGGAGAGAAAATCAGAAAAAAAAACAGATTTAAGCCAACCACAAGGAGCGTTGGTGCGCGTAAGGGCCTGGCCATAAACACATTCAGAGAATGAAGTATTAAGACAAACTGGCATAAAGAGCTGATTTACAAATGACTCAGCCATGACTCCTGTGAAAGTGCATTCGAATGGAAGCTGGAAGAATCACTGCAGCGAGGCATGGGCCAGTGACATCAGCAAAAAGAAGCTCCCGTCAGTGCCGCTGTCGAGGTTAGGCTTCGGAAAGCGGTGTTAGCAAGAGAACGCACAATCCACACCAAATCCGCATGTACGAAACACGTTCTTTTAAATATTATTATAGAAACGGATGCATGAGCAGCGGCTGACTGGCTGATGAACATGTAGCAGCTAAAGAGCCAGATATCTTTGCCAAGAGCTAAAGCTGAAAGCAGCTGGATGTTGGACTTGCATTCAACGGGCGCAAACTAAACAACGAATGCTCTGTTCGCTAACAAGTTAGCCATAGCTGCTCTATGCTAACACTTAGCCGACAGCCTTGCGCGGACAGGGTTAATTCATTTTCTGAAAGATTTGTAGGTTTTACGTCGGAAGCGGTGAAGCGGTGTGGAATGGGGCGAGTTTAAGTGACGGCGCGAAAATCTTCCGAACAAGAGCTTTGTGAGAGCTCACCGCGTTGTGGTCACGCTAACGTTAAGCCTGTAGAGAAACACCCGAGGAACAGTCTGACTTTCTGCGACGAAGCCTTGCGCCCCGTCAGAGAAAAAGATGGATATCGCTTTCATTTAGCTTTGCGCTGGAAGCGGGAGGACCTACTAGCAAGAAAAATCAAGACAGCAGAGTGTGATGAGAGCTGTGTGTGTGTGTGTGGTTTTCATGCCACAGCTTGGCTGGTTAGCAGTTAGACACACTACATCCATCTCCGGAATGGACCGATATTCATCGTCTTCTCTGACTCCGACCCAAAATGTCAGACTGTTCCTTTACCAGACAGCTTTTGCCACACCTCCGACATTCCCCATTGTCACAAACAGACACACAGAAACACTCCACAAACCAGTTGTAATCAGACCAGATCGGAACAGATATGATCCCAGCGCAGAGACATAAGAGCTGGTCTTTTCCCGCGTACAGATGTTGCGTTAGCAGAGAGCAGCGTTACGGAGCTACATGGTGAAGTGTCTCGTGTAGTCGTATTCTATTGTGGGAATGACGGCCTGGACGAACTTGAGGAAAATCAGAAGATACCTGAAAGTCTCAGTTAAGGACAACATGGAGGAGCACGCAGTACTGATCAGAGAAATAGTGAAATATTAATAATAAAGATATATTAATATATACAATACTGCAGTTATATAGTGCATTTCTCACCTTTACTGGATAGTCCATTGTAAAGTAAGCTAGGCTAAGTGAAGTAGTAAAGTAAAGAAGCACACGGGGCATTACAGTCAGTCACCATGAAAGGATACATGTGCACTCCCAGCTCTCCTCCTCCTTCTGCCACAGTCTCAATGATCTTTTTCATCACTTCAGCATGTCTGAAAATAAAAAGGTGACATCAGCGTGTTGTGGCTGGATGTTAATCATTGATGGTGGCGTCTCAGTTTATTAAAAGATACAAATACAGGCATAGTCTGAAGTTAATTAGTGGAATTTCTTGTCTTCTTAATGTGTATGAGACCATGAGGTTCATTGTTCAGAGGGAGTGTCCATCCAACGGTCCATCAGTACTTTAAGACATGAAGGTCAACAACTGTGCTGTCAACTGTTCAGAGGAGAACGAGTGAATCAGGCCTTTACAGTCACACTACTGCAAAGAAACCACGACTGACGGAGACCAGCAAGAAGAAGAGAACTGACATCAGACCAGTGCAAATCTGGACTTTGGTCTGAAAGTTGAGATTTTTGGTTTCCCGTCCACTGTGCATCCGCATGTGTGGTTCCCACCATGAAGCACGGAGGGGGACGTGCTTCTCCGGTGAAAGTGCTGGAAAATTTAATCAAAATTCACAGCACACCAACATGGCTACCATAACAGCAGGGATGTGTCATCCCAGCTGGTTTGAGCTTAGTGGGACCATCACTTGACAATGACCCCCCAGTCTCTGCAAGGGCCATTTAACCCAGAACAAGAGTGAAGGAAATGAAGGCTGCATTGGATGACCTGGATCAAACCACAAAACTCTGAGATGAGTGGTCGACCTGATCTACCTCTCAAGTCACGGCCACCCTAAACAGCAGCAGTTATTTCACAGAATTAGAAGAGCAACAGAATACTGCACTTCCGCCTGCATGTGGGCATCGTAAGGAAGGCCCCATTTGTTTCTCACCTGCAGGGGTGGACAGAGCACATGGCCGGTGGAGGAAGGTGGGGGTGGTTCTCAATGGTGACCGTCTTCTTCACGTGGTCCTGGCTGATGTCCTCATACATCTGCTCTACAGTCAGTGGTTGCCTGTCCTGGGAGCACAGCACAACAGCCCCATGAGCTCATGTTTATTAGTGCCGTGTGAGTCTTTTCCCAAAGAATAAAAAGAATATTCTCTCCACATTATTGATTTCCCTGTGTCTTGACTGCTATAAATAAATATAGTATAGATTCTCTTTATACATTTTTCCACTCCTGCAGAATAGATGCTTATGAGTTCCCATTTGGGCAGGTACATACTTCATCATATCCAAACAGCCAGAGTCGAGGCGTCTGGTAGTATTTGTCATATGTGATGTACAGGTCATATGTTCTAGTCTGCAGAATGGCGTCCTCGCTCCCTGGCTCTGCTTTGGCTTTAGTTTCCACCATTTTACTGGTGTCCAGAGTGGCCTAGGCAGAGGAGCAGAAGTGTCAGCTGGTGGACGGATGGACAAGGACTGATATTAAATCAGAAATAAATGGCATGACTCTGCGTACCTCGTCTGTTTCCAACAGGCCGCTTTCCTCATATTCTGCAAAGACGGCATGAACACACCGTGAGCTGAAGGACTGTTCGAAAGGAACTCGATGCGGAATTAATACCGGAAAAAGAGCAACGTATGACTACCTTCCATGTCTGCTGCTTCTCCCTCCTCGTCATCTTCGTCATCGCCGTCATCGCAGCACGCCGCCGATGTGGCATTCATGTTCTTATCCTAGGGGAGGTCAAACACTTCAGCGCTGAGTTGAATCAAACGGCAAAGCGTCATTTCAAAATGTTTCATGATGTATCCACACTTTCCCATTTTAGCCATTGTATGAGGACTCGGGTGACGGACAGCAAATGGCACTGATCTGTGAATGTCATTTTTAGCAAACAACTAAAATCCACAACCTGGAATCACTATTTGATGATCTACAATCGGTTTTTCAACCTGAGGCAGCACAGAGGAAGTATGAATACTATAATTTACATTTGGATTTTTCGATTCCACATTATGTTCAGAATCAACATGAACCAACAAACCTATGTACATATACCTTATTATTGTCCAGTGAAATTTCCCGTACAGCATCGGTGACTCCTAAGAGACCTGCTGAGACACGTCGGGCAGTCAGAAACGATTCACTGTGTCATGATTTCAGATCATGTGAGTCATGATTAATGAGCAGGCGGGCTTCAGAATCAGTCACCTCGACCTGAATCTAATTCAACCCACATATTTCTGACACTGAACAGCTGAACTAGACGCGGCCGCACTCAGGACGTGTTCCACATATGGGTGTTGACAGGTGGAGTCTGACCTGAGTTGTGGTAAGTGTCCACCCAGCCCCCGTCTCCATCATCCTCCTCTATGATGGCTTCCAGCTCGTCCGAATACTCCATCTGTTTACAGCGCTTGTAACAGGGAACTGCGAATACAGAAACGGCACACAGGGAGGTGAGGCGAAGCACCAAAGGAAGTGAAAAAAGTCTCACGGGTGACCCAAGTTAACCAGTAATGAGCTGTTAGATATGGACAGAACGACGTCGTCTGCAAAAAAAGCAGAGCTGTGTTCCCAAACAGTTGGTCACAGCCTCCTTTCCAGCACCCTAGAGTAAAGTTTCCTAGGGACGCTGCGCACGGTGATGTCCCGATTTGAAACTGAGAATCACCACTTTAGTTCCCTTTCCTCCTCATGTAATACTGAAAAAACGTGTCAGCCAAGAGCACCGAAGTCAAAGGCATCTCCACACCTGGCACCGTACTGCCAGGGAGCTTCTTGGCTGCCTCGGACCGGTGATCTCTGCTCAGAGATATGGACTTCCCTCCCCGAGTCCAGGTTGAAGCCCAGGTCAGCAGTTCTGCAGCCCCAGCCTGAGCTACTTTCCCTTTCTGAGTCATTGACACTTACATTCAGCAAAGGAGCATTTAAGAATATGTCGGGAATATGTCCTTTAACTCACAGAGAGTTTGTAACACTTCATCAAATTCAAGTCAATTGTATTTATATACCTCCAAATCATAACAAAGGTTATCTCATGAGTGTATCTCATGATACAGAGCAGGTCTAGACCGTACTCTTTGTAATATGATTCACAGAGACCCGACAGTTCCACCATGAGCGAGCACTTGCACTTCATGAACTCAAATCCATGACATATATATACATTTTTTGTTGCTTCATCAGGATTTCTTTAACTCGCGAGGAAGTGGGCTGTCAAAGAAATCATCGAGTCCAACTGCGACGCTTGCTGTGGCGGTGTGTGTTTATTAAAAACCTGACGGTCACAGAACGCATCTGACAGGACGCATATTTAGCATGTCACAAGGCCGAGGCCTGAACACGGGGTGGGGGGGGATGGTAGACGCTTCTGGACGTCACTTGATTAGCGAGTCTGCACCGTCCCCACTGTGTACTGCACTGATCAAGGAGCCAGTAGGTTGACTCAGGAAGTTTACACTATGTTAGATGTGGATTTTCTCCGTCAGGAAGCAAACCATGTTGACGTCACGTGACAGCTGAAACTGAAAAGTGAACAGCAGTCCCCGGGAAATCCTTTTCTTACCATTGCGTGTCAGGAGAAACTGTTTGTCCTGCGGCAAATATGGCTTCACCTTGACCTCTTCCCCGGAGGCCCTGAGGGGAGAACACATTATTTTATATCAGATCGATGTATTTTACATAAGCATGACTTTATTCACGTCGCTTTCAGGTTTAGTTAACTGCGTGTGTGCTTTCAAATCTCTTTTTAAAAAGGAGGAACAAGCGGCGGAGGTTTAGAAAAAAAAAAAACAGTTTCAGGGATTAAAAAAAAAAGACCTTTACTACACGATGGAACAGTAAGCACAACGGTCTCTCTCATTTCTTCAGTGTTGTGACGCAACCCAGGTTCTTCCAGCGGAACGTTGCGCGACAACAAAGAAGAGCGGAGAAACAGAGAAGTGAGCGTCGAAAAATCACACCCAGGAGCCACGAAAAGGTCAAACGCTGCTGCGAAGGAAGACTTCTCACCAGTCTCGCACACGCACATCACAGCCGATGGAGGAAGCGATAACCAGAGTGCGATCATTATTACTACCAACGGTAATAGCCTGCCCTCCGTGTCTAATCCAGACGGTGCCTCTGTGGTGCAACAAACACGACACGGCGATTATTCCCACGGCCCTCCAGAGCGCTTCGCGGATGTGTGATCCACTCACCATTTCCACGTGGGACAGTGGTGAACCAGGTGATCTCCAGCTGCCACAAACTGGAACACAGACACAAGAGGGGGGGGGGGGGGGTATGAGACAACAGCCCGCATGCATGACGACACCAAGTCTTCACATATAACAAGAATGTCCTCACCTCCTCTGGTGTGATGACTCCAGTTTCTTTGAATTTGGATTCCTGGAATTGACACACACACACACACACACACAACAAAGGCGTAAGCGTCAGCGCAAAAAAAGGTGATGTTCCGTCAGGCTGGCTATCTGGGCTTTAACTAACGGCAGAGGTGCAGGACTCATGTGCTCATGTCATCTCCCAGCAGACAGCACCTCTCAACAAGCTCGCCCCCCCTCCTCCCCGTAATGGAAGTTTACCTTCAGCACCGGGGTGAGGAACTCCGCCACGCCGAGCGCCGTGCCCTTCACCGTGTTGATCACGTTCTGCATTCTCGTACGCGTAACCCCCTCCGCGGGGTGAAACTCGACTCTTGTGTGTGTGTGTGTGTGTGAGCCCGACCCGTCCTTCCGAAAATCACAATTATTATTTTGACATGGCTCCCCAGGCAGAGCACCAGCGAGAGCGAGTCACATGACACGTCGGAACACTTCCGGTATGAGTCGGAGAGTCTCGCGAGAGGCGCGCAAGTGACTGGTGATGGGAAGTTCGACTCTTTTTACTCACTCGGATCTCTGAAGGCAACACGGTTTGCTTCTTGAGGACGGACGCACAGTCGAGTGAGTCGTGAACTGATCATTTCTCTTTCCTGTCCTGCTGACTGAGCTTATGCAGCTGCCTGCCAAGTCACTGGTGTTCGGCTCTTTTTACTGACTCGGATCTTTTACTCTCGGACAGTAAATTGAAAAATCTTCTTTGAGTCATTTCGTTAATTTTTTACAGCAGGTTGCGCTAAAGCCCTCTTGTGAGCGTTGTAAAAAAGATTGCTTGTCTCAAACACTTTGCTCCTTGAGGACGGACGCACAGTCAAGTGAGTCGTGAACTGCTCATTTCTGTTTCCTGTCCTGCTGACTGAGCTTATGCAGCTGCCTGTCGTCGTGTGGCGAGGGAAGGGAATGCATGAAAATGAACGAATCACTCACTGAGACGACTCATGACTCCCGAGTCATATAAAAGATTAGTTCGTATTCAACGAATCGTTCATGAACACACACACATCACTACAAGTGACAGGAGCGCGCGTGAGAACAGTTGGTGGAATAACATAGATGTGATTATTTATTATTATTATTATTATTACATTTGTTAACATTGCGGGCTGTTCTCTGTGTCCGTGTGTGTCACAGCTATAGTCAGTGTGTATACATATATGCGATGTGCGAGTCAGGCAGCTAGGCTAAGCTAAGCTAGCAGCGCGCGCGCCGCTCCACCTCGGCGCGGGGGTCACTTGTCAGGATGTGGAGGCGCCCGGTGTGGTCGCTGCTCGGCTCGGCTCAGCATGTCAGGCTAAACGGATCCTGCAGCAGCGTGTCGGGGAAGAAATGGACCCGACCCAGCGGCTTCGACACGGGCGTGCAGACCTTCAACAGCCTGAGCAAGCAGAAGGAGCCCCTCGTCCTGGCGAGGGAGGGGGTAGCTACCTGGTAATTATCGTCATTGGCGGTGAATACGCAAGGTTTACATTCACGCATGCGCACTAACGCTTGTGTTGTGTCTCAGGTACAGCTGTGGACCCACCGTGTACGACCATGCCCACCTGGGTCACGCATGGTATTCACGTACACTTCTACTTTACGTACAACAAGCCACAAACACAGGTGTCAAGTGCGCGTGAACTGAACTGCTTTACGTCTTTGCGTCACAGCTCTTACGTCAGGTTTGACGTCCTGCAGAGGATCTTGTCCAGGGTGTTTGGCGTCACCGTGATCCACGCCATGGTCATCACCGACATCGACGACAAAATCATCAGGAGGAGTTGGGAGGTGAGGTCACACCCGTTTCTGTGGGGTTAGGGAAGGGGGCGTTCTCCCCCCCGGAAGGGGAAGGAGGGTGCTCTGTCCACCCAACCCGTGGACCTCCCGTCACCCCCAGTCCCGTAGGGTTAGGGTTAGGGGTTGACTTCGTTCAATGTCTCTCTCTCTCTCGCAGGAAAACGTCTCGCCCACCGCCATATCCACCATGTACGAGGAGGAGTTCAAGAGGGACATGCTGTCCTTAAAGGTGTGTGATCAGGCCGTCCGCTGCGGCGAGGTCCGAAACGAGGCGCTCCGCCTATAAACGCGCGCCGTGTCCTTGCTTTTCCAGGTGACCCCTCCCGCCGTGTACCTCAGAGTCACCGAGAACGTGCCCCGCATCGTGGCGTTCATCGAGAGGATCATCCGGAACGGGCACGCCTACGCCACCAAAGAGGGTGAATACGTCCGGGAGCTCCGATCCCTTCTTTCTCCCCGTGTGAAATGTGCGTGTCAGCGTTTTTGATGAACGTCTCTGGTTGGTTGCAGGCGATGTGTACTTTGACATCCGCTCCATCGGTGATCGCTACGGCAAGTTCGCGGGCGCTGTGGACTCTCAGGGAGAGCCCGGTAAGTATGTTTCCTCTCGAGTTCTGCCCAAGCTTGTCCCGAGACGTGGTCTCTTTGAGACCCACACGCGCCGTGATCACTGGCGTTGGGGACTGCGCATGTCACCGTTAGTAACTGACAACAATCTGTGCCGTCCGACAGACGACACGAACAAACGGGACTCGAGGGACTTTGCGCTTTGGAAGCCGTCCAAGCCTCGGGAGCCGGCCTGGGAATCTCCGTGGGGCCGAGGGAGACCTGGGTGGCACATTGAGTGCTCCGCCATCGCCAGGTTTGGTTTACGGCGGCGCGTGCGCTCCGTTCAGTCGAACTGACTTTAATGAAACAAACATATGAGATGATATATGCTCTGCAGTAAATCCTTGCATTCATTTAAGATACCACAGAGTGTTTATCGGAGTATTCAGTTCTAATAGATAATCGATAGATTGGTAATCATGCTGTTGCGTGTTCTTGACTCAGTTTGTACCGATGGTTTCAGCTCAGTCTTCGGCAGTCAGCTGGATATCCACTCTGGAGGTATCGACCTGGCCTTCCCTCACCACGAGAATGAGATCGCTCAGAGCGAGGCCTATCACCAGTGTGGACAGTGGGCAAACTACTTCCTCCACTCGGGTAAGTCCAAAGTTCACCAAAGGGTCGCCTCAGAACCGGCTTCAAACGGGATTTCTGTGGATTCTGTCTTGATTGCCACGCTCTCGGTGTTTGTGTGTATGAACGCGTGCGTCTGATTGGCTGTTCCCGTTTTTTCAGGGCACTTACACCTGAAGGGCAGCGCAGAGAAGATGTCTAAATCTCTCAAGAACTACATCACCATCAAGGTAAAGCCCTCGTGAATTCTTCCGTCGTCGCGCGTTCCGTGTCGCGCCCTGGAGCGAATCCCTCAGTCTTCCCGTCTTTCACCAGGACTTCCTGCAGTCTTACTCTGCCAACGAGTTCCGGATGTTTTGTCTTCTGACGAAATACAGATCAGGTGAGAAAACGTTTCTGGTTTTTTTTTTGTTTTTTTAACAAACCGCGCCGCGTGTTTGCGCCCGACCGTAAGACTTCTACGCTCCTGCGCTCCCACAGCTATCGACTACAGCGACGGCAGCATGTTGGAGGCTCGCACCTCTCTGGGGACCATCTCCGCCTTCGTCCACGACGCCCAGGCCTACATGAGGGGACAGCTGCAGTGTTCACCCGTACAGGAAGCTCTTCTCTGGGAGAGGTAATACCGCCGTTTGATCTTTTGACGAAACCGCCTCCGTCACCGCTGAGAAGTAAGTGGGAACTTGACAGTGTGATGACAGGAAAGCGGCTGATGTCACAGGGTGAGACTGAGAGAGAATAAGGATTTGTGTTTCTCCAGGTTGGCTGAGACGAAGTCCGGCGTGGTGAAAGCACTGGCAGAAGACTTTGATACCCCGCGAGCCATCGGTGCCGTGATGAATCTGGTTTACCACGGAAACTGTCAACTCCATCCCGTTGCTAAGGTAACCGGCTGTGTCTAGCTTGCACATCTGACCCTCCTGAGATGACACACACGGGCTAAAAGGTCACGCCGACTTGCTTACAGATGTCACATGAGCAGTGACTGTGTGTGTTATGTTCTGTTCAGTGTGACGGAGCTGCTCGGAGCCCCGCGGTGTTCGCCGCGATGGTCAGCTACATCCGAGACGTCCTGGACGTGTTTGGGATCGACATGCACAGTAAGGTCAGGACTGAGGACTGAGCGTCTCCAAGATTTCAGAGATTTTAAGGACGTCTGAGGATAAGAAATGTCGGGATACGCGCAGCCGCGTCTCACACGGTTGTCCTTGTCCCATCGTCAGGCGCGGGTGGCCGATGAGGCGAGCGGTCGCGGGGGCCTGGAAGGCGTCGTGGAGCAGCTGACCCGCTTCAGGAGCGAGGTCCGCGCGTTCGCGCTGGCCCATCAGGGTGGCCCAACCAAGCGAGCCCTTCACCCGGAGAGAACGCCCCTCCTCAAGGCCTGCGATGACCTCAGGAACGACCTGGCACCCTTGGGAGTGCTGATAAAGGTATGCCGGCTCGCACTGAAAGGAAAGCTGCCTGGTTCACACGGAAAAAAAAGGTGGCTGCATTTTATTCTGACATGAAATCTATTCACGTGTTCAGGATCGAGGAGCCACGTCGACGTGGGAGATAACCCAGAGAGTCCAGGACAAAGACCAGGAGACGTCCAGCTGAGGTCCACTTCGGTCTCTTGAGACTCTTTGTGGACTCAACTTCATCAAGTGAAAGACTTTAGGAGACCAAACCGTGCTGATCAACACAACAAGAGAATAACTTACCTTACCAGCTGCGCCTGTGAACTCTTTGTTTCAAACACCAGAAGCTAGATTATATAATAAAATATGTAAAATGATGTAATAAAATCTGTCTATTTATGATGTTTGATGCATTTTATGTTGAACACAGAGGCACGATGCGTTAAGGACTGGCCTGATTTTAGCCACAGTGACGACAGAACACGACTGACTCAGCATTAATCCCGTCGGTCTCAGACAAAAAAAGAAGCTGGATTCTATGTCAGTAGCGGTCAAGATTTATTTATTGGACGTTAACTGTGCGTTCCCGCTTCGAATGGAACCAGTGACATGACTCGTTACTGACGGACAGCGGTCGGATTTAAACACACACACACACACACACACAGAGGAGAGGAGTTCACCTGCAGCGCCGCATCCAGAGAAAACTCACGGCAGTCCGCAAATTCCGCAGCGCACTGCTCGTCTTTGTGCTGTTATTACCTCGGTGTCAACCACTCAAGAGTCTCAATGTGCTCCAGTCTTGGTCATGACTTGAGCAGGTGCTACGTATTTAAAGCGTCTAATCAAATGAATATTTAAAAAGGACCAGTTCAGACATTTTGGGAACTATTCAGTCAGATTAGTAAAGTCTGACAAGCAGTGGATTAGAAGTGAGTTGAAATTTCACGCGGGGACGACATGTCGCGTCTGTTTTCACGAGTCATCCAGAGCTGGATGGACTGATCACCAGAGACGTCACCAAAAAAAAGTCGTGTCAATATTAAAACACAGCAGGAAGTAACATCATCGGACTGCAGCCAACAGCGGAGCGGTAACAGTCCGGTACGCGCTCTCAAAGTCTCGTTGAAAAACGGCGTCAGGCGGCGCTGCGGCTCTCGGGCATCAGGTTGATCAGGGAGTTGCTGGCCTGCGCCAGTTCTGTGATGGACACTCTGCCCCTCTGTCGGATGAACTGAGCCACAGAGTCCAGCTCCTGCGGCGTGATGGAGATGAACTTCCCTCTGTCGTCGATCACCCCTGCAGGGAAACACACGTTAGATCGCGGAAGGACACGACGACTATCTGACGATGACACTCAACCTCGACCCCAGTGAATCCCGTCAGACACCCGCAGTGACGCTTTGCTGATGTAACAGGGTCACAATTATGCAGCAGAGTCAAATATATATACGTTTTATTTATTATTATAATTACACAAAATCTGTTATTATTATTACCTGACATGTCCGGTCTTCTGAGCCAACATGCGGAACCTTTGTGACAGTTTCTGTACCCCAACGTTCATTTTTGTGGGTCCCCCCCCCCCCTATAAATCTGTGTCGTGCTTCCACCTCTCCCCTTTTGCTGATGTACTTGGGAGAGGTGAGTGACACTGTAGCCACAGAAATTTTACGCGCCTTAGCCTGTGCTAAAACGGGCTTAAAGCTTACTGTGTCACACGTAACACGTTTCTGTGCCTTTTAATCCGCGTAGGAGACGGTTTCTGAAAATGACCGGAGGAGTTTGTTTTTCTTTACGTCTCGTGTCAGAATAAACGGAGACCGCCTCCAAATAGATCCTGGTGTGGCCCCTTCCATCCAAACACAACGCAGACGAAGCTAACCGGTTGCACTGACACCGGGCGGTGTAAGGTGGGAGCCAACCTGCCTGCATTCCACCGGTTCAAGGTTGAGGTTGACTGCGAACCGGGCCCCCCCTGATCGCACTGACCTGTGAGGGAGCCTTCGGCTAACAGGTCCTGCAGTCTGTCAATGGCGTCCTGTGTCCTCATGCCAAAGTGAGAGGCCAGGTCCTCGAGGAGAACCACCTTGGAGCTCTGCGGGACAGAGGAGACACAGTTTCAACGCGCTCCGTTCAGATACGCGCGCGCGTGTGTGTAGAGTGTGTCCGCTCTCACCTCGATGTGCTCGATGAATTCTTTCAGCAGGTTCCGTGACTGAAAGCAAAGAGACACACACACTTATTAGACGTCGTGCGCCACGGTCAAAGAGACAGACGTCGAGGGCGAGCGCGGCACGGCCGTGCGACCTGGTCCTCGGTGAGCTGCTCCTCCTCGCCCTGGTCCTCCACGACGAAGGACGCCTTGAGCCTCAAGTACTCCTCCTCCTCCCGTCTCTCCTGCTCCTCTTTGGCTCGCCGCTCGTCCTCCTCCTGACGGGCACAAGCGGCGCAGGGTGTCAACATCACGTCATACAAACAACAGGTGTGTGTGTGTGTGTGTGTGTGTGTGTGAGAGAGAGAGAGAGAGACCTGTTTCTGCTCCAGCAGCCGTTCTCTCTCGTCCTCCTGGCGTCTCTCCTGCTCTCGGAGCTCCTGCATCCTCTTCCGCTCCTCCCTCTCCTCCATCTCCATCTGTTTCAAAAAAAAAAGGGGTTTACGTTACGTGCCCGCACTTCACGGGAACTTTTAGCAGACGGAAGCCTCTCACCTCTCTCTGGGCTTTCTTGGCCTGCTTCTCCTCCAGCTTCTTCTGCTTCTTGGCCCCGACCTTGGCGGTCGCCTGGAAGTTCTGCTGCTCCGCGTCCTCCTCCCCGTCGAGCTCTTCCTCTGAAATCGACAGCGCATCTTAATTCTTAATTCGCATCTTAAATCTTAAAAGACAGGCCGGCTTCATACAGAGTCTACCCGCCAGACACCTGCCAAGTCCTGGGATAGGATGCTTATTTCAGCGTTTACCGGGCTCCACGGCTTCTCTCTGGGGTCGTCTGTTCGCCATAGCCGCAGCCATCCTCCTCCTGCGGGGCATGCCGGCTCCTCGGTCCTCTGCTGCCCGCTGGGGGACCCCCGCTGCCCGGGCAACATCCCTCTGCTGCTCCGCATCAGCTGAGCACGGAGAGGACACACAGCATGTATGAATAACACGGTTGACATGGCGCGCCGCGGCTTCCGTAGTTTGACAGTTGTTAGCAGCAGCTGCTAACGCGGAGCTAGCTCTCCGCATTAACGCCTCTCTTACCTTCCTGAGTCTTCCCGCGCAGCTTCACCGCGAACGCGATGAGGACGAGGAGGACGGCGGCGGCCGCCACATACAGCACCACGTCCATGGCTGCTCCGAAACACACGCACACACACACTGACAAACACCTGATGAACGTCTGCGTCAGCGCTGAGCTCCGGACTGCGCTACCGGAAGCCAGCCTTCTTCTTCTCTGGTGTTTAAAGCGACGTTAAGGTGCATACCGCCACCTAGTGTGCCAGAGTGTAAACACTCCCGGTTTAAGATGACGTGGGTGGTTTATGTTTTGAATATTGAAATACTACTACAAATACAGCAAATCCTACAACTAATAACGTTTATCAGCGCTCAGCAGCCGCTTTACATGCAGCATTAGCGCCGCCTGCCGGTCCATTGGGTGGACAGACAGACGAGATGAAAGATGAAAAGGGGGGAAAAAATCTTACAATTTCTATGATTTCCCCCACAAGACTTTCTATTTAACTTTAAAAAAAAAAAAAACATGTCCTTCATACAAGAGTAACCCGAGAATCTAACGGCAAGCAAGGACGCAATATATAGCTAAAATGTATTCATGAAAAAACGTGTTTAAATGACCAGAAACGATGACGTCTTTGCAGGTTTAAGGTCTAATTCATCAAGCAAGGCCGCTTGTCCTGCTTCCAGGTGACATGCAGTGCAGTTGGACACTCACTAGGTGGCAGACACGCTTGCCTCTGCAGGCAGAGCCTGGGCTGCTCACAGACTAATGTGTAGTACAACTGTGCGACTGCGGAGGAACATCCTCTCTCTCTCTCTCTCTCTCTCACACACACACACACACACACACACAGCTCATCCATCAAGTAAGAAGGAAGGTCACATTCACAGCATTGTGCTCTCCATAATAAATCACACCTGAAGGCATCATCCGCTACGCCACAGTGATCATACTGAATGTAAATACTGCTAGAAAACAATTGCTACAAAATTTCAACCACAGGAAAAAAAGGGTCACCTCTTTCGAGATGTGTGAGATGTGATGGCCCGGCTGGGAGGAGCGAGCAAGGACCCCCCCCCCCCTGAATCCTCCCCCTGTACAGGCTGCTTAAAATCTTAGAATCAAGTGGACACGCTGTTCAAACCAAGTGAAGCCAAGCCAGGTTACCCTGCTGCCGAATCCTCCAGCTGTCTAGGCAATATGTGCACTACCTAGCCCTCGATTTGTTGCGGTGTCAGCCGAACACATTAATTAACCCTTACGACTCGACTTCTACAAGCACAAGTCCTCCATTCGCAGCCTCTTGAAGTAAATAATCCAGGAATGGGTCACAGTGGCATCAGGTAAAGCGAGGTATCCCGGATGTCTTTCTCCCTGACAATGTTTTCCAGCTCCAGGCGGATTCCGAGGCATTTCCAAGCCAGATTTGGTATATAATCTCCAGCATGTTCTTGGTCTACTCAAGGGGTCTCCGACCAGTTGGACATGCCCAGACAACTTCCAAAGGAAGGAGCCCAGAGGGGCATCCCGGGCCAGATGAACCACCTCAAATGGCTCCTTTGGACACGAAGGAGTAGCAGTCCAAGTTCCCCCCACGTGTCTGAGCTCCTTACCATTTCTCTAAGGGTATTCCGTCCTGGTTATGGATTAGTGGGCTTGCACATTACCCTTGCTGGGTCAATGTTGGGGTCAAGGGTGTTTGCCCATCCAATCCTTCCAGTTACAGATGGAAGTCAAAAGAGATTTGATTCGGGTTCATCCAGTGTTGTCCCTTGTCGCTGTTTCTGTTTGTATTTTTCATAGATAGGATCTCCAGGGACGGCCAGGGGAAGAGATGTGTCTGGTGTGACCCCAGAATTGTTTCGCCGCTCTTTGCAGATGACGCCGTTGGATTCACCAGACCATCGTCTGGTGATAATAAATCACTCATGTCAGTGCTTTCCATACAATAACATGGGATCTCCCGGGTTTGTGGAGTGATGGGCTTACAGTTTGCAGAAAGGATGAAACAAACCTGAAGTTTGAGCGAGAGGGCGCAAATCATAACGGGCTTGCTAAGAAGGGCCGCGCGAGCGAACACTTGGCGAGAGTGTAACGGGTTCACCGTGACACATCATGTCTGAATGCGGGATAACAACGTGCGGCGAGCTCATTCTCTAGCCCCGCGCGGCAGGAGCTGAAAGAATGTCCCCAGTCAGCGGTTTTTCTCTGTCAGAGAACAGCAGACAGAGAACGTAAGAGCAGGGGAGAAGAGCGCAAGTGGAAGAGAGGATGAGCTAATCGTTTAATCCTCTCCCACGGAAGGATGCGAGGCTCCAGCGAGTATGACGGTACTTTTCCGTCACCGGTGACATCTGGAGGACACAGCCTCTTTCTGGAGCACCCACTGCAATCTGATACTCCACCCCCCCCCTCCCTCTCCCTCTCTTTTCTGTGTACGTGTGTGTGTTCCGTTGTGTACGTGGAAATGTTTTGTTGCTACTAATAACACTTTTCATGCTGGTAAAAAAAAAAGAAGTGCAGTGCGTGTGCATGCGTGCGGCTGCAGGATCTTCACTCCGGTGATTACAATGACAGTGCAAGCATGCCCTCAGACAATGTCCGAGCAGCAGACATGTGTCAGTGTGATGAGAAGCCGTGGAGAGACGTGAAAAGAATGAACCGGACTCGTCGTCTCTCTTCCCCCTCTGCCGGCAGACCTTCTGCTCCGTATTTTCTTTCACTGTGAATTGTAAATGCGCCTCCGCTTACAGAAAAGCATGATTGTGTTTAGCCAATGAACTGATTCTCACTATAATCCATCTGCCCGGCGCTGGCCTATGGCATGCAAAGAATGTATGCACGGCTGTGACAGTCTAAAGTTGAAGGTGAGCATTCGAAGGACACCACACTTGCCGCAGTCCTTATTTCCTGGTTCAACGCTCAGGTGATCCACGGGGGGGGCGGGGATTACTGCAGCTCCTCCGACGGAGCCAGCCTTGCAGAGGAAAACTGCAACACACAGAGAAGCAGTTGTAAGAAAAACCTACTGATGTCCTACTGATTCTGTGTGAAACCTCCAGAGGTCAGTGTGGCCTCGGTCCCGTGCGAGAGGAGCGGAGCCGAGAAAGAGCTCAGCAGCCCGTGCAGGTGCACAGCGGTCCGGATGGAGTCGTGCACACAAAAAAAACAGGAAGTAGTAGTAGTAAGGAGGGGGCTGGACGAGGAGATAGGAAGAGCTGCAATGTTCTGCGGGGACAAGGTGACTCCTCCACAGGACAGATCTGCCCATGGGTGAAACCTGAAAAAAAAAGTCACACACACACCAGAGTTTGAAGTTTTAGATGATTTAGCCATTTCTTAGCAGCACAAGTAATTAGAAATTATTATAAATAATATTTCATACATACAGTATTGGGCCTTAAAGGTCCAGTGTGTCCAATTTAGAACTCTTCAGGACTCTGTGATAAATATGTAAACTATATATTTGTGAGCTGTTCTTAGAGATTTAAGGTTGTCTTCGGTAGGAACTCATGAGTCTGGAGCTGAGCGCGACAGGCAGGCAGATTCAGGGCATTTCTATTGGCCCCTTGATCCGTGTTCCCATTACCAGTTCAAATGCACCAAGTTGTACCGGGTCACACCTGAGACGGACCACCACCACGTCATCTAACGGGAGAAAAAAATACACTCTCAACATAATGTGAAAAACTGCCGCTCCTCCTTTGACTCTTCCTTGCCGCGGCCGTTTTGTGTCGCGCAGAAGCTTTCCGGCTTTCACGTTTTCGCGGGTTTACGTGATGAGATGCCACGGCGACCTCCTCCCGTTGCGTGACCGCCCGCGGCCCGCTCGGTGACGTTCAAGGACCGCGCGGCCTCGCTGGAAGATCAAAGCCCGAGGGCTTACCGCAGTTTGACGGGGAAACACTTCGAGTACACTTTCAAAAGCCTCACCACAAACACTGGGTCGCTGCAGATTAGCTAGAGCGGGATGGGAACATTTCTCTCCAGAGTGAGCTTGATGCCGCATTGTGTGACTGTATCGGAGCGGATTTCTTCACACAAATAACTTTAGTAAACTTCAAATACCAGCGATCTGATGCCAGAAAAGTGACACCGCCTTGCGCTCGCGGGATCGACTAACAGCTGTGACTTTAACGCAAACCGCTCACGTTGCATGCAGGTGAACTCCACACAGGTAGTCATTAAAGGATCCTGAGCCATCCCAGCCTTTGCTGGATGAAATCCAAACATCTCACTGGCTAATGTAAGCTCAGGTGTCATCAGTTATCACTTGACACCATTCGGCACCCCTCCCGCCGCATCACCGGAAAATGCAGGATCCCATACGACCCACCGAACGTCAGAATATCTCGGCCTCTGCTGCTTCTGCTGTGTGTTGTTAGATGGGGGCACACACACACGCACCACATTCCCCTGTTAACCGCACACAGACACGCGGGCCGAACTGACCACATGCTGCCGACAGAACACAGGTGAGAGTAGACAGTGAAGGGCAGCCCAGAGGCAGATTGTCCTCCCCTAAAAACAGACTTTGTTGACACTGCGCGCAGCTGACTGCTGATCCATAACAAGGAGTTGGTAGTCGTCACAGAGGCCGGTGACGTCCACTACTACTCCATTTGAGCTGCACAACTCTGAGCCTCTACGGGAAGGAAGGCCGGCTCTGGGTCACCAAGGGTCCAGGAACCACCACCACGACCTCCCCCCTGGATGGATGCAGACAGTCAGTTCCTCATCTCGCTCATGTTCAGCCGCAGATCGTCCAGTTTGCCGCGACCAAACAAAGTCATCCACCATCTGAGCGCTTCGGCAGGTGGCGTGGCTTTTCGCAGCTTCCGCTCGGGGTAACCCGCCACCCGCCTGCATGCGGCCCCGAGCTCGTCTTCCAGCAGCAGGGGCTGAATGGTTTTAACTCAGTGGTCAGTGAACACGATCCACAGCGCGTTCCCCGGGCCTTGTCTCCACGCGTGAATAAGCACAGCGTTGTAGACAAACGATAGAGTTGTCCACGCCGATGTTCTCCTGGTGTCTGACCAGGGGCCTGAGATGGAAGAGTATTAAACTGTCAAGGGTCTTCTTTAAGAGGAATGCCATGGCCACTGGAATGTGGTCATTCAAGGTCCCCATCCTTCCACACAGGGGAAGGTGGTTGCAGGTTCAGCTCTCACACTTTTCGTCACCGTTGTTGGATTTCATGGGGTGACATTTGAAGTGCGCTTCCATATCATAAAAAACATGTTTTCCATGTTTGTCACAACCAGTAATGAGTCATGGGTCATATGTAAATGAGTAGTGAGTGAGCAGCACTGACTTGCTCTCTCGATTTATAGCACGTCCTCTTATCAACCCCGGCAGATAGCCTGTTAATGGTTGTGCGTTTTATACGACCGCGGATCGGCATGGCTGTGACTCTGTCAGGGTGTGTGCTCTGTCACTTTCACCTTGCGTTTGAAGGACATCATGGCTCCGGTCCGACTCCACAGTGTTCCCTTTGTCTCCAGTGTTCAACCAAATCCTCTGCCGTACCTTTCAGCAGGTGTTAATATAAGGTCACGCGGGACTGTACAGTAGGTCTCCTGCACACCGCAGACTGGGATCACTCTTTGTCACCTCTGTGTGAGGTGTATAGGAAACTCTCTAGTCAATGTCATGAAGTCAAGGTCAGGGCTCAGAGGTCTGCTCTATTTAATAAAATCATAGACAAACACTGGAAGTAATACGGGGGTTTTAAAAGTTTGTACAATACAATAAAAGTCACAACTGTGTAGAATCAACTTGTGTGTTCAACAGGTTTTTAATCTTCTTTCCAACAGGCCATCTCTGTCTTGTATTTAAACACAAACAGTGTGTCTCGCACCCGCATACACCCTTTGTGTTACACCGTCACCACCCCCAGTCGTCGGAGTGAAGCGGTCAATGTCCATAACCGCTGCAATGAATTAGTCTTATCGTTATTATCGTTATTATCACCACGCGCCCGCCTGATCGGAGACCGTCCCTGAAAACATCCAAAGATATATCCGGGCTTTAACGTTTTCAGCAGTCGGTCCAGGTCAATATTCAGTTAGCGAAACCACCTTTAACATTTTGGGGTCTGATTATTTACATGATTTTGTTCAGTAAACTCTGAAACTAAAGAAATAAACTGAGAGTTATGATGACTTTAGGGGTGTTAGAGGCTTTTGGAAGGTCTGGACTTGCCACTGCAGTGTTTCCTGGGAAATGTGGGCCTAACATGAGCCTCAAGAGTGTCACAACCTCAACAACATTATGAGCTCGAGCTTGTTGACAAGCTTCGCCGCTAAACGCTGCTAAAACGCTAACTCTGGGTAAAACCTGCGAACGAGAGTCGCGCACTGAGATTGAGCCGTTTCATAACCTCCGCAGTGTGACCGCGCGGCGCTAAATTGCTCCGAGTTCAAAGAGCCGTGGTCTAATTCTGTAGATCAGGTTATCCATCTGGCTCAAATATTAACCACCGCATGAATTATTGGAAGGGACGAGTAGTAAACTTTGTACTGGGGTAAGCTGCGGCTAAATATGAGCGAGGTGTGGATTAATTTGTAACCAGGGCGACGTTACGCAAGAGCGTATGTTTCACCACAGCATCAGGAGTGGCCAGTCAGGATGTGATCTGCATCGAACAGGTTTGGAGCGCGGCTCGGCCAAGGAGGAAAAACAATGAAAGTTTAATGGGGGGGGGGGGTGTTTATTACACTGTGGACACCAGCAGCTGGTCGTCTTCTGTTCTGCTGTCGACTGTACGGCCGAGGCAGAAGCTGCTGACTGATGATCAGCAGCTAAAAAAATGTACCCTGCCAGACAAAAACTCTAATCTGACGCCTCGTTACAGGCTGATTTGTGGTCCCCGTGAATGCTCATCACACAGGCAAACTTCCACGTCCCACCCTGCGCGCGCTCCGTCGCCGCTCGCTTCCCTCGGCGCCTTCATTCGCCCGCTTCCTTTTCATTTTCAAACGTGCATATTGAGGAACAAGCGAAGGAGCCGATGAAATGCGAGCCGCCCTATCTCGTTCCCACCTTCACTCTGTCGTGACATCATGTCCTGCCTTCAGGGGATAGGGTGACGGAGCCCTACCAGGAAAAAAAACATTGACCCGAGCGCATGGCCAGCGGGGCGACACACATGCAAGGCAGGAGATCGCACACCCGACAGTTGGCCGTCGTTTGCGCCTTCCTTTCCACGGAGAGCGCGAAAACAGGCAATTACGCAGAGCGATACAAAATACGGGATTTGCAGGGTGCTTATTACAGGGGTCGCACAGCAGAAAGGTGGATTAACGCGCGGCACAATGCGGGCTTATTAAAGCTCCTGTTAAAACACGCCTCCCTGCGCAAGAGGTGGCAGTTTGCTCCTCGGCTCTGCCACTGAATAATTCAAACTAGTATTTGACTCAGATATAGATATTTGGTGATAAGTCACATTCTGGCTCTCGGTGACGTTGCTGTGGTTACTCGTGACCCCATCCCCCCCCCGCCCCCCCGCAGGACGATATCCGATGGTTTTGGTTTCAATATGTGACACACTCCGTGAAGTCAGCCGCGATCTTTGGACGTGCAAAGCATGAGCGACAGATTTGGGATTCAACAGTTCGAACTGCCGCGCGTTCGTGTGCGTGCGCGCGTGTGTGTGTGTGTTCACTGTTTTCTTTTGGTTCTGTGAATCGTGAGCTCCCAGCTGTCGCTGAGTGTGTGTCCGGGTCGAGCTGGTTAAATGTAACCGCAGATTATTTTCACAACTCTTACACATTAACCAGTGCCTTTCAGAGAGGACATTTAAACTTTCCATAATGATCCCTGTCAATTATTGAACACCCGGGGCATTATGGTGCGGCCTTGGGTTGGGACTGACAAAAAGGACTTCAGACATTCCATTTTGCAAAGCTAGGGGAAGCGCAGACACACACACAGCTTTGCTATCGGCATGCCTTGTGTTTGCCTTAAAATATTACTACTGCTCCGACTGTTTCGGCTCTGCGCGTGCCCTTTAGCCACAGTCTAAACTCACTCGGCACACATGAAGAAACAAATGCAGTTCTCATAAAGTGGACTGGCTCTCTTCCTGGGTCGGTGTGGTGTTTGGTTATATGTGAAGATTCTAAGCCAAGTCCTCAGATCCAGTCACTGTCAGTCATTCTCACTAAGATTGTCACACACTCCTTCTCCTTCACGTCCGTCTGCAGGCTCGACAGTCCGACCCGCCTCTCTCATCCTCGTTTCATTCTCTTTCTTTGCCTCCATTGCTTGTGGCCTTTGTCGGGCACAAATGTCACCGCGTAGAAACAAGCCGCTGGTCGGCGTCCATGTTTGTTTTGGTACAGCAGCAGCAGACAGTTGGCATTCCTGCAGGATTTGCTAGGTCAGAGCTTCAGTCTTGACTTTAGATAAGGACTTACACGTTACTGGATTTGGTCCGGCGATAAGAGGAACGCGGAATGGTATAAGACGGATGATGTCAGGGTCCATCTGTCTCGCTTTAGTTTACTGTATGCTCTACGCTGCTGCTGCTGCTGCTGCTGACACACCATGTGCCAATATCCTGCAACAAAGTGTACTATGGCATTCTTGCCAGTGTTTCACCTGTAAACAGCCGCAGAGGACATTCTGTCATCAGAGTGCACGACATGGTCAAGGTCAGGAGCTTCGTCTCTGGACGCAGATACAGGCGGAAACGAGCCTGAAACAGGATCCCGTAGTGTTCTGTTTATATTCGGATCTATAGAAACGTGAACTATATAAGCTTACACTTATGCTGCCACAGTGCCTTCATGCTAACTGATGATTATACCGATGTGGCACAGCACTGAGGCACAAGCATGAGATTCGTATCAATCTTCTCAGCTCACCCTCAGCAAGAAAACGAATCTATTCCCCAAAATGTTGAAGCCTTCTTTCTATTAAAAAAAGAAGATACAAACAGGCATTTTAGGCATTATTTTAGCCGGTAATCGGGGTCAGCTCTTTCATTCGCCCGAGAAACCGAGAGGAAGGCAAGAGGAAATAGAATGTTATAATCCACAGCTCTTGAATTAATCAGTAATTAACCTCCTTGACCCTGCCAGGCACAGCAGTGGGTCACTTTTTACAACCCCGTGTGAAGTGTGTTCAAACGCACCTATTTTACATTCTAGAGGAGGTGGAAAAGTTTCCAACAAGTCAGGCTGAGAAAGAAAAAAAAAAAACCCCAACAAGATCCGCACGCACACAAAATGATGAGCAAGACCTGTGGAATAGTTCTGGTGGACAGAACCGTGGAGCCAAACATCTCATCCTAATCCTAATCCACAGCACTTGAATTAATTAGTCATGAATTTAACGCGAGTGTTCGCTACCAACACTTACTTTCACTCAAGCAAGTCTCCACCTCACGCGTTTATTCACAGTGTGTCATAACTCACATTCTGTAAAGCTTTCAAAAATCTGATCTCCTACTTCATATTTTTAGTTTTAGTAAAACGCAGACGCACGCAGCCTTTCAGACAAGCAAGAATGTGAACGCGATTACGGTGCCTTTTAAATGGTTCCTGTGATGTACGTCTCGGTTACGGGAAGTTGCGTGAGCGGTTTCAGGCCGTTTCTATTTTCGTGTTACTGCTGCGCTGAGAAGCGCTGTGCTGTCTGTCTGAGTCTTTTTTTTTTGTGATGCAATAGGAGATCAGAAATGACGGACATGATTTCAACAAACGTGGAATCACCTTGGACGAATGAATCTCAGATTCGGAATCAGCTTCATTGCCAAGATTCTAGGATTGGTGGTTTTGGTGCGTTACAAAGAAGCCTGTTTCCAAAAAAAGACAAACAAAGACTTTATGAAGACCAGCGTGTTAGCATTGTCACTGTGGGTGTGTTTAGCATTAGCATTTAGCGGGCCACTCACTCGGAGAGTTGCTAGTCTAACTGCAGAATGACTGTTGAGGGGGGGAAAAAACGCTTCTTGCTGGCAGAATGAAGAAAAAAATATTCATTTTTATCGCTCATGGTGACTCTGCAGATGCAATACAGAAATAATTCCAGGGTGTGCACTTCACAACCATTGGAAGCACTTAGCTTAACACATGAGAAGTATCCAAGCTACATTTAAATAAGCAAACACACACACTTCCCGGGATCTTCTGGGTATTTCCACAAGAACACACAGCGACCCTCGACATGCTACCTGTGCAGGCCTCAAACAGGACGATTCACTTTCACCTTGAGCCCCCCCCCCCCCCCCCCCCCCCCTCTACACACACACACACACACATAGACAGTACACATGTTTACTGTGTACACAAGCTGACAGTAGTTGTCTAGGCGTGGTCGCTGTCAGACACCGGGCTGTATCATTAGCGAAATAGTAGGCTTTATCTCAGCGGCTGATCCACAAACCGTGCCCGTGTGACTCCACGCTTGGTGCAGCTTACGCGCCATGCAAGCACGGGAAATGAGCATTGTAGTCGTGCAAATTATGCCCGGGACAAGTATAGTCCCAGCATTATTACGGCAGAGGCCGTCTCGTCATGTTTTGGAGCGGCAGACAGGTGGAGAATAAATTTGGGAGCTGTTATAGCCAACTCCACCAACCTGCTGAGCAAATTGACACTCTTTAAATGATTCCCAAATGTTTGATAAGCACACAGAACATTCGCAGGTAGCAAAAGATACCTTTTGGGTCGTGTTTTGTGGAATATATTCCCAAGTAGCTCTGACGCCACGTGGATTTTCTTTTTGTTTGGGGTTAGTCTGGTGTTTTTGTGCGTATATCTATCTTAATTATCACTTCACCACCCTGTCTGTGGCTCTCTGCGCCAAACCTCTGAATGACAACCACTGATGACGTAAAGCTTTAAAAATAGCTGGACACTGTACTGAACAAATGTTAGTCTTCCTGTTGTTGTTGTTGTTGTTGAACAACCTGAAGAGGTAATGTATCTGTTGGGGACTATGTTCAAAGGTGGATTTACCCGCATTTGGGGCTCTGGGGAGTATTTGCAGCAGCGGGCCAGTGAATGTGGAAGTGAGTGAATCAAAGTAGTAATGAAGGCACATGTCGCCCACTGCAAGAGTATGTCTAACAACAGCTGAGGTCTGTGGTGCTGCGGATGCAGGCGCTGGTAGGCAAAGGTGAAGCCTGTCTTTGTAGAGAGGGACAAGATGTGACGAATGGCGTTCCCACATCCACTACACGAAACATGCCCGCAACACGGTACGTGTTCCAACAGCCGCCGATTCGAATCACACTCAGGCCTTTAATGAGTCCAGTGGTTAAGCGTTGACTCAGTGTGACTCGAGGACGGGCTGGATCAGCCACATGAAGGAGTTCTGCTGGGGTTGCTCGTGGAGACAGCGGAGTGTGTTCAAAGTGAGGGCAGGACGGTTGCTCTTCCGGCTTCCCGCACCTTCCACCTTCCTCCTCGCCGACAGACGTCGCGCTCTGCGATTCTCTGGCCTCTCTCATCAGCCTGCAGACGTCCGCGCTTTCTTTGCTTGGTTCGTGGGACGAGGCACAGCACCAGACTTGGGAAAAGGCGGGATCCGATTGATTGATTGTTCCGCAGAGTCGCATGACATCTGCGCTCTGACCCCGCTCGTCCTTGAGGTGACATTTAAAGGTCAGAACCCCCATGTGCGCGCAATCCCGGGCCGGTCACACCTACACACACACACACATGTTTACATCCAAACAAATGTACACGGCTTAGGAAGGGCGACGGCGGGCGATCACACAGACAGGCAAGAATGTAAAGCTGAAGGAACGCGTGTGGGTGTCCGCGCGTGGCGGGTGAGGGTCGGCTGGCAGGTCGGCAAGGCAGGTTGTAGTCGCTTCATGCGTATCCGTATGAACCGACAGATTGTGGAAGCACAAGTCGGTCCGTATGAGGTCACACAGACTGAATTAAAAGTCTGAGATTCCGAGCTCACATATAGAAAACTGGGTCGTGGCGTGGTGCCCCCCCCCCCGTCACTGGCAGCAGAGATGCCCTTGGAGCCGGCTTTAGAGAGGGGTTATGGGATGAAGAAGGCAGGATATATATACAGGTCTCAACTATGTGTATACTTGGCAATGCTGTGTAACTAGAGCTTATTATCCCTGTGGTGTGTGTGTGTGTGTGGGGGGGGGGACAACACAGGACACCCACCGAGTTATACTGGGAACAGATAGGAGCCTCCAGTGAACGAGCTCCACTGGGTTCGTGAAGTGGATGAAGGGATTGTTTGCGCCGTAATGAGTGTTTTTAGAGCCGAGGCTTCATTTTCAAGAATTGCAGGTTAGCGCGCCGCAATCCGCCGTTCCCGCCGCGCGCCTTGTCGCACCTGCCGGCGTGCGGTGACTTCACCTGGCGGTCATACTCGATTACGAGTCTCTTTCCGCGCACGCGCGAGCTTCCGTCAGGCCTGCGAGGCGGGCTCGTATCAAAAGGCGTCGACCAGCCGGACGTGTGGCCTCACTCTGAAGCTCATGGAAGCTCAAAGTTAGCTGGTTGGCTTGTTGTCCGACTGTCACCCCCCGAGCCCCGTGAGGCTGAGATGGAGATGGAAGGGCGTCCCGGGAAAACCTCAGGGCTCCTGTCATTACCGCGTAGCTGCACCTCATCTCCATGACAAGCAGCTGATGGATCACCTGAATGGTGGAGCTGTTGGGGGGAGCTGTTGCTCAGTGGGGGTGGGGGTGGGGGGGCAAGAGTTAAATAAATATTGACTGTGTGAGAGGACACACACACAACTCCTGTGAAAACGATGGGCTCAGGTCACTTAGTTTGTAATTTACTACAAGTTTGCAGGATTATTCAGTGCCAGCGGATCTATTTAAAGGTGAGGGCGAGCAGCCCAGAGGCCTGACAGATGTGAATGTTTCCGGTTTGAACTTTTTTTTTTCTCTCTGCGCTCGTGTGTGTGTGTGTGTGTGTGTGTGTGTGTGTGTTTCTGTCCGAAATGTCGCTGGCTGGCTCTGCGCCACGATACCTGAGGACGACGAATAAACTTCCTACCTGCTCCGACATATCTGCAGAGCTCAGCCAAGTTATGTATAGCCGCTGCCGAACGTCTGCATCCATAGGCTGCCTGTCCATCTCCAGCGCGTCACACCTACGCACGTCACTCCCCGCTCCCTAATTGGCCCGCGCCGCTCCTCCCTCCTCCTAGGTAACTTGTTGAGAGTTTTCGGGCGGAGTCGGCGAGGGAACGGTTTATATTGGGGAGCCTTCCGTTGGAAGTAGCTGGGTGCCTCTGCGACCGGTCGGGACTTTTAGTTTAGAGCACGGAGGAGCGAGTGTGAAGAACGCCGTAACCGGGAATACGTCGACATGCCTTCGAATAAAGATGACGGCGGCTGGAAGAAGTTTGTGTGGGACTCGGAGAAAGGGGAGCTGCTCGGCCGTACCGGAGGCAGTTGGTGTGAGTATGTGTGTGTGTGTGTGTGTGTGTGTGTGTACACACATGATGTGTACGCGTGAGAGAGCGCGTGAGCCGGTGAATTGGCGAGCGCGCGCGAGCGAGGAGAGGCGAGGATAGGAGCGCGCGGGTCGCCTTTGTGTTTGAACCACCTGTTTGATTTTTTCATTTATTTATTTATTTTTATTTGTTGTTTTTTTTTTTTTTTTTTTTACTTTGCTGCATCCCGAGAACACACACACACACACACACACACAACGGCGGCGCGAGACGCCGGCTCGCGGCGTCCGAAGAGCGCGCGAACATGCCGCGTGCGCTTTTATCAGAGATGGTTGAAGCACTGTGTGTGTGTGTGTGTGAGAGAGAGAGAGAGAGAGAGAGTGTGAGTGAGGCTGCTCCCCAACTTCTTATTGTACATTCACGGAGTGTAGCCGCTGCGGTGCGCCGCGCCGCGCCGCTGGGCTCGCGCGGCTCGCGGTGCGCTGACTCCACATTGGCTGTCTGTTGTTTTGGGGGGTGGGAGGGGGGCGCGAGACGTCAACTTTGGGTTTGAGCGGTTTTTTTTTTTTTGGAGCGGGCAGTCAAAGGGTTAAAAATGCATCACGGTCCAAGGTGAGTCAAGGTGATCGGGGCCTGCTCGGAAATGGAGAGCGGACTATCGATCCGTGTCGGGTTCCTGTGATCAGATGTCACTGTAATCTAACGAACAATACGGCTGATTAACTCGTTCGACCTTTCTTCTCCCGTTTCGCCCCGGCCGGCCGGCCGGCCAGTGCGCATGTCCTTGCTGCTCCTCTCTCAATGTCACGCGAGCTCCTCGCCGCTGCCCGTCTAGACTCCCGGCGAACACCTGGGTGGCAAGGCAAAGCCGGAGTGACATGATGTCTCCGAGGCTGACTGAGGCTCGGCGCCTCCCGTTTGTCCTTCTGAGGTCAAGTGAAAATGCTGATGCATCTGGGAAGTGTGCCATGCGCAGTGCTCTCTGAGTGTGTGTGTGTGTGTGTGTTTTGAAGGTTGTGATGAAAGACATCTATGCCGATCCGGGACCACAAGTTTGAGCTACAGCACGTAGGACCAGTTCAAAAGTCTCCAGTTGCCGGAGTTGCTGTGGGCTGCACACTGTCCTCGGGTGAGGAGCGGTGGATGTGCAGGACTGTCCAGAAGACACGGGCTCTGCTTGTGTCGTGTCCCGCCGTGACCTTTTTGACATTGCTTCATGCAGCAGCGGCAGAAAGGGCCCCGACTGGGTGAATGCATAGCTCGCCGGGCCGCAAGGTTAACCCGAGTCACGCATTTCCCGCTGTGCGGCACAGATAACTGGGGGGGGCGGCAACAACGCTTTGTAAGCCGTGACCCTCCATCTGCGCGCTCGGCACGGGCATCCTCGAGCAAACTCTGCCGTGTGTGTGTGTGTGGCGTGTGTGTGTGTCCGCGCAGGGCTTCACAGCTCAGCGGCTGTAAATCTGTGAGGACAAAGGCCGCCACTGTGTTGGATTGTTTTATCATGAATGCTGTCTTTGTAGTTCCCCCGGAGACAGAGGCTCTCTTAGCGTGCTGGTGTCCCGCTGGCGTCCTTGAAGCCGGGGCTTGAGACTAGTGCACAAGATAAGTTGTGGCCCTCTCCCCAGGAAAACATTTCATCCCAGCCCGGAGTGAAGCTGGTCTAACCTTGAGCCGGCTCATCTGCACGCCGCAGCTTCACTCACCCTCCCCTTCGCGCACCGACCGTGAGCGAAGTTCCTTTTCCACTCCGAGCTACTCGTCCCCGCGTCGCACCGCAACTGTCGCGCTGGGGGTGGGTGGGGGGCGGATGCGCCCTTCCCGCCCCCCACCCCTCCCCGTGGCGATCACAGCTGGAGTTCAACAAAAAAAAGAGCTCAACTGAATTATTGATGGTCTCGCGAGGCTGTTAAAAAAACACCTCGCTTCAGTCTCCTGCACGCCTTCTGGCACGTTGGGAAGGTCATGTGACGTGGTGGTGACGGCGTAGCGTAGCAGTGTGTGTGTGTGCGTGGTCACCGAGCTCTGCAGCTGCTCAACAGGTTGGACGCGCCCCCCCCCCCCCCCCCCCCCCCCCCACCTCACTCAGGTTTGCTCACTCCACACACTGTTTGTTCATTAACAGAATCACCCGTCACACCTTGATAACACACCGCTTTTAATTTGACTTGTAAAACAGCTGACTCAGCCCCCGAGGGGTGAATCTCGAGGACGTCCCGCGTGCGCGTGTGTGTTCTGATGAGTTGTCGTCCGGTGTCAGCTGTCATAGGTGATGATTGCTGAGCTTTACTGACCCTCCCTCCCCCCCCCTCCCCTCCCCTCTGTCTCCCCCCCGCAGTCAAAATCGTGGTGTTCTACGTCATCTTCTATGGCTGCCTGGCTGGAATCTTCGTGGGAACCATCCAGGCCTTGCTGCTCACCCTGAGCGACTACAAGCCCACCTGGCAGGACCGAGTCGCACCCCCTGGTAAGAAGTGTCACCCGCCTCCTGTCTTGTCAGGACTCTGCAGGTCCGCCTCTGGGTCTAAAGGTCGCCTGCGAGACTCAGACGCTGCTTAGTAACAGCGGAGTAAATAAAGTCCGGACGAAGGTGTCGCGTTGCACTTTGAGGATCCCGTGTTGATGGTTTTTCCTCGACTTTTAAAAAAAAAAAACGGCAGAGTGTGTTTTTGTCGTTGGATCAGAACTGCCTCTCTGTGACCTCCCACGGTAGTTTTTTACATGACGGTCTTGAGTGGATGCGTCGCGGAAAAAACAGTGCGGTCAAGTCAGCATCATTATGTATGACACTGAGGTCCAAACAAGGTGGCCCGTCATAGGCCTTTGAGACAAATATACAACGTGATGTCATTTATTTTTGGCAGCCAGAAAATAAGTATGAGTTTTCTTTTTTACGGCCGTCTGCCAGAAGTATGCGTTCATGTCCAGTCAGGCCTCTGTCCTCGTTAGAGTTTCTCTTCAGGACCTAAATCGATCAGAAATGATCATCTCGTGATCGGCTTGTTTCTAATCAAAGATTAATCATGAAATTTGAATCTTAAATGATCCCGTGAAACTAGAATTCAAACACGTTGGCTACGCGCGCTCACCCTGGCTGCGTGTTGTTTTGGAAATGAACTCTCCACACGTCCTCTTAACGGGGTCCCATGGCGACCCGCGCTGACGGCAACCCCCCTCCCCTGTGCGCGCACCGCCGCCCCGTTTCCATGGAGGAGACGGGCCAGCTGGGGGTTTAACCGGGCCCCTGCCGAGCGTGCGCAGAACCCAACTGTCGAGCGGACAGGATGGAGGCTGGCGGCAGCCAGCTACTAGCCCTGACTAGTCTGTTTTGAGGAGGCGTTCTCGGTGAGCGTTGTGTTCACGCGAGGGCATCCAAACACAGCTGTGTCACGGGGGGGTGGGGGGTGGGGGGGATCTGCTGTCAATGACCGGATCCCCGGTCAGCTGATCGAGTTAACAGATTAAGTTAACAACACAGTCCCAAGGAGTGAAAACGAGCTCCTCGCTGTGTGCTGCGTTACTGCGCGAAAGGGACCGCTGTGACATTTAAAGAGACACGTGAGCTCTATCGGTTTCATCGGGGTCCAGTACAGAGACACTGCAGGTCCGGACCATATTCAGCCTATTCAGCTAATCCTAAGCACAAAGACTGGAAAGGGGCAGGAAACCGTATCCGTGTCAGGGATGTGCAGATGTGACATCGATCCTCTCATCACATCTGAGTCTGCAGAAGTTGGCGAAACTTCCCTTTTCCCACCTCGTCAGTGTTCCTGAAAGTGTCACAGGATGTCTCATTTTCAGACCTCAAAGCTTGCCTGATTTTCTCTTGCTCTTATTCGAGATGCGAGGGTTCTATTTCTGACTCTATCTCTGCTCTGGGATCAGCTTAATAAAGTGCGGTCGATGTGATCCTCCGCAGGCCTTACACACACCCCACGGTCAGACAAAGCCGAAGTGACCTTCAACCTCAACGACGTGGAGACCTACCTGCCTTACACCAAGGCCTTGAAGGATTTCCTGGCCAAGTACGACGATGAAAACCAGAAGGACCAGATGAAGTTTGAGGACTGTGGAGGTAGGTTTGACTTCACAAAAATGTCCGGACAGGAGAGTACTGGCTTCTTGTGACCGTAACCCTAACCCATCAACTCTCTTCCCTCCCTCCAGAGGAGCCCGCAGAATACAAGAACCGGGGCGACTTGGAGAGCGACGTCGGCATCAGGAAGGCCTGCCGCTTCTCCAGGACTGTGCTGGGACCCTGCTCCGGCATCGAGGACCGCGACTTTGGCTTCAAGGAGGGCAAGCCCTGCCTGATCGTGAAGCTCAACAGGATCGTCAACTTCTACCCAAAGGTAATTTGACACGAACACGCTTGAAGTGCCACAGGCCCGCACACATCTTCCACAGATGCGCCTGTGTTGGGTGGCCCATGGAGCAAGTGCGTGAAAGGCTCGTCCCGACTTTCCCAAGTGGTATCGGGCCTAACCTTGATCGGTTATTCCGATAGCGAGACGAGTCATTTCGCGGGTTATGAGCCTCACCTTGCACGCGATATTGCTGCGTCGACCTAAAATAATGGTGTCCTGTGCCGAGCTCCACCCAGTGTTGTCGGCACCAGGTAGAAATCTGATCTCTGCATGAAAAACTGTTGTGTTGTCTGTGGATTAATGAAGCGCCTTTAACTCGTCCTCCCGTTCAGCCTCCCTCCACCAATGACACCATCCCCGAAGAGGCTCAACCCAAGGTGCAGCCCAACGTCATGCCCATCTTCTGCACCAACAAGGTACGCCACCTGCTTTGCGCTCTCAACACAATGAATCTCTTTGTTGGTTTGTGCTCCCGCGGTGGTTTTCTCACGCCGCGCACCCGTCTCTTTGCTCCTTCCAGAGAGAGGAGGACGCCGGTAAAATCGGGGAGGTCAAGTACTACGGCATCGGCGCCGGCTTCCCCCTGCAGTACTACCCGTACTACGGCAAGCTGCTGCACCCTCAGTACCTGCAGCCGCTGGTGGCCCTGCAGTTCACCAACCTGACCCTGAACACCGAGGTGCGCATCGAGTGCAAAGTGTACGGAGACAACATCTTTTACATCGAGAAGGACCGCTACCAGGGACGCTTTGACATCAAGCTCCAGATTAACAGTTTATGACCGACCTCAGGACCGTAGCACTTTCCCTGACCTGCCCCCCCCTCCCCCCCGCCCTTAACTAAACACCAATCTAATGTAGGAGATGATAAGTGAGGGGGGGGTTAGGCTGTAGCGGTTAAGTCAATCACAACTAGTCTTGAATGAATAAATGAGAGGAAAAAAAAACCTGATAGGGGACCGACGTGTAATCTGTCTGCTTTCATCACTAGCTTCTACACTTCTGTCTAGCGTTTAGAATGTAATTTAGAGGAAAAGTAGCAATAGGCCTAATACAAGGAAAAAAATTCAATATTTATTCTGCTGTAAATGAGACTTTTCCACAAGCCATGGGACATTGTTCATCGATTGACTGTTTAGTCGACTTTTGTTCCACCTTCCGACGTGTAAGCAAGCCGCGTTTGTCCCCACCCCCCGCACCCTTCCTCGGCATACCGCTGCCTCGTTGTAGTTTGAGTAGACATTTTTGGAGTGTGCAGTAGTCGCAAAAATCTGGTCCTTCCGAACCCCGCGCCCCGTTCTCCCCCCCCCCCCCCTCCTCCGTTTTCTTCTGCCGGCAAGCTTCAGCAGTTTCTAGGCGTGCGTGCGTGCGTGTGTGTGTGTCCCACGCGAACACACGCACTCCCACGTTAATGATTTTGAAATGATTCGACATGGTACACTCTTCTGATCTGTGTAAGGAAAAGGCTGCACTCCAGGGAACTTCTTTCCTCTTTTTATTTGTCTTTTGCATCTGATCACGGGAGACTCTTTTTACTTTTGCCTTTCCTTTTTTCTTTTTTTTTCTTTTTGTGCTTTTGTTAAATCACTTAAATGTGTGAAGGGGTTTTATGACTTGGTTTCATGCCTTTTTTACTTTTGATTTGCCTTGAATGTAGTCGAGTTGTGTGTCCAGCCTGTTAGACACTGGCCTGGTGTGAGTGCACGGTGCTAACTGGAGTTTTTAAAGAAGGAAGACTTTTTTTTTTTGTTTGTTTTTTTTTTCTCTCTGGCTTCATCACAGCACCGTGGTGGACCTCTCCGAATGTTTTAGCCATTAAACGTGGTGGTGAAGAATTTTATATTTATGCAGTTGTACATTTTTTTTGTTTCTTTGCAGAATATCGTAATGTATAAATGCAATACCAAAGTTGACGAGTTGAAGAGAGTCTTTATCCGAAGCAATGCAGTACTCCTCTTTTAGGATCTCATCATGTTAAGTGCTAAAGTCAAGTGTCTCGCCTTGCAGCCTTTCAACAGTTAAATCTCGATTTGTGTCCTGGCCATGAATGTCGTTAGGCGTAGGATGAGCAGGTAACCGACGAATTCCACCGAGACCCGATGTTCATGCATTTCCAAATGGGGGGAAAAAAAACAAAAACGAGTTCTCATACAGCTCAATGGCTTTAGATGACTAACGATGTTGGCTTCAATATTCCATAGGAGCTCATGTTGATGTAGAACATCAGTCAGCTCTCCATCCGTTCATCCACCTTTCTGTCATTTAATTGAAGAAAGAAACAAATAAAGTCATAATGGACCTTTCTCCTGTCTTTTTTCTTCCTTTCATGACATCTGATCAGAATGTGTCTTTTCCCAGCATACACTGCAGGACAAGGACCGCTGCACATCTGGGGGAGGGGAGAAAAAAAAAAAAAGTCATGCAAGACGGCTCCAGTCGTCTGTGTAATTTACAGTATGACTGGCAATCTTCACAGACCGGAGGTATCCAAACCCCCCATGTGCCGGGGTGCTCCAACCGAGGCGTGGCGACTGGAAGTGAAAAATATAAACATTAGACTGAGACTCTACCCGTCACGTGTCAGCGTTTGGCTTGACCTAAACACGCAGCCTGTGCTGATCATAAATTTGTTCCTCGAAAACACAGAACCGTGACGCCGTGAATTCTTGAACCCTCCTAGATGTCAGGACACAGCGCCGAACAATGAGCGAGCTGTACTGTGCTCGCCGAGAACTATCGGATGCTAAAGTTAGACCTGCAGCTCGACGTTTGTGGAGCAGAAACCCTTTTTTTATTTGTCTTCTTTCCTCCACATGAATCTTAGAGGAGCTGCGATCTGAGATGAGACTCCGTATTATGGCTATTTTAACTCTTGTATCTTTACAAGAGTTAAAATAGCCATAATACTTGAGTCTAACTATACGCACTGTTTCCTCTGAGCAGCCCTGCACCATCCAGGGCCAAGTAGAGACCGATGCGGCAGTAATCTTCGACAGAAATCAATCGAAACTATATGTTAACTTCTCTTTAACTCCTCACCCCTCTTCTCGTTTGACCTCAGGCGTGAATGAATGAGTGAAGTGTTGTTGGCTCAGGAGGGGGTGCACGGTGACTGGACGATTTCGGTTACAGGCGGGAGGAGGCTGCGGACACATGGCTCTGTAATTACAGGAGGTAGCCACTGTGTAGCAGCTAACAGAGGGATGTTGTTTCAGGCACTACCAAAGAGCAGGTATTAAGTCACCGCAGCCCACATGAGGCCAGCGCAGCCAGCCAAGCGGGCCGGCGGCCAACCAATCAGCAGCTGCTTGATAAAGCAGGTTCTTTCGGTCACCTCCACCCCTAGAACTTGTGTTCAGTCTCCTAGTTTGTCAGCAGAATATGTCAAAACGTCTTTTTTTTCTCTTTCCGGAGCTTTCAGTCACAACTCCTGGTCTTCATCGTCAGCTAGACTGTGAACGAATGAACCTCAAGTTTATGCCTTATCTCGAGAGAGAGAGAGAGGTTAGAGCTGGAGGCCTACAGGAGTTGTTTTTTAAAAGTAGACAGGGACGCCCCTGATCTGGACGAACTTTTTGGATGTTCCACCAATGGGAACAACAGACGAGAAAAGTTTGGACGACAGGGTTACTGAGGCAACACATTTAGAGAAGGTTTAGTTGGTCGTAAGTCATGACTAGTGGGGGCAAGACATCTTGAGAGGGGAGTCATCCTGATGTTGAGTCACGGTAGGTTTGGCTGGGATGACCAGTAGTTCAGTTTTAGAGATATCTGAGAGGAACCCCACAGCTGGGGTGGCAGCATTCTCTGGTTTGATCCATGTCTCAGTGAGAGCAAGGCGGTCGGTGTAGGCTGCAATCAGATCCGTTTTGTCAACTGTGGACTGGTAGTTCCATAAGCTCATGGAAAAAGGCTACAGTGTGTGAGGACTGTTTCAGAGACTGGAGGTCACTTAGATTTCTGCACGTTTTGACAACATTTCCTGGGTAAATACTGCGAAAACTAGGGCTTGGAGGAAATTGGACTGGTTCCCTGTGCTCGGTAAACTCGCTCACCTTGATCTACGTGCATCTTCACTTGCACTGATGCTTCAGCGACTGCTCCTACTTTATTAGACAAAATCTTTCGTTAAGAAAGTACAACAGGAAATCACTGTGAGGAAAACCCTATAATATCTAGGGAGCGGCGCTAAAGCGGAAAAGAACTTGACTATGACGAGGAGCTGGTTCGCCGGTGCAAGACGGACTGGCAACAGACAAAGGGAGACGCAGACAATATATACACATGGTAACAGGGAACAGGTGGAAACAATCAGGCAGGTGGGAACCACACCGGGGGAAGGGGCCAGATCTGAAACGAGCGGAGGGGGTAATTTCAAAATAAAACAGGAAAACCACATGACAACCCGGACACAAGACGACCTCAACATGTCCAGCTTCCTTAGTCATGACATAAATTACTCACACCTGATGTCCTGATCACCCTGAGATGACGCACTTCAGACCGCCCCAGAAATATAAGTGTCATTTACTCATGAACGTCTGTGCTTTGATTGTTTTAATCGTGTTTTTAATCGTCTGACAGACAAGGGAATCAGCCACCTGTCGGTTCTTCTGTAACGCGTTGTTGATTCATCCCCCCGCACCTGACATTCACCTGACGAGTGACCTCAACATGCAACCCCGACGTCACGTATTCATGCGTCTGCCAGCGCTCAGCAGACAAACAACCCAGCAGGTGGAGATCTGTGATACCGGGAGGAACACAAACACTCAGGTCAAGTTTTTTTTTTTGACAAACACGTTGTACAGCATCCAGGTAAATATGCCGCACGTACGTCTGAGGGCTGCTTGGAGGACTGCTGTAAAGGCGAAGACAGTGTACAAGAGGGGAGACACAGGCGCAGGCAGAGAGTCCGTCTCACAGAGTTTCAGATAACAGCACCGCCGGAGGAGTCAGATAGCATCGCAGTGTCAGGACACAGCGTCTCCACCGAGCACTGAGGAGAACTCCATCTCACCCCCCCCCCCCCCCCCCCCCCCGCCCTCCCTCCTTCTGACCCCCCTGGGAACCTGCTGGCCTCACGGGTCCGCCGTCACGGGTCATTCGTCCTCTCCACGCAGAGCCCCGGAACATGTGACTGAATCGATTTCAGGGTTGTTTGGGTCGAATAGAAACACCGTGGCACATGTGGTACACAGTCACATTCTCCGGCTGACTCAACATGTCTTCTCTCTTCCTCAACTCAACCGGCCTTGGCAGATGGACACCCACCACGATCGAGGTTCCGCTCGAGGGTCCCCGCCTCCATGCGGCGTTCGCCAAGCGCGCGTTCATGGTGTGACTGGCTGAGTCCGTAAACGACCTAGATCTGCTCTATACGGAAAGTCTTTAGTCTCTCTCTTAGCAGGAAGCTGCTGCTCAGGGAATAAACCTCCCCGCTCAGCAACCTGTGCTAGAAACGTATGGATGTGAAGCTCGCATTGACATGCTTGTTGACCCGGGAGGCCTCTCACACTGAGCACGTGTTATGTCGCAGATAAGACGGTGCTTGCAGGAATGCCAGACTTCCTTCCTCCTGACGCTGTGCGGGGATGTTTAAACTTTTGCTGTCCGACCTGTGTCCATGTGCCAAGACCTTCTGTGATATCAGATCTGTGTCGTCGCTGTTCTTTCACTCATTGAAGAGAAGATTGATCAGAGGCCCGTTCTGTTTTTGGTCCCCTCAGAATGAATGCAGGTCCTCTCCTGCCGAGCCCGCCATGTTCAGCCTCCATGTTTCTACAGTGGCCCAGAACGGACAAAATAAACACTGACATAAATGAATGAGCATGAGCCTTCACGCTTGGTTGCTGGATGCAATTCCCAATATAAACCACTAGGTGCCACTAAATCCCACACACAGGTCCTTTGATGGTTTCAGCTCACTGTGACAGTATCATACAACGCATGAGCACTGACTTGTAAAGAACATGTAATGAATCGGCATGTAGTCGAGACGTGCGCGACTCACGCTGCGTGACTTTCCCTTGAGACTGAACCACAAACACACACTCATCTCTGTCTCAGAGGAGGGTTTGGGCTGAAACAGATGTCCTTCAGGGGCGGCTACACCAAGTGATCCATCGCATCTTCTCTGTCTGCTCGCCAAGAGGCATCAACAGATAAACCCTAATCTCATTTACAGCCGCTAATCTAACCGCTGCGCGGCTGCAGGCCAACCTCCCCCCCTCTCTTTCTCTCTCTCTCTGTCTGTCCCAGGAGTCCCTGTAGCTTCCATCCCCCGTTCTCTGTTCCTCAGTTTGACCCAATGAAGGTCTGAGCACTGACATGTTTTTGTATCTCTGATAAAAACCTGCCGCAGGTAAAAGGGCAGCGTTTTCCAGGCGGCTCAGTCTCAGTGCTGTCTTACATGTAAGAGTGGCACCACTGTTCAGTCCTGGCAGGCATACGGGCGCAGAGGTAAGACAAGGGTGAGGACGTGCGAAAGGGGCCCTGTGGATTATTCATTTCGAATCTTCTGCCATGACATTTTGCAGGTGTTTCACGACGCAAAGGGAGCAAAACAAAATCATTTAATTCATGCTTGTTCAGGGCAAGAGAGTCTTCAGTCTTTATTTCAAAGCCTTGGTGGGGTTTGCTTTCACCGATCGTGAGTAAAGCTCCTTCATTTTGCTCAGGTAAGAAAATTCTCGGCCTCCATCAGACGATAAGCTGGCAATCGCCCTGCGACGTGAGTGCACAGTCTGCTGAGCAGTGTCTGGTATGAGCTGTGAAATGACGACAGAAGCGGTGTTATGCGTGAAGATTCTGTTCCAAAGTTGAGTTTTAGAAGCAAGAGGCATCATCAAGTCCAGGTGAAATGAAGGCGTCGAGAGAATTTCAGCATCTGACGGAGGCGCGAGTGAGATCGGCTGACGATGGATGAAGGATCCGAACAAAACTGAGGAGTCCAATTTGACCGCCGGATTGGACTTCTGTTGAGGCTGAAGGTAATAATAATCAGCAATAATCAGGACTTCTGTTTTGTTTTGGGTGGAAGAAGCTGTCAGGCAGCTGGAACTCACATGACTCAGCGGAGACAAGGAGAATATAAAGTCAAGTGTCATCGGCGTAAAAACATCTCTTCGTGGAGCACGTTCCCATGTTTGTAAAACACGGAACAATGAGCGGCGATGGAAGGTTGATTTAGATTGTCTCACTAGTTCCAGTGTTAGGCTGTCACCCAGCACACACACACACACACACACACAGATCACACCTGTGTAGTAGCAAGCACCAGGAAACAAGCCCCATGACAACGAGCCAGGCCCACCACAAATGTAACAGGAGTACCCTGAGCAGGAGTCAGCCCATCACCCACACCACACACACACCGCCTGCTGATGACATCACAGCCCCAGTGCCGGGGCGGAAGGTGATTGGATCAGCCAAGAATGCAGAAATACACTCGTGGAAATGAAAAGCCTGAAGAACCTCCAATCACAGTTAGTAGGCAAATGATGACAACAGACATGATGAAGCGTCGGAGAGTTTTGAGGATGTTTAATGTCAGCGGGGTCACACTCACACTGTCTCATTCACACACTGTCAGCCGTCACAAGGTCATCTTTGTCATGTGACGCACACGTGATTGGCTGTCAGGTGGAGGGGGGGGGGGCGGGGCTTTTGCCTGCAGACAGGGCAGGGATGTCCGTCATGCCAGCTCTGATATCACGCGCACGATTAGCTGCAGTGTGTGGGAACACACACTGTCTCTGACAAGTGACCCTTTTTCTTCGACTTCATTCAGTTCCTGGCCTCGCTGCCATGACATGTTCGAATGAGTGGAAACACTCCTCAGGTCATCCGCCCACAGACGAGTTGAAGTAAGGTCAGCACTCAGATCCACCAGTAGAACACTGGACATGTGTGTGAATTGGCATGACGTCTCTGGTTTCCTCTCACACAGCATAGCAAGTTAGCCTCCAATGAATGATGTCTACATAGTGTATACCTGTACATGTTCACCACCATTCTTTTCGACAAACACACAGTGTATGCACACGGTGCTTTACATAATTCCTGGTGCTGTGTCTATGTACCTGTACAGGACACAGATATGTTATTGTTATTACAGCCCTGAGAAACTACTCAAGTCAAACTTTTTGAAACGCACGACTCATATAAACGTAAACTGAAATATAAATGTTCTCTGTTCTCTGATGGAATGAAATGGGCTCCAAATGTCAATAAATGATTTACATGCCGTCCACTGAACAAGTGTTATCTGTCCACTTCAGCTCTTCACTGAGACATTAGCAATGAGATACGTACGCACGTGTGTGTATTTGTTGCTTCTGAACACACCTGGACACAAGAGGGCAGCAGTGCTGCACGTGTGGAGCTCAAGTCATCACACGGCGCATCATAGTGTGACATGTTCAGTTCAGTTCAGTTCAGTTCAGTTTAGTTTAGTTTAGTTTAGTTTAGTTTAGTTTAGTTTAGTTTAGTTTAGCTTAGTTTAGTTTAGTTTTATTTCAGTTGAGTTTAGTTTAGTTTAGTTTAGTTTAGCTTAGTTTAGTTTAGTTTTATTTCAGTTGAGTTCAGTTCAGTTTAGTTTAGTTTAGTTTAGTTTAGTTTTATTTCAGTTGAGTTCAGTTCAGTTTAGTTTAGTTTAGTTTAGTTTAGTTTTATTTCAGTTGAGTTTAGTTTAGTTTAGTTCAGTTCAGTTCAGTTCAGTTTAGTTTAGTTTAGTTTTATTTGAGTTGAGTTGAGTTGAGTTGAGTTGAGTTGAGTTGAGTTTAGTTCACTTTAGTTTGGTTCAGTTTAGTTCAGTTCAGTTCAATTTACTTTTAGAGCAGACATCATGTGCTTTGTGTTTTGCAGGTTACGTGGTCATCAGTTTCTCAGCATCAATCATAAACAGTGAATTAGATCAATGTAGTCACTGCAGGATGTGAATCAGTGCTTAAATAAATTTGTTTTGGTGAGTTCACATGAAAACAAAACATAAAGCTCAGGATTTGACTCGACCTCACTGAGGACATAAAAACAGGTAAAATGATGCAGTCACAGTCTTCCCATTGGGACCGTACCAGGGGAGCAAATATGATGCAGATCTTTGTATGTACATCACCACAGCATCTTATATCACATCTCCGGACTTGGTTCAATACAGGCTGACGATAGAAGAAGAAAGCTTCGCCACCTGTTGGATCTCCTGACCGTGAATCCGTTGATAACCTCTGCTGCTCATACCGGAACATAAATGAACTCCTTGTTCCTGGAAGCAGCCTGAATGTGTTGACCTGCGAAAAGGATGTCCTGTCTAACATCACAACGTGCCCCTGTTTACCTCCCGCCGAGTCCAGGCGATAACTTGGATTTTTTGTCATTGTGTGGTGCGGTCACTTTGAGGCTGGGCCGTCTCACGTGGAGGTGAGCCGAACTGGCCTGGTGTGCGAGGAAGGTGAGGCGAGGTGATGCGGGAGCGCCCCTGTGGGGAGGGAGGCTGACAGAGCTGACACCGAGCCGGTGATGAATTTAATTGGTGTGCTGGAGCAGCGTCGGCTGTCAGCAGCTTGTTAACACGTCGGCAGCCCTGGGAATTAACAACACATTTAGTGAGGTCACAGTTTGGTCTGAAGCAGCTTCAGGCCCGAGCCTGGTTTTACACTTGACAGCTGACGGGATTCATTCATTCATCCTTCTTATGTTAGTTTCAGTCACAGATGGCTGGAGGCGCATTCATAGAAGCTAGATAGATGATATTTTTCACTCAGTCTGGTCTGAATTCTCCATGGCTCCCGAGAGGTTGCAGTTTTCATGACAACCCACAAGACAACGCTGAGCGTTGGGCGCCACGGGCTCAAAGTCATCTGTTCGTCACCCTCATCAGTCGGCGTGATTCAATGAGCAGCGCATCCCGGGAGACCGTGGAGACAACAAGCCCAATCTTTGCAATTACAAAACACCCAAGGGGCCGGTGATTATGTATGGTCGACCTCCGAGCGTCACGCTGCAGCCTGGAGACCTGCGGCTCCGACGGATCTCATCCCTGCAGGGCAGATACGAACCACTACGTCGTGCTTCCACTACTTCGTAAATCGGCCGGTTTCGTCACCTAAAAATCAGAATCGTTCCGTTTTTTTTTTGGCCCCTTCAGAATGAGCCAGCAGCAGGTCCTCTCCTGCCCGAGTCCGCCATGTTTTCTACGGTAACCCGGAACAGACAAAATAAGCACGGACATAAATAAACGAACGCGGGCCATGGTTTCTCCTTCCCGCTTGGTTGCTGGATCTGGTTCTTCTTATTTCAGCTTACAGTGACAGTTTGGGCTGAAACAGATGTCCTTCAGGGGCGGCTCCATCAAATGATCCATCTCCTCTCTGCTCACCAAGGGGCATCAACAGATGAACTCTAATCTCATTTACAGCCGCTAATCTAACCGCTGTGCGGCTGCAGGCCAACCTCACTCCTCTCTCTCTCTCTCTCTGTCTCTTACTTAAAAAACATCATTTAAGTCATATGTTCAGATTTTAAGGGTGATTTGAAAGATTTCACTTCTGTTCAGTATCTTCCAAACCTGAGCTGAACAACCGGGAGGCGCCGTGCGCGACGTGCTCTCCGTCACACTCCGTGTGTTTTTTGCACCTGCTCTCACTTTCACAGTGAGTGAGTGGGTGGGTGGGGTTCTGCGAGGTCCCAGCTGTCAGCGGGAGCCCAGCGGAACAAGCAGAGCCGAGATAAGCCGAGGCTGCTCGGGGGGGGGGACTGTCCTGCTGCTCCCCGGGAGCTGGAGGTGGGGCCTGATGTCTCACTTTAGCCGTCCACGCACTAAGAGGATTTGCTCAAGACTGGAAGAGCTCTAAATAAAGAGGTGGCTCAGACCCCGATCGGCCCTGTTTATCCACCTAACGTAACACAGAACACAACATACCCACAAAACAGGTATCCTGGCTGTGTTTGGTACTAAAACTGTTGACTGAAAGCAGCTAAATGAGTGCGAACGCGCGGACTCACGCTCATGGTTCATACTTCCCGCCCTACAGAGAGCGCTGAATTCATTTACCGTAAATAAAGTCTACCTAATGCGACCACGACAGCGTCCGACATCTTGTTTGTAGTCTTATTCTTGTCTTCATTTCGCTACTCTGCGCAAACAGAAAGGGACTCATTGTTTTCTGGCGAGATCTCAGCGACGAATCCGATCAAAGATTGGACACGTGGCATGTTTTATACCGAAATGATAACTTCAAATGTTTGCAGGCTCGGTGTCTTTACATACACACCCCCCCAGCACAGCTGGCATGGTGACACTGTGGACCTGTGAAATATTCAAGCGTCCTTCAGGGTCAGACAAAATAGTCCATCTGACAGCTGATTCTCAGGCGCTTTAGTTTCAAGGAATAGAAAATGATCATTCCCTCCCTCCTCCTCCTCCTCCTCCTCCTCCCCTCTGATCCTCTGGAGGAAGGTGGTGCAGAGCGGATGAACAGACGGAGCTCCACCACAGCAGGGGGAAAGCACGTGTGCTGTTTGCTCCTGTGACCCGTCTTAGAAAGACAGTTCTCGCCAACTCTCGAGGCGACTCGGAGCCTCCCGCTCTCCCGTCGCTCTCTCCCATGCTTTGACGTGAAGGAGTGAAGAACCAACCCGGGGACTGGCATGGGATTCCTTCAGAGCTCTCCCTGAATTCTCCTCACTGCCTGAACTGCTCATCATCATCATCATCATCTCAGATCATACAGTAAGTGTTGATCGCGTCACGGCGCGGTCGCCCTCCGAAGCCGCGAGCTTAACAAGTCAGCGCAGGCTGGAAACCTAAGTTTAGCTGATGTAATCTGGGAGAGAAAGGATTTGCAGTTTGCGGCGCTGAAGGAGAAACATGCCGAGCTAATGGGACTAAACGCTGCTCCAGCTCAGCCGTCTCTATGCGCACCGTTACCGAGAGACGAGATCTCTATTTATGATTTATTACAAGAACGAGAGGGCAGAATGTGTGTTTCTTACAGTATTACAGTGACAAAGGAACTAGTGAGGAAAGACCTGACAATGAATGAGCTAATAAGTTGGTGAACAGTGGTGGCCGTTCTACCCTTCTTAATCCCCAAAATACATTTAATGACTCTGAGGCCCATGTGTTCATGTAGAACGCGATTATGGAAGACGGATTCGGACATGTGGGAGTCACTTGTCTTAGCCTTGGTTGTCATGGCTGCGATGGCAACAAATGACACCAAGCAGCTCAGAAGGGATCCTCGTCCAGGATAGGCCAGGAGAGCTCCCGCTGAGGTGTTCCACCTGCTGAAGCAGAGTCACCGCAGGCGAGCGCGAAAGTCTGTCAGGGCAACGTGGCGCGAGGCCACATCTTGGCCCGCACAAACGGAGGCGTCGTCGAAACATCATCATCGCTCACGGCAGCGTGATGACACGCACGCATAAATGCCGTCCATGTTTACTCCGCGCGTGCTTCCACGAGCGGACTTGTGAACTTGAACTGAAACGAGACTTGGGATCCCTCAACAAATGCATGTTCTCTTTCGAAATCCACCATTTCCTTTGCGCCACAAAAGAGCAAATCGTGGACAAATGATACTATGAGACCTAAGCCTTCCGATTAACCCCTGTACCATCATTCTGTCCTATTTCATGTCTCCAGGGTGATGGACAGCCAGCATCAGACTCCTGTCGAGGGGACCGGGCTGCGGCCCAGGTGAGTCCCATGACTCATGTCACATCATTCAGCCCACGATGTACTAGGATCGTGTTGGGGCTCAAACGTCCTTGTGCATGATCTGCACGTGTTCTGTCCATTTTTTCCTGTCCGGCGTGCGTATCCGCTGACCAACCTCTCTTTACCCAGGCTGCTACACATGACGCACCTCGGCTCGAACAGCGTATGCCCCGCCGAGCCCAGACTCAGCAGCCAGAGCACAGAGGAGACCACCAGGAACCGGAGCAGGTGAGCAGTACACCTGAAACCAGATGCCAGACCTGGACAATACGTACAAAGAGTGACTGAAAGTCAAAGAAGCATCCAAGTGTTTTGGTTTGTTTGCAAAAAAAAAAAAAATGGGACGGAAACATGTCTGTTCATAGCTCAGTCCATATTTAGAACCCATAGCATGTTGCCATGGTAACCAAAGAGATTATGGAAGATTATTAAAGGAACATAAACGAAACAATAGGGCTTCATTACATTTCGGTCCAAGGCATAGTAGATCAAAGCTTCATGTTCTTCACGACGCATTTAGACATAAGACATGACGGAAGTTGTCGGAAAGATCATCAGTTCCTCAAACTTACGGAATCCTTCTGAAATATTGATATTGAGTTGTTCTGTGTCTTTGTCACAAAAAGCACATCTGTATTTGTTTCTTTGCAGTGGCGGTCGGTGGCCCCTCGCTGCGCAGAACACGAACAACTGCAACAACAACGACGGGTAAGATGATCTGGATCCTCGCTCGCTCGCTTAATCACGCCGCCCGATTCACTTTGACAAAGGCAGGCCATCTGCTCAACCAGATTTAAACACAGTGTAAAAAAGAATAGGACCCATCCAAATCCGGGAAATCAGATTGTTCTGTTCACTTCACTGTTATCCTGAGTGGCCATACCATGAGGGGCCAAGAAATGTCACGTTAACTTTAGGGTTGACACATGGAAAAGGCGGATGAACAGATCAGGAGTCTTGAATATGAAGAGGATTATATGTTTTGGAAAAATAAACAGATTAATAATCCAGTCATGAGATTTGGGATACTTTGTTATGGACCAAAGGAGTTGGTCAAAGGGAGGAATGAAGGTCAAAAGGCCACTAAAAGTGTTTGTGTTCATAGTCACAGGCTAAAACCAAATTACTGTTCAGTGGTTGACATGATGTTTCAGTATATTGGACATATAATTAGACTGACTAGAGTAACTAAATTCTAAATTTGAGCTCATCAGATTTGTCTCTCTTAAGCGTGTTACCTTTGGGGGTGGAGCTGTTGAGCAAAGAGAGGAGACCTTTCTGATTTGATTGTGACGACCCCTTGAGTAGGACAGTAAACACAACACATGGGCCCAGCCCCATTGTCCAACATCACTTGAGTCAACACACTAGGCATGGACACATGTCCCACCGTGAGACCATCAAGATGAGGGATCACTTCACTCATTCATATGTTCATGGTGTTCATGTTAAACAGGGAAAAGTGCTGACAGAAACATAATTCTGAGTCTACTTCTTTGTTCTATGATCGCATTGATTTCATTCAAATGATCAGCCGCAGAATGCTTTTCACACAGTTAATGTCATTTAAAGAGTCATCTATGACTAACGCCTGCATTATATAGCAAGATGTATTCACTGTGTCACAGCGCCCCCCTCAGGCTCCCCGACACTACTGTATGACAACAGGATTAAACGTGGGCCTCACCTGCCTCTGTTTGTTTACAGCAAAAAAGATGACAAGGAACCCAAAAAGGATGATAAGAAAGACGACAAGAAGGACGACAAGAAAGACGACAAAAAGGATGACAAGAAAGACGACAAGAAAGACGACAAAAAGGATGACAAGAAAGACGACAAGAAAGACGACAAAAAGGATGATAAGAAAGATGACAAGAAAGACGACAAAAAGGATGACAAAAAAGATGCTAAAAAGGAAGAGCCGTAAGTACCACATACATTTTTCTGGGACTGCACCTCTCCAGCAAATTGAAACATTCCACTCATAATTGTGTATATATATCTGGTATTATTGGCATCGTTGTGTTTGGATTCCACGAGGGCAGCAGAAACCAAAAGGTTGACATCAACTTTTTTCATGAACGCTTGTGCCCGAAGCTCATTGGTCAGTATCGAAAATCATCGAAAATGACTCTTGCGTGCAAATACCCAAGATGAGTTGAGTTGAATCAGAAGTCTAAGAGTAATGTTTAAATGTCACAGTCTTCTAGAGTTAGTACTCAATCAAAACAAAACAAATTGGATCATAATAGATTGTGGTCTGGGCGTGGGACTGGGCATAACTTTGAATTCTTGAATACTGATACTAATATATGTAGTACTTATTCCTGATAGCAACAAGCAAACAACTTTTTTAAGTATAGGTGTGCTATTTTAACAGAGATTTTCCCTTCCCTCATTCAGAAAGGAGGTGTGGATCATGGACCCTGCCACAGATTTGTACTATTACTGGCTGACCACAGTATCCATCCCAGTTTTCTACAACCTTATGCTCCTGGTGGCCAGGTCTGAATTCATGGCATTTTCTGTCTTTCTTTACCTTGTCGATGTTTCAGAGATCATTTGTCATGGTTTTTCTTCCCCCATAGGGCATGTTTTAATGAACTACAGTACACAAATTCAACACTGTGGTTGGTTTTGGACTACACATCAGATGTTTTCTACCTTGCTGACAGCTTTGTGAGAACCAGAACAGGTCAGTCACGGGACCTTTGCTGAATATGTGCAGTCTGTGATTACAGGGAACTTATTCTGTTCATGTGTTTTCAACAGGTTTTCTGGAGCAAGGACTGCTTGTAAAAGATGAAAAGGTTCTGAGGGAAAGGTACATGAAGACACGCCAGTTCAAATTAGACCTCATATCTGTACTTCCCACTGATATTGTATTCATCAAAATTGGAATCCACAACCCAGAGTGGAGGTTCAACCGCCTCTTAAGGTTAACTCGGCTCTTTGAGTTCTTCGACCGGACAGAAACTCGAACCAATTTCCCCAACATCTTCCGAATTGCTAATCTTGTACTTTACATCATCATCATTATCCACTGGAACGCCTGCCTCTACTTTGCCATCTCCAAGGTGCTTGGTTTTGGTACAGACACCTGGGTATATCCAGACACAAAGAATCCTGAGTATGCTCGTCTGGCCAGGCAATACATCTACTGCTTTTACTGGTCCACTCTTACTCTGACCACTATTGGTGAGACACCACCCCCCGTCCGAGATGTTGAATACTTTTTCGTGGTGGCTGACTTCCTCACTGGAGTCCTGATTTTTGCAACGATTGTGGGCAATGTTGGTGCCATGATTTCCAACATGAATGCTGCACGTGTAGAGTTCCAGGCCAAGATTGACTCGATCAAGCAGTACATGCAGTTTCGGAAGGTCACCAAAGACCTTGAGGTAAGGGTGGTGAAATGGTTTGACTACCTATGGACAGAGCAGAAAACCTGCGATGAGAAGCAGGTGCTGAAGAACTTGCCAGACAAGCTTAAGGCTGAGATAGCCATCAACGTACATTTGGAGACACTGAGCAAAGTGCGCATCTTTCAAGACTGTGAGGCAGGTTTGCTTGTTGAGTTGGTCCTTAAGCTCCAGCCTCAAGTTTTCAGTCCCGGTGACTACATCTGTAAGAAGGGGGACATTGGCAGGGAAATGTATATCATTAAAGAAGGAAAGCTGGCTGTAGTAGCAGATGATGGCGTCACCCAGTTTGTGGTCCTCAGTGATGGGGCATACTTTGGAGAAATCAGCATCCTCGGTATTAAAGGCAGTAAAGCAGGAAACCGAAGAACGGCCAACATCCGAAGTGTGGGCTACTCTGATCTGTTTGCCCTGTCCAAGGACGATCTGATGGAGGCACTCGTTGAATATCCAGATGCTAAAAATGCACTGGAGGAAAAGGGAAGGTCCATCCTACTGAAAGATAATCTCATAGATGAGTCGCTGGTCGCTGCTGTCGACGCCAAAGACCTGGAGGATAAAGTCAACCAGATTGAAGCCAGTATAGAGGTCATGTCAGCCAAATTTCGAAAGCTGACACAGCACTACGAATCCTCCCAGCGCAAACTCAAGCAACGTCTCAGCAATATGTCGAATGAGGTCCGAACACTGAGATTCGACGAGGAGTTGGACTGACACTGCTATTGCCATGCTTAAGGACTTCTCCACTTCAGGACACTCATGCTGAGGTCATCCCACTGTACAAACAAAATGACACATGACCAGCAGCTGGGCAGTCGTTGTCTCCATTCATCATTTCCATATCTTGTAAAATAGTAACCATGCCTTCTCATAAGCACAGATATGCACAGGGCAGGGCACCTCAATACTTTACTATACTTGAGTACCAAGTGAAGACTGAAGCATGTACCCTGATTACTTTATTTTGTACTGATCTTAGAGCTCTTTGTGTGACGCAGCTGAGAAACATAACTTGTCTTAATTCATGACGTTAAAACAAAGTTTATTTTGTAGAAAGAGACGCACTGACTAACAAAAGGCATAAAAAAAGGTGATGATGTCCAGTCAAACCAATGTATTTTTGGGGTCGATTACAAAAGCGTGTAATGCTAATTTAAAGTTAATCACAGAAGTATCAGCAATTTAACGACCCCTTTCCCTCGATCCCCTGTAAGATGCAGTCTCTCAAATGTGCGCGATTAAAAATGTATTGTACTTTTGATTTTTAATTCTGCTTTTCATTTCTTATATTTGTAGCAAGATTAACAACACCATTCCAACACATGAAGTTCCCTAGGTTTGATTTTAAGACGAGTTTGCAATAAGAAGATTTGAAGCCGCAGTACACGTGGAGGGTTTTTTGGCAGTTTCGAAATGCTTCTGCTGATGACTAAAGATGCTCGGGTGTAAAACGTATTTTCAAATGTCCACAATAAAAGTCGGATGAATGATTTTACCATGTACGTCACATTCTTGTTGGACACCGACAGAAAACGCACCGTACACCGATCTCGGCTTGAACACAAGGCATTGATTTATTTCCAGGTGACCAGATCCTGAACAAGAGTTTGATTTTTTTTTTTATATTCAAGAAAAATCAGTCTGTTTTTAGCAAAAGCGGAAACGGACAACGGGAGTTGTTTAACTATTAATAGAGTGCAAGAGAAGTCAAATGTTGATAAATTGTATAGTGTATATAAACGGTAGGTTGGTCTATTTGCCTAAAGACTTTGTTGGTTGAAATGTTACATCATTAAATCTTGGGGAGCTTAAAATATTCAGTGTGAGGACTACCTTTCCATTTCCTTGTTGCTTTAGCTCTGCATCTGTATTTTCCAACTGGGGTGGGATGTGTGCCCCCTTCTTTGGTTTAAGTTGGGATCATTTAAAAAAAACAAAACACCTCGTCACTATGGTCACTCCATATTCGGGGTGAATTGTTCCAGTTTGACACTTCATGTTACCTTGTGAAGCTAAATAAAACTACATCCTCATCAGCCTCAGCTGCACTTCTGATTAGCGCTAATTGCCAGATGTAAGTATGCCAGACAGTAGGCCGACATTAGACTCTTAACCTTGTTAAAATCATTAACTTATAGTGGTCAGAAAAGGTTCGCCTCTTAGCACGACATGCTAAATGCTACAGTGACTTAGGTCAACTCTAAAGCAGCTGAACACGAGTGAGATTCATTCACACCAAAAAGGACCTTGGACTCAAATCAGGATGATAAAGCAGTACACGTTGGAAAAAAGCAGTCATCTTTATTTAGCATGTTTTCACAACACTGGATACTTTAGCCTTTCATCAGTTTGTATCTTATAGAATGTTAACTGTGGAGTCAAACCAATTGATGAAAACTGCTTCCCTTTCCAAGATCAGCTTGACCTTTCACCTTTACCTTCACTAGGCTCTAGAGCCCTTTCACATGTCCAGGTGAGCAGCATCTTCAGCATTACAAAACAGAGGTACAGAGTAATGTTAAAACAGCTGAAACCAGACCTGGGCTCAATAACCGTTGTAATTAACCCCTAACCTTTGTTTTAACCCGCAGACTTGTGATGATGATTGAGGTTTACCGCAGTGTATAACGCCAGCGGAGTTCTTATTTGCACAGACGTACTGTATGCTGTAGTGATTCAAACGCAGTCCAGTGTTAGTCCACATTCCCAGGCACTCTTTGTACGGTCTACAGTGATTCCAATGAAGGCTAAAAACAAGTGACGGAAGGTGTCCTGCAACATCATTTTGCCCAGGTCTGGCCGAAAACCATGACGATGAAACATAAACGAGCAATGGAACAGAACGAATGGCTCAGAGTTGTTGTGTTACTGTACTGCTGTGGTCTGAGCACTGTGGTTTAGTGGCATTTTGTGGGTACCATCATGCTCACAGGCTGAGCAGCATTAAAAAAAAAAAAAAAAATCAGATAGTCCTCTTGCAGACACATCACTAGGACAGCAGGAACAACATGGTTAGACACACCAGAGTCTGAATGAGAAGTCACAAGTTTAACCTTCGACAAAGACCCCCCACTGAAGTGCTCATGACTACCCACAGAACACCCATCTGCTGTGAACAGCTTGTCGGGGACCGTCGGCAGAAGGTCGTAGTCCCCGGCACCTTGCGGCTTTGAACGCGCTGATGCAGATAAAGCTTCCTTGCTCGATCCATACTCGCTGACACTGTTTCAGCAAGGATGTGTTGTCTGTAATAGTCCTGGCTTTTTAATAATCTGGGTCTTGACAACAAAGCTTAACTCAGCGGCACAGACTAGCTTTCGGGTATACTCAACCACATCTCTCGGTTTCATCAGTGGGTGGTGTTCTCAAGGTTATCGCATGACCTAAGAAAATAACTTTGGTCGCATGACAAGAGGTGGTTGTATGTGGGGAGAGATGGTAACCCCCGACTCTGGTCTGGTCAGATGTTGTGTGCCGTGACTCCTAGTCGATGACCTTTTCCCAGTGGATGCTGAGTGGTTTTGGTCTGCGGTTCCGTCAGTCTTTTGATGGTCCTCAATGTTAAACCAACAAAAGCCAGAAAAGAACAAGGAGAACATTCCCATTGGGTACCAAAGACCATCTTGAAACCGGGACGGGGGTTACCATCTCTTCCTGTGTATGACCACTTAGTCTAGGTCATGACTGAAGTTCCATAAAAGGGTATAAATGTCACTGGAGTCGGCTCGATTCACCAATTAGGAAAGTTGAAAGTTCCAAGAGGCAAGCAAGCGCACCTTAACCCAAACGGTGTATCATTACGGCAGCGTGTATGGTCAACTTCAAGTGATCAAACGCGTTTTTGTTACCGTAACCACTTATCTGGAGGTAAAACAAAAAGTCAATGTTCGAGGACCAGTTTTAGTTGTAGGTTTTTGATAGCTGTGTTTGCGATCTGTGGCACATCCTGGATTGGAACCCAAACTTTAAATGCCTGTTGGCTGTACAGTATATGCGATTCACGATTCTTAGGAATGGTCTTCAACCACCGGTATGTCCTTTAAACAGGAGAGCACAAGCTGCGTGGTAAAACATCCACTAGATTTTGCCGAGTTCCTTCTTGGATCACCTTACCGGACGCGCACAACGCAATAAGAGACATTTCACGCGTGTCCTATTTTGCTTTCGCTCTCAAATAAGTGGTTTAAACAGTGGTTCAGCTGCAGACGCATTTAAAACCCGGCAGGGTGATCGGTGCCATCTGCCCTAAAGCAGGACGAGTTCAAAGAGGAAGAGAATCGCCGGCCCGGAACTACAAATCAAGACCCAGGATTAAAAAAAAAAAAAGAAAACAGTGAATCAGTCTGTGTGCAAGAACACCATGCAAGTCCTTCACAAATACGGCCTATTCAACTGAACACAAACAGAAGCATGAGAGAAATCCTAAACATCTGCCTGTTCTGTTGTCGGAACAGAAGGATTTTCCATAGACAGTGGTTACACCTGTTTTCCTCCTCACTCGATGTGACGGATCCAAACAGAAATCTGATCACAGTGACGTGTCCACACAGTCGGTATCAATGTTAGTGGTCTGCAGGTCCCGGACTTGTTTAGACCAGAAGCAGGGGGGGGGGCAGAGTTAGTCCAGCCTGTGTGTCACACAGCAAACTAAAAGCTTCGGAGTTTATGAAAGCTGATTGGTTGTATTTTACAGAGCTAGGTTAACGGTTTCCGCCTGCTTTCGGCCTGTGGACTACACCCGTGATGACATTTGGGTTCTCAGTTACACCCTAAATGTCGCTGTCATTTCTCACATGTCAGCGAGCGGTCATGTCAAACCAGATTCATGCTAACGGTATATTCTAACAGCAAAGGAGGGACTGTTCAGAACGTATCGGGCTTACGAGACGCGGTGACTTCAGGACTGACTGACTCGGACATGCGGATTTGACGTCCGTTTGCTCAGGCTGTGTTCAGGCTGCTGTCTTTGCTCGCCCCAGCGTCCGATCACAGCGCCAGCCAGCCAGCAAGCCCGCGCCGTGACTTGGCGCGGCGCTGCGGATCCAAGCGCTTACACGCGTCGACGGGTGCGCGTTGCGACGAAACGACAGGCGTAACCACGGCCAGAGGCTGACAACACCGCCTTCTTGACTACGTTTGGGGATTCCACATAGGCGGGGCAGGGTGGGGGCGGGGGGGTTGTACTGAACTGAAGTGCTTACTGGGGTTTCACCTATCAACTAACGGGTAGGTTGGCACGAGAAGAGCTCTACGTTTGTATCTGAGAACGTCATCAGTGACTGGCCTCCAGAACGTGCGCGATACGGCATCGCAGTTCCAATCGCACTGATTTATAAATACTGTTTGTTTTGTTTTTATTTATTTAGAATCGTCAACACAGGAAGACATGGAAATAAAATGCTTCAGACAATCATGGCGACCCGTGGCCAAAAAAACAACAAAAAAAAAAACATTCTGAAAATGTCTAAGTGCACTTACACAGCTCTGACAAGATTTGAGTCTAACCTGCAGTGCCCCCCCCCCCCCCCCCCCTCAAAATAAAGGAAAGGAAAAAGGCCCCAAAACAAACCAAAAAAAGAAAAACAGCTATTTAATAATAATAATGTGCCATTTTGGACCAAATGACAGGAACTTTCCAAATGCTTACCTTGATCAAAAATGGACTTAGAAACAATAACTGATGGCGGCGAGTGGAATGGTCAGCGAGAGCTCGTTCTTCGGTGGGGAACGTGTTTTGCAGTACAGCCTACTCTAAGACTAGACTCTGTCGGTGTCTGTGTGAACAGCTCGGGGCTACTTTGACGTGTTTTTGTTCAACAAATGGGATTTCTATTGACTTGTTACATTTACATGGTCTAATATCAACCCTCCCCTTTTTCCCTTGAAGCAGGGAAGCGGGCCACACAACAGGCAGGCATGAAAAAGAACCCATTTGAACCTTAAAATAAATAAGAAGGAAAATGATCCTCTCTGTACATAGAAAAAAAACAAAACAAAAAAAGACGGGGAGGCTGCGGCGCATTCACGTCGTGTAAATGCGGGGCGTGTACTTTGATCGGGAGGTCTCTGTGCTTACACTGACTGATGCAGGACGATGCAGGCACAGTAGAAGAACTGCTAGAGCGCTCTATTGGAACCACTTCTCCTCTCTCATTATTGACTTGCTTTTCCTTGAATCTTACTCTGGTCTGTCTTTTGTCACCTCTTAGCTTTGTTGTCTGATAAAGGAAGGGCGGGGCAGGGTCTGATGGGCTTTCTGAGAAGGAGTCCGTTCGTCCGTGGATTTGGAGCAACGGGCTCAGAGCATGCCAAACCCTTTGGCATAGGTGATGGCTTTCAGCAGTCTCTCCCTCAGCTTCTCCTTGCTGCTGTACTCGGGCAGCAGCAGCACGTTAAAGCAAGTGTGAGACGTCGGTAACCTGCCGAGACAAAAACAGAAAGGGGGGGAAAAAAACTTTTCACGCGGTCTACACAGTCAGGGGACTTGCTGTGGCCAGAAAATAGATGCAGAACGCAGAAAGCGTTCAAATTCTCCCAACGCCGCACCCAAAAGGCTCAACCTAACTCTTGATTGCAACAGCATCACTTCCTGTCCTGCCTAGTCTGAAGGAGAAACAATGGCCACGAAACATGAGAAAAATGTCCTAGTTTGTCGGTTTTTAAATCACTTTTCTGGACATCCAAAAAACTGAAGCAGCAAAAGAAACTATGGACAAGGCTCTGTTAACATGTGTGCACGGCTCATGCTCACCTGTCTGTGTCCGGGCCGTTCTTGGCGATGATCATCTTCAGCTTGCCCAGCCCACCCACAGGCGCTCTGTCAGTGCCGGTGGTGAACTGCAGAAAGAGGCGCTTCTGCTCCTCACCGAACGAGTGCAACGTCTCCCAAAACTCCCTACGGCGGACACAAAAACGATAAAATGCAGATCCGACAGACACCTATGCGAGGACATCAAATGTCTAACATGCGCGCGTAAATTCCATTCACTTTCAATGGACAGACGGGCGTCACGTAGGCGGCGCGCACACGCGTTGGTGCGCACGCGCCTACGCGACGGGCGAACTACGCCTCAAATACGTGACATGAAGACTGCGCGTGACTTGTTCGGTACAATTCTACATGAGCGCGCTGGCACATCAAATAGTGAGGGGCCGTTTGTGCCACGCCGCGTGCGAACACAGCTAGTGGTGGGCGATATCTCGATAATAACATCTCGGTATTTTTCAGGATTTTAACGATAACAATATTTTCCAAAAATAAATAAATAAATAAAAACAAGTGCCCCTACTTCTGTAGGTTTTCAATCATTTTCAGTGTAACACGCTGAACTTGGAACATCTGCTTATCCGTTTCTCCCGACAAAGCTAGCAAACATCGTTGCCAATGCGTTAGCATTTCATGCTAGCGGGGCTCCCTTGCAACTAGCATCGCGTATAGTGCTGCTATGTGGTGAGTTCAAAGCCGACACGTGAAAACAGCCAGTGTGTCTGTGGAGTGAATAGAGCAGAGAAGAATTGCCATATGTGCATATTCTGTAGATTATGCTATGTAGACTTAAAACTCCAAAGTGATTTTTTTTTTTTAAACCAGTAAAATTAACACTGGGGCACGGGCAGTGAAATGTTTCTCTCTCTCCCTCCGTTAAAACAACATTCAGGATGATATCGCGGACGATATGCATCACCCACCCCTAGCGGCCACGCGCTATAGGTGCCACTATTGTGTCACTATTGTACTAAAGCGAACGCTTCGGACGCCTCAACGTGCGCACGTGCGAATGAAACAGCCTGAACTGTCACACCGGTCTCTCTCGGTAATACATGAACTGCTTGAATTGTTATCACCCGTCACCCTATCATTGTGTACGGGTCGCGACGCGGGCTGGTTCGATGTACCTTTCCCACCGCCGTCTGGAGCCGATTAGCAGCTGGTCAGTTAGCTGGTTTAAACGCAATTTTTGCCCAGTGGGAAAGGCAGACTCAGATCAGTGTGTGTGTGTGTGTGTCTCCCTCTCTCTGTGTTTGATGTAGCACTAAATAAAAATAACCTGAATTTGTGTATTTATTGCTTTTTAAAGAAATGGCTGAAAAGAAATCAAATCCTGTGTGCCTGCATGAATGTTCCTTTAACATTTGTTATCACTGTGACCTCTTTACCTTGTAAATGGAGGCAGAAAAAGCAACATCGGCTTTAAGAATCAGCCCAAAGAAAAAAAAAATGTAATAAAAAAAAAAAATTAAAAAAATCAGCAGCAAATATCAGGTATCGGTTAAGACTAACGTCAAAATAATTTTAAAAACCTGTATTGGTCGACCTCTAACGCACACAGACACAGACAGACAGTCTTACTTGATGATTCGGGAATCTCTGTTGTAACCTCCATCATATTCCGTTGTTTCTTCAAGTGCTAGGAAGTCCAGGTTCTGCGGCGTGACAAAGAAAACGTTTAGATGGAAATGAAGAATTTCAGTGATTGGTTTTTTTGACATATTGAAAGGTGCGGTGACAAGTCTCACTCTGCTTCCGCAGATCAGGAGCTCGATCTCCTCTGGCCTGAACAGGTATTTGAGCGGCGACTCGTTGGTGACCATGTGGAAGCCTCTTCGGAACGCTTTGAACTGCTTCTCCACGCTTTTGTTCAGCATGTACTCGGCGTACTGCGCCACGAACTCCTGCACAGAACACGCGTCGACACGGTGACACAGAGACTTTGACATGCTGGTGGGCCTTGGACCTTTAAAAAGAGAACATCTGGCCACTTGTCTTGAGTGGAATCTAGCCTTGAGTTTGATTTGGACCACGCAAACCTCCCTGTAACTGAGGATCTCATTAGATCAATGTAAATATAACTCTCCGCTATGAGGTCACCGTTCATTCGTCAGTACACAAAACTGGTGGAGCTGCTGTGCAACACGGCCTAAGATATCTGTCAAGAAAACGTACGACCGTTATTAGCACAGACTGTGGCCGTCAGCTGTCAGAAATAATGAGCCGCGGCTGGAAATAGGATGGGAGCGTCTCGTATTGTAACACTACGGAGGAGAGATGGTGTTAGGGGTGCTTCAATAAACACACAGCACACCTCCTTCCATATCTGGTGACGCAGAACAGATCACTGAGGGTTGACAGTTAATAGTCAGACGACGCATTTAGTAGATCAGTGTCATGCTTTCCGTTGGCTCACCTTTCTGTTGTCGTTCGTGACTGGAATCTTGTCCCCATTTTCCCTTAAATCGTACATGAGCGGGTTCCCGAACAGGTCTGTCTGGGAAATCTGGAAAGTGATCATCATGTCCTCTTCCACGCTGCCCTCGTACTCCAGCAGCTCCTTCAGGCTCTGGTGTAGAACCTGTCCGGCACACAGTCGCATCGCATTTAGAACCGCTTAGTCGAATTAAACTGGAATATGCCGTATGCCGGAGGCATGTCTTACCGGGTTGGCATCGGCCAAGTCCCTGAACGTTCCTTTCTTGCCCATCAGCTTCCTGTACACCACCATGGGGAAGTGGACGTCCAGGATGCAGTTGTTATAGATGGCCAGGCCGAGGACGATGCCGATCAGAGTGTACTGTCCCTCGTTTTCAAACGACGACGCGTTGAACCAAAAGAGTTTGGTGCGTTCATCGTATGTGAACATGCCTGCAAGACAAGAGACTACTAATTAATATGCAGCCATATAATATGTATTAAACTAATATGTGGATATATATATATATTTTTTTTTTTTTTATTGCGCAGGTGAGCCTTGGACTGGTCACCGAAAAAGGCCACTGGAAGTGTGGAGCACTGGAGCGAGGAGCTTTGGGACTGGGACCGGGACCGCTAGCTGCATGGCTAACACAGCTGGAAGCGACTACGCGGTTCAGCAGCAGTTAGCTGTTCGCTACGTTTCCGACAAGCAAAGCTCTCTGTCTCTCAGGCAAACTTCAGCAGTAAAACTTCTGCAGTGTTCTAAAAGAGATTTAGTAGTCTGGCAATAGTGTGCGTTTCTAGCACATTCTAATCTGATCCAAGGGTCAAACTTTGCGGGTACGCTCACTGATCCGCACCACTGCGAATGTGCTGCTGTTAGCCAAACGGCTAACCCTCACCTGTTATATATAATCCCTCCCTAAAGGTTAAGAAATAAAGAACACAGGAAATAACCTGAAGCTGTCACTGCCCTACGAACATGTTGAAGTCCACATGTAATGTTTTTATGATACAATTATGTAACGCTCAAACTCTGAACTGAAAGTGAAAGTACGGGTGAACTGCACATCGCCACGCGTTGAGTTCTCGCTCAGCTCCGACGTCTCTACTCCCGTCACAGGACGCTTCACGTTCACTTCTCAGTGAGCGGCTGAGATCATTTAATGGAACGAGTGTTACATCGTGGGGAATGTGTAGGAAAGCTGCCCCACGTGAGGTTAAAAAACCTCAAGCGCCACAGTTTTCTTGAAGCCGCAGCATCACACGCTCTGTGGCAAACCCAAGCGTTTCCTCACCAATGTCTGGGTTAAAGATCTCCTCCACCACCAGCTGAAAGAACTCTTTGGAAACGCCTCCTTCATCGACACCTTGCTCGCCTTCAAACTCCACATACAGCTGCTTCTTCAAGTCTGCAGGATTCTCCATCGCTATCATTTCCAACTGCGGAGAGAAACAAGAAGAAAAAACGCGTCAGAACGGCGCGCCCCCCCCAAACTCAAGCTAGCGTATTCAAATGAAAACAACATGCGACACACACATACCCTGACCAGCGCGTCGTCAATTATGTGATCTCTGCGCACTTTGAGCCGCAGGTATGGGTTGAGCTGCTGGCCCTGCACCAAGCTGTAGAGCACGGTAATGCGCCGCTCGCTGTACATGCGGATGCGGTTGTCGTAGTACAGGCCCAGGTTCTTGGTGACGGCGTTCAGGATGAAGGGGCAGGTCATAAAGGAGAACTTGTTTTCGGTCTCAACCTTAAAGAAAGTGTAGTCCTTGTCCATCTCGAGCACCTCATTCAGAGGCTCATTGACAAACTCCTCAAAGGGGATGAGGGGCCGCCGGCAGTCGTTGGTTCGGATCCCCAACTCCGTCTCCAGCGGGTCCACCCGCGGGCCCTTCTTGTTCCGCCGCTCCTCGCCCAGCAGCTCCTGCAGGGTGAGCTCGCTGGACTCCGGGATGGGCTCCTCGTCCTCCTCCTCGTTGTGCTCCACGTCCAGGTCGCCGCCCAGCACGTTTGCATAGTAGACGATCTTCAAGCACTTGGTGGCCGCCACCACTGCGTCGTCGTCGTTGACCAGGTTGCGGCTGTTGAACTCGTTGCTGATCACCTTGTAGGTGATGAGCTGCTGGAAGGTCTCCACCATGCGCCGGATCTGCTCGGCGCTGTAATGCGACCACAGGCGCGCCAGCTTCGCCTGGGCGGCCAGTGGGAGCTTGCTCATGGCCTTGCAGAACTGCGGGAGGGCGATCTCCAGGTACTCTGGGCTGTGGAGGTTACTGTTCTCCATCACTATAACAAACAGGTTCAGGTAGTTCGGGTCTCGTGAATACACATTGTGATACGTCAGGTCGCACTCTACGTTGGGTGAGAGGTAGACCAGTGCATTCAGGAAGGCCGCTTCGATCTTCTCATTGGACAGCAGGCGCTCGTAGACCCGCCGCACGGCTTCGATGTCCACCGACACCTCATCGGGGGCCAGCTTCTGGACGTCATTTTCCCCCGAGGAGCCCTCGCCGAGCCTGGACGACGAGGAGGAGGAGGCGGGGGAGTCCTCCTCCATAGCTGTGGCGGAGCAGGCAGCTGCCTCCTTCTCGTCCTCGTCCTTGTCCTCGTCCTTACCTTGAAGGGACTTGAGCTCCTCCTTGGTGTGAGGTTTGGACCTCCGGAAGCTCTGCACCAGGCCCTCGGCGCTGGAGAACACCCGGCCTATTACCCTGATGAGAGGCGAGTAATCTTCCTTCTCTCCGCAGATGTCCAAGATCTCATACACTTTCTCCTCTGTCAGGTAATTTACATCTAAAGAATCCACAGGGTTCAAAAATAAAAGGGAGAACGGATTAAACCGGCAGATTCACCTGGACGTACGTAACAAATCCTGAGCGTCTGACATCCACTCACCTTTGAAATTGTCCCGGACAGAGTGGACGTCTTTGTGGTTCATCTTCCTGTTGCCGCAGGCGGAGTTGCTGTGAGCGCTGCTCTCCAGGTACGCCGAGGCGGTGCCTTTCTTCGAGGGGTGGGGGTCGCACAGCTTGGCGTTGACCTTGTAGAGCTCCAGCGCCTTGACCGCCGCCGCATTGTTGTCCATGCGGCTGAAGCCCACCGTCGAGGCACACCACGAGTTGGCGCACGACTCATTCCCACAGCCCTCCGTCAACTGGTGGTAATAGCGCTCTATTAGATGCTTGGCAGCGGCTCGCTTCCTGCGTTCGAGAGAGAGAGAGAGAGAGGCGAGACACGAGAGGTTAGGGAGGGTTCGGAGCGCGGGGCGAACGGCGGGCGTCTTTTCGACTCTGCGTCGGCCGCGCGAGTGATCGCCGGTCGATCACAAAAAATACTGATATTAGTGTCAGACAGTACGTATTTATTTACATAAAAACATCGATATGGCTTTCTTAAATGTGTCCGGCAGCCGATTTTAACTCCGCCAATTTAAGCCCCCTTGGATAACTCAAATTATTACGACTGTTGTTGTAATAGCAAAACACTGCCCGCTGCTCAGCACTGCGACAGGATCAACTTGCCAGCACGCACACACACACACACGCACACACACATATATATTAGCATGCCAGTTTGTTTGCGAAGTTCTTCAACTCTGACCGAGGCGAACATTCGGCGAGGCGGGCGGCGGCGGCGGCCACAAACGTGTCAGGCCTCTGACAGGAAGAGAGAGGGGAACAAGAAGAAGTGAGAGCGGACAAAAACAAGAGGAGCTGCTGGTGGACAGGGGGGGCAGCCTTAAATACATGCAAACACACACACACACACACACACACACACACAGGGAGAATCAGTGTAAAATGAGGTGTACTTACATTCGGCTTGCTTCTGGGTTTTCTATTTCAGGCTCCTCGTATTCTCTAATTGGACAACAGACAATAAGGGGTGAGATCTGCGGCAGAGGTCACGATGCGCTGCATTGACATGAGGGTTCCTAAACCAAACGCTGCCGCCTCTCCGACCGGCTGCACCCGTGCACTCTTGCACAGCGCCGGGGCAGACGGGAGGGCAGACATGTCTGGTGCTTTAGGAACGACGTGAAAATGACTAAGAAAGGCTAAGAAGAAAAAAAAAGCAGCTAAGTAGCAGCCAAGTTAGCCTGACAGCGATTCTGGTCGGTCAGTGCATCCTGCTAAATATGTAGCCATGGTTAATAACCGTGAGCTGCTGGTGACTATAAGCTTTACATTAAATATCATCTCTCAGAGGGTCAGCGGGTCCGCTGAAGCAGGAGACATGTCAAGAGACCTGCACATCCTGACGCTGACTTAGCGGGCTAATGTGGCATACAGCAGCTAGCCCGCCGGCCTTCGTTCAACTATCGTTATCATTCGTGTGGAATAACGTTTCTAAAGTGGCTACACTGTTCAGTTTTCAACCAGCCAATGGTTGCAACGCACCCAGCCTAAATACAGTCTATAGGTAAAAGCAAGAGAGCAAGAGCATCCACACAGCTAGCAGCAGCCAGCTAGCTATCACTCTGAGTGTTTCCCTAGCATCCCCCGGCATCCCCGGCTCTTTCCTGTCGGCGCCCCCCCACCTGTATGGTCCTCCTGCGGGGCTAGTCTCGGCCTGTGGTGGCGCACACTCACAGTCCTCCTTCTCGTCGGAATTCATACGAGACTTTATCCTCAGTTGTTTGTTATCCCGTTGCTGTTCGTGAACGCTTCAGGTCCTCCAAGCGGGGCCGACTGCAACTCCAACAGCACGACGGTTCGGGTGTGAGCGGGCGGCGGCGAGCGGGTTTTCTAGCCCGAACTTCATTCACGGCCTTGCCAGCGCAGGCTCTTCCCTCTGCCTGACGTTCACCGCCATCTTGACTTCACCACCAGCCCACGGCACGTCCCACAATGCACTGCGTTCTAGCTACAAGAGCCGCTGGAATGGATCAGAATGCTGCGAGGACTGGACTCACCACGACTGATAACAAACTATACATAATATAATATAATATAATATAATATAATATAATATAATATAATATAATATAATATAATATAATATAATTTAACATAACATAATATAATATAATATAATATAATTTAACATAATATAATATAATATAATACAATATAATATAATATAATATAATATAATACAATGTAATATAATATAATTTAACATAACATAATATAATATAATATAATATAATTTAACATAATATAATATAATATAATATAATACAATATAATATAATATAATATAATATAATTTAACATAATTTAACATAATACAATATAATACAACATCACATAATATAATAGAATATAGTATAATATAACATAATATCATATAATATAGTATAATATAACATAATATCATATAATATAATACTATTCTCTGTGCATTGTCCATGTTAAATTAAAATAACTTGTCTATATCTATCAACAAAAACCAAATGTACATTCAAGAATCATTTAAGACCACTCAAGTACTCAAGACCAAGATAGACTCGAAATCAGCAGGGACCACCAGAAGCCCGTCAGAACATCTAACTTTAGTCTTTAATAGTTACAAGCAGTCTTGTAAACACCGTAACATCTTTACTGGTACGCCCCCACCCTGACAGGAGTACTAGAGTGATGACATCATCAACATGTGACTGCTGTGGGGAACACTATGTCAGTAAAACAGCAAAACAACAATAAAAAAAAAACAAACTCCTCCTGACTCACTTGACCCACTAAATTTACATGCAGGCCAGACAGATGTACCGACGACACTTTCACCCTCCACACCGCCCTCCAACACCTGGACCACACAATGTAGGACAGCAGCATAGCAACAACTTTCAGCGCTGTTGTGGCTTGCCAAGCTCTGCGGTTTATTTCTGCACACATCACAGTATTCATTTAGCTGCAGCCTCAGAGGTAAATCTGACCTCTGCTCTGACGGGGCCATCTGCTTATTTGAAGTCCGGAGAATATCTGGGTGTGACGTGTTTGAAAATGTAGAACACCAGAACTCTTTTTGTCAGTGTGACTGTGTTTAAGACTAGTTTCAAGTATTGCGGTGTAGCACTGTCCATCAGTTCTTCTGTAACAGGGCATTAAGTATCCGTCTGCCCTGCTGCCCACACCATGCCATCAAGTCTTTAGATCTAGTAGAAAGATTACAGACATTCAGAACATAGGCAGTATGCACATATAGCAGTGTGCATGGGTGGCTGGACCAAAGTATGGCGGGTGGACTGGTAGCCGGAGAGGTGCCAGTTCACCTCCTGGGCACTGCCAAGGTGCCCGTGAGCAGGGCACCAAGGCACAAAAGCACAAAAATGCATGTAAAAACTTGAGTGAAGAAAGAATTTCCCCTCAGAGGATCAATAAAGTATTTATTCCATTCTTCTTTCTATTTGAAACGAAGACATAAAACACACAATTATTGCTTGAACTAAAAAATCGTGTTGGCCTGTTCATGATTTCTTATTCTGACTCACCTAAACTGTGAAGGTCACACATGCCGCACAAAGACGCGTGTGATGTTTTCAGCCACAAGATCTTCGCCAGACAATGAAAGACAGCAGTCCGTCGCACAGCCCACCCGATGCAGCCTATCTCTGCAGATATAGAAATACATAGAACGTATAAAAATAAAGTGTATTTGAGGTGGAGAAGTCATTGCTACACAGTTTTTTTTTTCCCAGCAGAGAGCAGTGCTGCGCAAACAGCCAGTTGACTGTTTAATGTATCTACAAATATTGGACTGGAAAAGGAAGATGGGACACAGATTTTTTTAAATCATATCCCTCGCATACAAATCTACATATTACTGTACATGCTGTCGCATCTAGCCACCTCGTGTACACATGAACACCCTGCTACATTAATCACATTTGTTTCAGCACTAATTCCATACCTTCTATTGTTTGTTTCATTCATCGGTTTATCACAGCGGTTTCATTTTAGGGTTTATATTTAGCCCTTGAGCAACCTGAGTTCAACTCTTTGCATTTGTACACCTGCAAAGAAAGTGACTGTGATTTTTATTATCTGATCGGACGCCAGAAAAGAATGAAATAAACCATAGGCTCCCGGATGGCGACCGATCACCAGCGTAACCTTCTTCTTTGAAATATAGAAATTCATAAGTCATGAGCTCGTCATCAGCTGAGAAAAGCAGTTTGGAGCCAGACCGTTTTGATTTGTAGAGGTGGATTTCACCAAGAATGATCAGCTGTATTATATAGGCCCTATTACTGTCAGACACAGAATATAGCTCATATAAATCATCTTAAACAAACACATGAAATGTTCTCGCGTCTGAATTGCAAAGAAACGCCAAATAGTAGGAACAAATATACACAATTCCTAATGTATATGTCTTATTTCTACAGTTTGGGCTTTCTTTTGTGTAAGCCTTTCACAGAATACTGACCCCTAAAGTGCAATAGTCTTTTTTTTTTTTTTTTAGTTCATTAATTAAGTTCATTATTAGTCGCGTTAATTCAACTTTATTTATTAATTATTTTTTTTAAACAGTCCAGTTGGGCGGGAAATCGGCGGAACTGGCAACCCCTGGCTTGGCCCTAACCCCGCCCGTTGCGTGCGCGCGAGCGAGCGACACTCGACCGAACGAAGTCTGGCACGAGACACTCCTTCGCCGAGCTCTTCTTGAGAAGTACAAGTTCACGAGTAAGTCCAAGTGAGCCGGTGAGACTTCGTTGCCCTTTGTTATCATTTTAATGTTCTAGAACAGGCGGGAGATTTATTTCCTCTGCGCGTGTTTTATTGTGCTTAGCTGTCAATGCCAAGTTAGTGAGCTAATTTTTTTTTTAAGCTAGCGCCATGGCCGTGTCCACGTCGAAGCAGCGCATTCGCTAAAATGAGCAATTAAATGTTAGTGGCACGACACTAGCTATAAGTGGTTCGCCTTTCATTAAGACGGCCGGAATGGGTAAAAATAAACGTTTAGTAAAAAAAAGCACCGGCCAACGGCGTCTGTCCTAATTTAATTCGGACATTTTAGCTTACGTCAGCTAACACTTAGCTAGCTAAGCTGCGACAAGGTCGAGGGTGGGTCACGTGGTGTTGGGCCGATAACGTCTCTTTCGAAAGGTCACGTCACTGTTACAGAGAAGGAGATTAAATTCCTTTTAACAAAGACTCTTCCGAGTGTCTCCATGTTGTATATGTTTGCACCTTTTTGAATGTTAACTCTGTGGTTTGAGTTTTTCAGGTTGAACAAAATGGACGACTGGGAAGAAGGGGTAAGTTGACGAAAGGCCGGGTCCCAATTCAGGGGCTGCATCCTTGGAAGGACGCACTTGCCAATTACGTCACAACGCTGCGCGAAGGCTCCTTTTAAATGCGGCCTTCTTTTGGCTCTTTTTCGAGGACCCACCGCAACTATCCCTCGCGGCCTCACATATCCCAAGATCCTTTGCGGCCACTTTTTATATTTAATTTCATTTACCTGTTGCCACCTATACTTTTACTAGCCTTCGAAGCGTGCAGCCCCCGAATTGAGACGCAACAATAGAGAAGCAGCGGATGACCGTGGCTGCTCCCGACACCGAGGCTGAGACAGTCAGTGCCTGTTTTCAATTCCCTCCTTACAGGAAGCCGCTAGTACTGCCGCGCTGACCGGCCGCAACCCAGCTGAAGGTACGTCCACTGTCGCATCAGGGAAAACCTCCAGGATGTCGCGCGCCGTCTTGTCTGCATTCAAATCTGAAAGCCGCATTAGCGCAAATGAATGAAACGCACACAGTTATACTCTGACACGCGAATAATCACCTCCACATCTTATGACCTCTTGTAGCAGTGGAAATGCGTCGTCATAAGTGAATAACTGTTGACGTTGGGATGATGCGTTCTCTCTAGGCACACAAGGAGGCTCCTGGAATACTTTCAGCGGCGAATTTGGAAGGGGTAAGTGTAGAGAGGGCGAGTGATGGACGCCTCCGCCCTGGAGGACGTTCGTGATTTCTAAAAACGGCTTTCTGATCCTGTCCAGGTCGCGGTGGGAGAGGCAGAGGGGGAGGCTTTAAAGCCGCGTTCTCTTCAGGTGCCTGCTCATCATGAAACAATGGAATGACTGTGGCCAGATTCTTGTATCTCTTCTTTTATCTTCTCTGTTCTTTGTAGGCACGGATGAGAACGCGAATGGGGACGGTAAGCATTGGCAGTAGTTATAAGTGGCACTCAGTCGTGGCGATACTGACTCTCCACGTTGTGGTTTTGGCAGACGGGGACAACTGGAACAACACAGGAGGAGAACGAGGTGGTTTCAGAGGTAGAGGAGGCAGAGGTGAGACACACACACACACACACACACGTGGCGCGCATCACAATCCTCCAGTCAGTGAGCCAGCGTTCTCGGTTTGAGGAGAGCATTATGTCAACTCACTGTCCACTCATAATACCTGCCCAGCCTGTAGCCACTTTATTAGTCTTGGTGCTTCACGTGGATCCATGCTTGTCAACAAGTAAATAAATCAGTCAAAATAAAACTAAGGTTACTGGTTACAACAGAAAACGATTAGTCACTCAACATTTTTGGACGTGAAGCAATGCTGTGAACGAGAAGCTCCTCTGTGTGCTGGAAATGTGTGTAGAACGTCAGCTCGTCATTGCAGAGAAGTCCCAACAGTTTGACAGATGTCTCAAAACACCGCTAGAAACTAGAAACCCTGACGGGAAGCATCCTGGATGAGCGCAGCGAGCTGAAGGCACACGGGACAGTTGTATGATTTATGAAGTCGCCATTAAACCTGCTGGACGATCCGAAGAGCAAAACGCCGCTCTGAAGTGCCCTGACGAAGTCTTGTTTCTGTCACCAGGCCGTGGCAGGGGATTCGGTAGGACGGATCGCAGCGAATTCAGTGGTAACGTTTTGACTTTTGCTTCATATCGGGTGCGGCTGACCTGTACGTCTATACATGTCGGGCCAACTTTAAATGAACTGCCTTGTTTTCACAGGAGAGGACGGCGTGTGCGAAAACGGTATGCGCGTTCATTCTGTTCTGACACGCTGCTTTTGGCCGCAGACTTTGTAAGCCGGAAGTTGAATGTTTGTGTTTGACGGTCCGTTCGGAACAGGCTTTAGAGGAGGGAGCAGAGGAGGAAGAGGAGGCAGAGGAGGAGGAGGAGGTTTCAGATCAGGTGATTTTTGATTCAGTCCTTTTGCGGTGAAGCGGGAGAGTTTCTGTTTTTCTAAAATGATTGACGGGTGATGTGTTTAAAGGTGATGACCAGGGTGGCAGAGGAGGCTTTGGAGGAGGTAAGTCAGACATCTTAAATAAGTAAATATGGCTGCTTTTCCTGGTGATGGGATTTGAATAATGCCACTGATGTGATTGGCATTCGTGTCTGACACAGGGGAAGACAAAGAAAATAAGGATGGAAGCGATGGTGACCGTAAGTTGACGAGCTCTGCCACGTGAACGAAGTCGGCCGTCTTGTCTTGTCTCGTGGGTAAGCTTGTTCCGCTGTGTGTTTGGATTCACAGGACCCCGGATCACGTACATTCCCCCGACCCTGCCTGAAGACGAAGACACCATTTTTTCCCACTATAAGACGGGCATCAACTTTGACAAGTATGACGACATCATGGTGGATGTGAGCGGAACCAATGCACCACAGGCTATCATGGTAAGAATGAAGATGTGCCGCAGTATGAATATGAACTTAATAGAGTCGCTAGTTATATACTCTCTTATATGCAAAGTCTATTTGTAGACTGACCTGTCTGTTGACGCTGGTATGTCTTTAAGCGGTTGTCTGCTGACTCGGCACTTCGAACCTTTCCCTCCAGACCTTTGAAGAGGCAACACTGTGCGAGTCCCTGAGAAAAGCCGTCGCCAAGTCTGGCTACGTGAAGCCGACCCCTGTGCAGAAGCACGGGATCCCGATCATCTCTGCCGGCAGAGATCTCATGGCCTGCGCTCAGACCGGATCTGGTAAAACGGTGAGACGAGCGGCTCGGCGTCTGGCGCGCAGCGAGCACGCGCTTGGCTTGCGGACAGAGAGTTTCAAAGTGTCCCTCTGCCTCCAGGCTGCGTTCCTGCTCCCCATTCTGCAGCAGCTGATGGCGGACGGCGTGGCAGCCAGCTCCTTCAGCGAGCTGCAGGAGCCTGAAGTCCTCATCGTGGCCCCAACCAGGGAGCTCATCAACCAGATTTACATGGAGGCCCGGAAGTTCTCTTATGGGTACGTTTCAGACTGATTTTTAAAGTCATTGGACCTTGCACGCCGTCCTGGCTTCTTATCTTTGTCTCCCGTCTCTTGTAGGACATGCGTGCGTCCAGTAGTGGTTTATGGCGGAGTTAGCACCGGATACCAAATACGGGAAATCTCAAGGGGGTGCAATGTGCTGTGTGGAACACCGGGGAGACTCTTGGACGTGATTGGAAGAGGAAAGGTCATTTTCAGTCGCGTGATTGTTTGCATCCAAATCAGACGGTAGGAGACTTGAACACGTGACTCCACGGTGTCTGTCCACAGATTGGCCTGAGCAAGCTGCGGTACTTCGTGCTGGACGAGGCTGACCGCATGTTGGACATGGGCTTCGAACCTGACATGTGCCGTTTGGTGGGCTCCCCCGGCATGCCGACCAAAGAGCACCGTCAGACCCTGATGTTCAGTGCCACGTACCCCGAGGACATCCAGAGGTCTGCTCGCTGATCAGCTTCTACTCTCGACGGGGGACACCCATCCCAGAACTAAGCTCGCATAAACGGGGACGTGTGTTTTTTTTTTTTTGTTTTTTTTTTTTACAGGATGGCTGCTGACTTCCTGAAGACCGACTATTTGTTCTTGGCCGTGGGTGTGGTGGGCGGAGCCTGCAGTGACGTGGAGCAGACATTTGTCCAGGTCACAAAGTTCTCCAAGAGGGAGCAACTCCTCGACCTCCTGAAGACAACTGGTAACTTTTTTTTTGTGTTTTACTCATTTCCAGTGTGCCGAAACAGAAATTAGATTATTCGATGTCATGTTTGTCAGGTAGAATTCTAGAAGTCAGTCTGGTATGAGCCTACAAGTCTTTTGATGACTGGTGTTGGTTGCAGGAACGGAGCGCACCATGGTGTTTGTGGAGACCAAGAGGCAAGCTGATTTCATCGCGACGTACCTGTGCCAGGAGAAAGTTCCAACAACCAGCATTCATGGGTAAGTGGTGAGCGCGGGACTCTGTTGCCACCTTGTTTTCACGCAGGCGGTGACGCGTGACGCCTTTTGTGTTCGTCCGCCAGCGACCGTGAGCAGCGCGAGCGGGAGCAGGCTCTGGCGGACTTCCGCTCCGGCAAGTGTCCGGTCCTGGTGGCGACCTCCGTAGCTGCCCGCGGCCTGGATATTCCCGACGTACAGCACGTAGTGAACTTTGACCTCCCCAACAACATCGACGAATATGTCCACCGCATTGGGAGGACCGGCCGCTGCGGGAACACTGGCAGAGCCGTGTCTTTCTATGACCCAGATGCTGATGGGCAGCTGGCTCGCTCGCTCGTCACAATCCTGTCCAAGGTAAGAAAAGCCACCTGACACGTCTGTGGATTCTATTCTATTCAGTTCACCCTACAGCAGCGTGAACTCTGGGCGACCCCCTGGCGAGGGTCGGGACCGACTCGTTGAAGGCGCAGGCATTGCGAGTCAGCATCTGTCTACATTGTGTCGTGCGTTGACTGTGATTGGCAGGCCCAGCAGGAAGTGCCCTCGTGGTTAGAAGAGTCTGCGTTCAGCGTCCCGGGTGACGCGGGCTTCAACTCCTCCAAGAGGAACTTTGCCTCCTCAGACTCCAGGAAGGTAACAGCTGCCTCTCACTGTGTCGCCCTCCCCCCCCGTCTCACTGTGTCGCCCCCCCCCGTCTCACTGTGTCCTCTCACTGTGTCCTCAGGGTCATCATGGAGGATCTTTTCAGGACAACGGTGCGACGAGCGAGCCGGCCGCTCAGGCTGCGGCTGACGACGATGACTGGGAGTAGAGGGAATATGAACAGCAGACCGCCACACGTCCGTGACCTGAGTTGTTTTTCTTTGCAGGTGTTCAGCTTGTTGCCGTTTTATTATCACAGTGTTTTTGTTAAAAAGGAGAAAACGCGTTTGCCTCAGGCCGTACGAAATTAAAAAAAAAAAAACGTCCCGTGAGACGTTAAACGTGGGAACCAGTGACAAACTTTTCAGTCTTCACTGAGCAGCAGATTGTGTAAAGTTAGTTTTTTATTTTATTTTTTTATCACTTGCATGTAACGTGGTTAAGGAAAACAATGGACCCTGACCAGAGGTCAAACATGGAAGGCTGTTATATTCCAACTCTTAATTTGTTTCCTGTGAGCATGAAAATTAATAAATACGTATTTGTTCAGAGCATTTGTCAAATGTGTCTCATGGTGTTGTCGAAAGGTTGATAACTTGAAGGTGCCTGTACTACGTGTCACAGGAGAATATGCATTTTTGCTTAATACTACTTCATACGATAGACTAGAATGCTGTTTATTGTCACTATAGTAGACACATTGGCGTACACTGGGATCATTATCAGTGTCAGTCACTGTAATGAGAGTAATCAGTCATGAAATCACCATCACAGTCCATAACTGCTCCGTTTTAGAGCGTTTATACGAGGTGGCTTCCGTCTGTGATAAACATTCAGCTCCATGCTGTAATAAAATGATATAAATATGTATAAAAATATAATTGTAAACGAGACGTGAGCAAACGTCGACACTTAAACCGTCGATAGGAATATTACAACTCCGTACACCCCAATTTCGCGCCCCTGGCTGGCGTCGTCTCTATAGAGACGGTCCGTAAAGTACGTTGTTAGCGTAAGGTAACCGACGAAGAAGCTGTACATGTTACGACTTCTTCTCCTCCTCACTATACTGTACTCCTTTCCTGGCCCAGAAGCCCCGCCCCCCGTGCCCCCTCCGTGTCATTTGATTGGTCAGCTACACGTCTCCCCCCCTTTCAAACTTGTTTTGGACCGGAACCTGTTGAAATGGGTCAAACCGTACACGGTGCAAACATTTGAACCCGAACAGCTGTGGCCCAGGCAGCCTCCTCGCGTCAACTCGGTTTGACACAGCACGGCAGGCTGAACGTTAGAGTGAGCAGCGGGTGGTGACGGAGGCTGACGTCAGCCATGAAAGGAACGGCTAAAAGCAAGGTAACACAACACAACACAACACGTAGCTCATGGAGGCACGAGCGTGTGTGTGTGTGTGTGTGAGACATCAGTGTGTCCATGACGTTCGGTGTAGCACACTGAAGCTAACTTAGCGCTATGTATGTCAGTCATATGTATGTTTATTTGTACCTCACACACACCCTAAACTCTCCATGAATCGGCTTTACACTGATGTGAGATCAGATTTTGGAACCTAGGCTGGGTGTTAAGGCTGGGCCGTGTGTGTGTGTGTGTGTGTGTGTGTGTGTGTGTGTGTGTGTGCGTGCGTGCTGTGTTGGTTGACTGGCAGGTTGTGACCTCAGGGAGGCTGACAGGGCGAGTCAAAGTGCAGCAGCCGGTCAGGAGACGGTGAGTGTGCCAGCCTTCCTTCCTTCTTCTTTCCTTCCTTCCTTCCTTCCGTTCTGTTTCAAACGCCGCGTTCCTGTTGGCGCTCCTCTGGATCTCATGCCGTGTGCCGTTGCTCCTCTTCACTTGTGTCCTCAGAGTGACTCCAAACCCGGGACCAGCGGCCGGCCCTGAGCCAGCCTACTCTCTGTACTCCACGGACTCCGAAGGCCAGGTAATGAAGCGAGCTGATCCACGGTCAGTATGGACTGCCACAGCAATCACTGATTTCCACACGAGGTCTTAAAGACGTTTGAGGCGGCCGCCTCACAACACACTGTTTGATCGGTGTGATGTCAGGCCGACCACGGGGACTCTGATCTTTCGACTCATACGCCGTCCCGAATGTTCGCAGGGTGACCTCAGGGTGGTCGGATAGGTGTGACGTAAATGGCCCGTGTCACTTTTGTCGTGTTCTGTCCTCAGGTCACTTCTCTTCACAAGGGTCTGGACCGCTGCGCTGCCTTGCTCAGTGGCATCCTTCAGGCTGAGAAAGCAGGTCAGACGAATTCCTGCGGGAAAGCGAATCCAAATTTCATAATCCGGCGGAAACACCTCCCCAGGCTCAACACTTCATGGACGAATTCAAAACATAACAGATAAACTGATTATAGATAGTCGTATTATACACCACTTTCACATGACCGCCTTCTATATTTGATCTGATGACCCAATCCTGGTCTGTTGTAATGACACCGGTGTGTTTGTGTGTCTGTAGAAGCTTTGCCGAGCCTTCCCAAAGCAGTCAAGGGCGGAGCAGCCAAATCAAGACCGTCTACGTCACTGGGGAAGAAGTCCATCAAGAAACTACCTCCACAGACTGGTAGGCGTGTGTTTGTATATGTTGCTCCGTGATGTACAGGGAGTTCAGCGGCGTTATGTCATCAGCAGACGGGTGGATGAAGCCTGATGAAGCGTCAGGACCTCAAACTAAACACTGCCACCTGCTGGTTTGCAGGGCGTAAAACAGTCTTTGAGACTGGCTGGCGTGAGATTTTACAGAGATGGGCTGGTAGCGTTTGCAGGTAGATCCTCTTGGGATTACGCCCGCCTCATATTGCTCCATCTTCCCTCTCGTCTCCACCTTCAGACCAGAAGAGATGTGAGTCAGGCGGCACGACTCCCAGAACGCGGCGGCCTGCCGTTCCAGCCGCACACTCCGGCGTGAAGCTCCACCCGGCTCGGAAAAAACCTCACACCCCGCTGCAGTCTCACCCCTCGCCACTGCAGCGCCTCACCACCACCACCACCACCACCACCCAGCTCCAGACCTCCACCCCTCCAGTCCAGCTCACCCCTGACGCAGGCCGGTCGCCTCTCCCTCAGACAGACCGTGACGGAGAGGAGGACTTTGTTCCTGTGAGGGACACTGCTGGAGACGCGCGCGCACGCTCGCCCGTACACACCTGTACCCGGAAGGTGTCGGACATGCAGCTGGAGCCCGGACCGGTCGATCGGGACGCACACAGCGCAGAGGCAGGAGTCCAAGTGAGGACGGTTCAATATCTGCTGGGAGAGCTCAAGGCTCTAATCGCCGGACAGGGTGAGTCAGTCTACGGACGCCGTCCGTACATCAGGGAACAAGATCCTGGCACCAGATTTGGTTGCTACGGTTACATAGATATGAACAGAAACGTGTCTTTGTCGTCTTTCTTGCGTATCAAGTTGCTGCTGCACAGGAAGTCCTGGTCTATATATCCTGTTATCTGTTCCGGATATGCTGTTAGCCCAGAAGCACTGATCGTTGTCCTCAGAGGATAGACCACAGGTTCAGAGGTTCATTATACTAATGTGCTTCATCCAGAGAGGACCTTGGAACACTATCATGTTGTGTGTGTGTGTGTGTGTGTGTGTGTGTGCGTATGTGTGTGTGTGTGTGCAGGCAGTGTAGCAGAGAAGCTGCTCAGTCATCTGGAGCACACCGTGTCCTCATCACTGATGATTGCTGGAACTTCAAACGTCCAGACTGAACCAGACCTGTCGTCAGTGTACAGCCAGAACACTCAGCTCCGCAGGTAACACACACACACACACACTTTACCTTTTTTTTTTTTTTTTTTTTTTTGCTCAGTAATTAATGTGTGTGTGTGTGTGTGTGTGTGTGTGTCCAAGGCGTGTGAAGATTCTGAACCAGCAGCTGAAGGAGCGGGAGAAAGCGGAGAGACAGGAGAGCGCTGGAACACTCTGTAACTCAGAAGGTAAAGTGTGCATGCGTGTGCGTTTGCGCCGCGTGCGCCCGCGCCCAAAGCCAACAGTTGTGAACGCTGCGTCTCTTCACAGTGCCGGCTCTGCAGGACGAGCTCGCCGGCGCTCAGCGCAGGCTGCAGGAGGTCCGGGGTGAGCTCGCAGAAGCGCGGAAAGCCCTCCAGGACGCGCGGAGCCAGCTGAGAGACCGAGAGACGCAGAATGCGCTCACGGAGACAGGTCAGGACCGCCCGCTGCGCACCGCCACCGACACAAGATGTCTCCATCATCAAGTAGTGTGTGTTGTGTAGATGAGGTCATGCTGTGTGGTGAGAAGACTTTCTAATTTACCTCTCGTGTGTGTGTGTGTGTGCGCACAGACTTGGAGGCCACCAGACGGAGGTTGCTGGACAGTGAGAGAGAGAGGATTGAGTTGGCCTCACTCGCCCAGCAAAGACTGGAAGAGATAGGACGCCTTAACAGGTGTGTGTGTGTAAATGAATAGTCAAAAATCTGACCTCCTAAGTCCTTTCCTAACCACTTTTCCTCGGTGGAAAATGTCACGAGGTCAAGGAAGTATGTGAAGGAGAGGTGATAAGGAGCTAGGAGAAGATGACTGCTGTTACACTACTTCAGTTCACAAGGTTCCGAAGATGGACCCTGTGCATTCATTCCTCTCTGTTTCAGGACTCTCCAGATGTCAGCTGCCGACAGCTCGGTGTCAGCAACGGCACACAGACGGAGTCCAGCAGAGCCCACCGCTGACCGCATCAGCCAGTACCTGCTGTCTCTGGATCAGCCCGAGCGCGGAGACGGAGGAGGAGGAGACCAATGCGAGCAGAATAAACGCACCTCGGCCCAGCCGAGAGACGCGCTGTCACAACCCGCGGACGCCTCGACCCGCCGCCGAGACTCTCCTCCGGGCCGCTCGGGATGCTTTGGTATAGCCCAGCTGCCTCGGCGCGACGCGGCGTCTCCGTGGTCGCTGGAGTGCAGCTCGGCGTCGGCGTCCACGTTCGACACGCGAGACGAGGCCGCGTTCAGAGACGGCCTGTCGGCTCTGGACGCCAGCATAGCCAGTCTGCAGAAGACTCTTCAGCTGGACCTGAGGAGCTGACGCACACACACACGTCCAAATGTGGAACATTTTGTCCTCTTGTTTTAATAATTGATATGTTGTAAATGTAAATGAAGGTATTATAAGGTAAATAAATAAAAGGGTTCTAAACTTGCTTCTGGTGTTGACGCTGCCTGATGATGGAGATCGTCACGTCATTAACACACACGGGACTAACTGAAGTGGAAAATCTTGTCATGTGCATTTTGTGTTTGTTTTTGAATGGCGTACATTTTTATGAATTTTTAACATACTCCCAATATGTTTTTTTTTTTTTTTGTAGCGCTGCTGCTCTCGCTCTGAGAAAAGGCCGGCTGAAGGACTTGGATTAAAGCAGCGCTTCCTAACTTTAGCTTCTTAACTTCCTAACAGATGACTGACTGACATATTTCATAGGTTTTCATATTTAATGCTTAAAAAAATAATAATTTCATTTGATTTTTCTACACAAAAAAATAATGAAATCAAACACTGAAACATTCAAGCTTAACCGCCGTGTCTGTCATGTCTGCATCAATCCATCAGATGGATATTATGGAGGTGGATGCTTGAAATAATGACTCATCACTTTAGAGCATTTGTATGAAAATGCAAAACATCTTTTTTAATAGAAACCGTATAAAGCAGCTGTGTCTGCCTGGAGTCGGTCAGTTTTTGGCACGCGGTGCACATTCCCACACAGCTCGCAGCATAGTGTTTACAAAAAAAAAAGGGGGCAGCGTGTCTTCAGCACACTGTCTGCACGTCCAAGAATACACACACACACATACACACACACACACACTCATCTGCTCCAAAACAGGAAGAAGAAAACACACGTTCCCTTTGGTAGATCGAGGCTAACGAGGCGCCTCAGTGTCAGTGCAGGGCGGCACATCAGGCCACGTTGAGAGAAGACGGCCTCCACCAACACACACACACACACACACAAAACAGGACACAATGCAGCCTGACAGCCCTTCGTAGTGCAAACAGCCAGACGGATGAAGGAGCGCGTGTGTGTGTTTCCAGCCGTCCGCTGAACAGTGCTCGACGCGGAGGCGTCGCGGAGCTCGCCTTCCGGCGTGGAGGAGCAGTCCGACATTCTTCGACACTGATCTCAGTGTCGTATCGGTAATGGTACAGCTGAGCATGAATGTTATATTGTAATAGTGGTCTATTACCAGACCAGAGGCCAACCGTTCACACCCGCGGACAACTTAAAGAGTCACCAATTAAACTGTGTGAGAGAAGCGGTCAGGAAGCAGATCAGGAACCTTCTGGCTTCCGCCGATGAAGACTGTGAGCGGTCAAAGTTGGAAACGTATGGATGGACTGGATTAAGCGTGTCTGGAATAGTGACTCCGGCGTTGGCAGCATAGTCATTTCCAAAATGTCCGGCAGGAATCACGTCAGAGAGTCCTCTCGGTGTCTTTACGAGCCGTGGTAGAGGTGGACGGTGCTGGCCACCACCTGCTTGTACCTGTGCTCGGCCTGCAGGCCGCTGCTGTGGTGGTCCGGGTGGCCGCCGTCGCTCAGCTCCTCCGCCGTGTCCCCGAAACCGTGGTAGTGTCCGTAGTGCAGGGAGTCCCCGTAGTCGGCGCCCATCAGCCCCCACCAGGCCGGCCGGTGGGACACGCAGCTGCTGGGGCTGCCGGTCAGGTGCAGCGAGCCGCACATGTCGGAGAATGAGTGCGGCGTGGGCGCTGCCGCCTGCTGATTGGCTGGAGGGGAGGGCGGGGCGGGGCTCCTGGGCGGCTCGGGGTCGCCCCGGTCGGTATAAGGCACCGTGCGATGATGGCCGTCGGCGGTGGATCTGGCGTCATCTGCTTTTTGAGAAAACACAAAGCTTTTTAGGAATGGCCGCGTCAGGGAACATGGCCGCGCATGGTGACTTCAGAGACGCCTCAGTCCCACCTGAGTGCGGCTCCTGCGTGGACTCCGTGTTCATGCTCTCCGGCTCCTCGCCTCCACTCTGCATCGGCACCGACACATCTGCAGCCGGACACAGGGACATACAAAATTATAGTCGGGTGGGTGGATGGCGCTAATGACATCTCTATCCACACCTTCCACTTACACTCGCACACACACACCACCTGGCTGATTTGGGTGAAACTGGATCATATTTTATGGAGAACATCTGATGTCCTCTGACGGACAGTGAAGTAACCTGCTCTGAGCTGCTCTTTGCTAATGTCGGCTCAGTTTGGACCAGTGAGCCGAGATTTTCAGGCCCGTGGTGTCGAGGAATGCTGACATCGAGCGGAGTTGGTGTTGTGCCAGAACAGGAGCTGGACTAGTAAGTGCCATTAGCTGGCTGCTGTGCTGTTCTTGTTGTACTTGACTGACGCTGCACTCTTAAACTGAAATGTCCAGATTTCTCCATGATGCTGCTTTAAAGGCAGCCTGGTTAAATGGTTAGTAAAATGAAAGTGCACTTCTTACTCTCAGCTCTCCGGGCTTTCTTCAGGTCACGGGTGTCCACGGCGTCCAGCAGCCTCTTTCGGCTGAGCAGCTCCTGGCCACACGGGCCACTGTTTCCATTCTGTGGCCCGTTCACGTGCGCGCCGCCGAGCTTCTGGGCTTTGGAGACGACGCGGAAACAGTCGTGGAAGCCGTGAGCGTGCGCCAGGTCGGCTGCCGTCTGCCCGCTGGCGTTCCTTAAACTGAACAGGAAGAGGGGGGCGCGGTGAGACGGGCCGCTTCCCGTTCCGACATCACAGTCACAGAACAGCCTGGCTGCATCCTGCGCTCATCACTGACTGGCTTAAGCTTCACAGCGATCAGATAACAGGCTGAAAGTGAGGGCAGGGAGAGGTCATCATGACGCATCAACGGAATCGAGTAAAGCCGTCGTCGTCGCAGACAGCTGACAGCAACATCAACACTTGCTAAATTTGTTCTGGTCTTGATGATCTCTCCCTGCAACCCTTTCAGGATAACAAGGTCTATCCTCTGTGGCACAGTAAGCTGCACTTTAAAGAACACAGGCCTGTTCACTCAAATGTTAGTTATGTAATCTGAGCGCTACCCCCTGTCTCTTCCTCCATCTTCCTCAAAACCAGACAAAATGAACACTTTGATTGCAATGCGGGCCGACGCAGAGTTCATTTGCCGGAGCCTCACCGATATTTCATTCGGATCTTGCTGTGATTTGTCTTGGCGACAAACTCCAGAACGCTTTGGCTGTGGCCGCGGCCGACAGCGGTTCGGTTAATCCTGTGCGCATGGGGATAACGCGCGCTTCGGCTAGAGCTCGGCGTCCCTCTGTTATGCTGCAGGGGTGACATAGCTCTCAGCTAATGGAGCCCTGGACCAGCGGGAGCTTAGGTCGGAGCTGAAGTGAAAAAAAGCCCTACAGAGAACCGGGCCGTGACCCAGTTCACATTCCTCTGCCCCATAAACCGCCAGTTCTCAGCGTGTGTGTGTGTGTGTAACCACTGAGGGATTTTTTGGTTTTTCATCGTGCGATGGTATTTTCTGTCTGTACTCTGAGCTTTTTCGGCTTCGGCGTGTGTAACATGGACCGGATTCTATCTGCATTAGATATGCATAGTATTTTCAGAGAATGAGCTGTTAAACAAAACATGTTTTTATTGTGTCATATTTCTGTCATCAACTAATAGATCAGAAAACATGTCGGTGCTACACTGACTGTAATCAGGTCACCTGCGAGAAGTGCGTAACGCTTTCAGTCACACACTGATTTATTTGACTGATTCTGGTGAAACCGGATCATATTTTAGGGAGAACATGTTTTCTGGTTTTTCTGATGTCCTCGCTCTCTGTGATTTGCAGAGTTTCCTGGTGGACAGTGACGTAAAACTGCTGACAGCTGATCTGCTCATTTAAGTTCGCTAATTTCGCGGGCGATGGGGAGCAGAGCCGCTGTCGTGCCAGAACCGGAGCCGGACAAGGGGGTCATGCAACTCTGCTCGGAAAACTCGGAAGGTTTGACGCAATGTTGGGAAGGTTGAGCAAGCGTTTCTTCTACGGTGAGTCTGAGAACGTGTCTTGTCTGGTGTTGAGAGAAGCTTCACTGATTAAACGCTCCTATTGGTTCACTTTCCCTCCGCTACAGCACAACAGTCCTCGGCTGAGATTTCTACAGTGTCTCCCTGAGGCGTGTCCAGTAAGATGACTTTGTTAGCACAGTGTCTAAAGACAGTTAGTTGTAAGCTAGGCATGCAGGTCTAGACATGACTATCATCATCAGTGCTTTCTTAGCATTGAAACCAATCACTGCAGGAAATACCTCGCCAGTTTGAACAACTGTAAGATGCTCGCTGATGCACATGTGGCAGATTCTGCAGTGCCTATTTGGACTGCTCCCTCTTTCTGGGATTACTCAAGCAAATCGTGTTCAAATTCAATAGCTGCAAAACATCAGAACGTGCAGGGTGTCTCAGGGTTATCCTTTCTTTACATGAGAAAGCATACGATCCAAAAGCAGGTCCAAATATGAATTCAAAATGTAACAGATGAGAGAAACAATCAAACAGTGTCACATTCAAGTAACAGGTTCCGCAGGATTGTCCACACCCCCTCTTCACTGTCGCTCCCTGTGAAATTCCCCGAGGCCGAAAAGCTCATGATGGCCATCGACCGGCACCCAATCAGCCACAGTTACGAGGATGCAAGCTGTGCTGAGAACACTTTTCCATATTCATTTCAGCTCACACTTTCCGTAACAAAGGTGAGTTTCTGTTTCAGAAGGTCGTCAGAGACAGAGGCGGTCTCCGTGTTAAGCTATAAACACGATTAGAGATTTCGTGGATCTATTTGGGATGTGCAGAAATAGTTTGTCAGGGTCAGCATGAGCTTTTCCGCTTCTGCATGAAGTCAACATTCTCATCGACCACCTCGGCCATAAAGCACACGAGAGCATTTGAGCTGTGCGGCTGTGGAGCAAAATACAACACACACACACACACAAACAACAGAACTTTAAAATCAGCTGGTCTGGAAGAGAACGGGGGGCGAAACATCTGGAGTATCTCGTCATCGTTTGGCGCCGGGCGTGCGCCGTCAGTGAGGTGAAAGCGTTCCGCCTGATCTCAGTGCAGTTTCCCTTCTTTAAGAAATGACTACACCTGCGCGCCGTGTCGCACTGTGTGACGCGCTCTAATGAGGTATCTATTTCTGAGGCACATCGTGTGACGCGTGTCTGCTGCAGCGCTGTAATGGAAAACATACAGAATCAAAGGAGAGATCAGCTCCCATCATCCATCTGTCTTTTTGAAACTGCAGCAGAAAACAAGTCCCGGTTATATATTCCTGTTGTTATTCTAATATTATTCTGACCGGTCGGCTAGCAGATGTGGCTGATAGTAGCTGTCGCTTTATGGTTCCTAACCTCCATCATGTTTATTCTGTCAGACAATGTCACGACTGTCACTGGTCTGTCTGTCCCCGCTGCTCAGCAGCTGTTGGCTGTGCAGCGGTTTTGTTGTTTGATAAATGAAAACAGATTTAGCGTAACGCTAACGTGGAAGCAAATCATGACTACACTCCATGTTTGCTAATGTCGGCTCAGTGAGGAGAGATTTTCAGGCCCGTGGTGTCGGGGGAATGCTGACATCGAGCGGAGTTGGTGTTGTGCCAGAACAGGAGCTGGACAGGCGGGCAATGTAACAATGTAACCGGGCTCAGCAGAGGCATCTGGACTAGTAAGTACTATTAGCTGGCTGCTGTGTTGTTGTACTTGAGTGACGCTGCGCTCTTAAACTGAAATGTCCAGATTTCTCCATGATGCTGCTTTAAAGGCAGTCTGGTTATCTGGCTATTATTATTATTCTAATATTATTCTGACTGGTCGGCTAGCAGATGTGGTTGATAGTAGCTGTCGCTTTATGGTCCCTAACCTCCATAATGTCACGACCGTCACTGGTCTGTCTGTCCCCGCTGCTCAGCAGCTGTTGGCTGTGCAGCGGTTTTGTTGTTTGATAAATGAAAACAGATTTAGCCTAACGCTAACGTGGAAGCAAATCATGACTACACTCCATGTTTGCTAATGTCGGCTCAGTGAGGAGAGATTTTCAGGCCCTTGGTGTCGGGGGAATGCTGACATCGAGCGGAGTTGGTGTTGTGCCAGAACAGGAGCCGGACAGGCGGGCAATGTAACAATGTAACTGGGCTCAGCAGAGGCATCTGGACTAGTAAGTACTATTAGCTGGCTGCTGTGTTGTTGTACTTGAGTGACGCTGCGCTCTTAAACTGAAATGTCCAGATTTCTCCATGATGCTGCTTTAAAGGCAGTCTGGTTATCTGGCTATTATTATTATTCTAATATTATTCTGACTGGTCGGCTAGCAGATGTGGCTGATAGTAGCTGTCGCTTTATGGTCCCTAACCTCCATAATGTCATGACCGTCACTGGTCTGTCTGTCCCCGCTGCTCAGCAGCTGTTGGCTGTGGAGCGGTTTTGTTGTTTGTTTGAAAATGGATTTAGCCTAACGCTAACGTGGAGGCAAATCATGACTACACTCCGTGTAGGCGTCCTAAGTCCTTTCCTAACCGCTTTTTCTTAATACTTGCCGGTCATTTCACTGAGTGAGGAACCTTCCTCAGCAAAAAAATACAAAAAAAAAACTGTTGCACCGCAGCCGCCGTAGTGTCTGAACGTTGACGCAGGCTAACCGCTAACGGTGGCGGCCATTTTGGATCGAACCAATTAGTTAAAGCACTTTTCTCAGCTTTCTTTTGGGGACAGCCTGAAGACTGTTTAAAAAGGTACACACTCTCCCAAGTGCCCATCACTGCTCCAAATCTGCGCACATTTTACCTCAACCCATTTCACTTCCAAAATGTCAACACCACAGTGAGCCGGGGGGGATCTGGAGAATCAGGGCAGTGACGGACACAGACTCGCCATGCGGTATGCTGGTTAGATCTACATGACTGGAAGAGTGATGAAAGTAAACCAGTGTGGCCGTTCTCTCCCAAACTGCTGCAACACATTTAATGAAAACAGAAAGCACAGCAGAGCTTCTTCACTGTTACGTGCAATCCTGTCATGGTTTAAGGAGAGAAATGAAACGGACGGCGGCTGTGGTCGCCGTTCCCGTTTCTAATCTGGTTCCTGATCAAACTATGGAGAACACACAGAGTGGGAAGCTGTGATTAGCATTAGCAAACCTGGTGAGTAGATTTGACCTAAGGCTCAGAGGGGAGGCGAGCTGGGAGGTGTGAGGCTGCTGCCGAGCGTCACGCTCGCCGTGACAGAGCTGCACAGAGGTCAGACTGCAGGATACTTACTGTGGTTTAGCACCTGCTATCAACAGGACCTGGATACACTCCAAGCTACCTGACCGAGCTGCCTTGTGGAGGGGAGCCTCGCCTACAAAGTCCTGGAGACACAAAACAGGTCGTAATGAAAACAGGTCGCTAATACAAAC